>CM076579.1:717973928-718336447 GCA_034641835.2 Pinus albicaulis
TTGAAGAGACATCGACATCTGCAATATCAAGAGTAAAACTCAGATAAGCTGGAATAGTGATAAACACACTTCTAAACTAAGCATGCTTTTCTAATCTAAAACACACCAGCAGTAAAGAAATATAATCTAATAAAAAATATCCATACCAAGTTTTAAGCATAGTATCGCTTTAGATAAAGTACATTTCTGGGTTTATCTAAAGGGACACCGTCAAAATCTATCAGCTCATAGGCCCCTTTCGCTAACTTTCGCTTGACAATGAAAGGGACATGCCACATGGGCACGAATTTCCCAGCTCCTAGCTTATCGTTGGTGTTGGCGAGAAGTCAGGTCTCGCGGACAAGACCCAGGTTCAAGAGTTGTGGCCAACAAAGGGGTCCGATGTAGTCTAGGAACACGCCGTCATTTTCACCCTGCTCTAGAGAGCAGTGCGTCTCACCCGAGGCGTGCCGCAACCACATGCAAAAGGGGATGAGATCAATGGCAAGGAACAAACCCGCAACTAATGAAGGACAGTGCATCCATTATATATACAGAGTTATATACGCAAGATCACTTAATAAGCATTCAGACATTTGCAAATAAAATTTTAAACCAGCATAAACACATTACAAGCACATAAACATCTTATTGAGACAACAACCTTCCATTGTATTAATCTCTTGGCCAAACACATGATTACATGGCATTCTCCCTGATAGCTTACAAATCTGATACAGATGGATTTTGGAACAGAAAGGTAGAATAGAGAAGATGAGGAACCCTAGGAAGGTCATGCATGATTCTTCCGCAGTCGCTCTGTGCGCCTTTCCCTGTCTCTAGCCTCGCAACCTCTTCAGCCTTCTCTTTCTCAGCCGGGTGACTGTTATTTATTCACCCGCTCTCGCGACTATCAGTTCCTCTGTGTCTTTACTTCAGCTTCTCCCGGCTTCTCTCCTGTTATCTGCGTGTTCCACTTTCTGTCTTCTGCTGGGTGTTTCCTTCATCTGTACTTGTCCCTATTCTATCTCCAACTATCGCATGCTTTCGCGCCACCTTGATAGCTCCGCGAATCTTGGTAGTTGCGGCGCGGTCGCGGTTGCCATGTGTCTTCATGCCGCAACTCAAAAAGGTCAAAATTCAAAATGTCTTAGCCAAGATTTCAAAAACTAATCAAAACAAGGGCCCCAACAGGCCCCGACCACAATTCCTTGACTCGTCTCCGAGTCAATCACAAATAACAGTCTCCACTTCCATTGCCCCGCTGGCTCCCGTGCTCTGTTCTACTGTGCCTTCACCCCGTGCCCTTTCCTGCTGTGCTCCACCAAGTGGTTGTTCAAACAAGGGCCCCAACTCCAGGACCCTGCGGAGCGCTGTATCTTTAAGCCCGGTGAAGTCCGCCACCGCTTGCTGCCATTCCTGCATAAGCAAGTCAGCTTCTTCAGAGATCCAGGTGGTGGCAGCCTCCTCTATAGTCGTCGGGACAACCCCAAATAGCGTGGCAAGCTGGGCCTCGGCCTTGGCATCCAGCTGTTGTATGGATTCGGCACGGGCTCGAATGGGCGGACGGATTTCTCGAATGACTTGTTTGGCCACTGTCGAGTCGGCCTCAGTCTGTTACATTTGAATTTCAAGCTCGTCCGCCTGGGCATAGAGCTGATCTAACCGTGTTGGGTCCGCGGTCTCCTAAATTTCATGGGAAATTTGTTGCAGCTGGGTAGAGATAGGCTGCGTCTTGACAGTGAGAGCGAGTGAGCACTCCTGCAGACTTCGCAGAAGGGCGTAAGCCTCGCCCGCAGTGGAATGGAGAGTCGCCTGCATACTAACTTCCTGAGTCTGCTTGGCAGTCACCTGTTCTGAGTGGACAATCTGTGGGTCCGGAAGGGTAGGCCGTGCGACTAACGCCGCTTGGAGTTCCTAGTTCTCCCTGCATAGATCAGTGAAAACAGTCCTGAGGTGGTGAGCCTGGATTTCTACACTTTCCTCCGCTATATTGGCAGGAAGTGGGGCATAATGAGCCCTTGCAGCGGGCCATAAGTCGGAGAACGCCTGAGCAGCAATGGTGACCTGCTCCTGTAGGTAGGTCTTCTCCCTAGTCAGCTGATTGCACTGTTCAGTAAGCGCCGTGATCTGGTTATGCTGCTCGGTACACCGTTGCTCCAGCTCTGTGTGAATCTGTTCGGCCTTTAGGGCCGCTCGCTGAATGAGTAGGTACAGCTGTGATGTACTCCATGGTTCTGCATTGGTCGTGCTGGGTGCGCCCTGCTCCGGCACCCACTCCTGTGAAGGTTGGCCACTGGCCACTGATCGGTTTGAGGTCTCAGGAGGATGGACCGGCGTCTGCTGCTGCATCGAGGTGGCCATATCGGATTCCGTCTGGTCTTGATGCGTGGTCTGGTCTGGGGGAGGGTTAGCTGAATCAACCCCAACATTTGCCAGCCGGGTAGATATAGTAGAGGCAGGATCCTGGGGTGTGGCCACGGGGTCAACCGGCGGTACCATGGCTGCAGTACTGGAGGTGACTTCCACCCCGTGGTCACCTCCGAAAAGTTCCCGGATGAGAGGATCTGATACAGTGGCTGATGAGTTGGAGGGATTGGAGGAGGTGGCAGGTGGATGGCCGGTGGAGGGAGAAGTGGACGGGGTGAAAGAGGTATGGGGGAGGCGAATGTTGCGGAACTCTGACGGATCGATCAGAGGTTCCTTCGGAATCAAAGTCGCTGTGAGTGGAGTGGATGGTGGATCATCGTCAGTGAGATCCACCACTGGATCTGTGACAGCAATGCGGGCCCTCTTGGATGGAGGGGGTTCTGATGGATCAGGTTCTGGGTCCGTTTCGCCCATTGGTGTAATGATAGGGGTGGTGGAGGTGAATAGGTTGGTGGGGATGGGCGAAGTGAGAGGGGCGGTATTGGAGGGAGCCAGAGACCGACCGATCTGAAATTCAGAAAATGAGGGAAAGAAAGGGGCACCACTTGAAGCAACTTGGGTTACCACGTTAAGGCGTCGTACCTGGGCATTAAGGTGTTGTACGATAGGGACCAGTGATTCGGGCAGGTCCGGTGCGGTCTCAGCTGCATCCTGCGGAGGTCCCACCGTAACCTGTGAGGACCCCACTGCCCTTGTCTCAGCAGGCCGCTGCACCGGCACCATCCGCTCAAAGTTGTATCGGGTGATCCCGTCGCGGATGTGCTTGGTGACCCCCGGCCACGCAGAGACCTCACGGTGAAAGGTGTCATCATTCAACTAGAATCTGAGGGGTGCCATGTGGAAGGTGGTGTCCGACACGCAAGTTGGGCGGAGGTACGTGTGCCTATGGCTTACCCCGAACCATACCTGCTTACTATACTCATCCAACAGGTGCCTGGGCACCCGTTGCTGGTTAGCCACCACATCTGTCATCAACCCGTACCACGCCCGAAACGCTTCCGCGTTCACCTGTTTGGTGCTGGGGTCCGAGGACACCTGCCAGGGGGTGTATTTAATCGCGAGAGGCTGGCTCGTGGTAGTCTCCGCCGACATCCGGACAGGAGGAAGGTGCCATTTCCACATGGCGAAAGCTAAAATCAAGTAACCGTAAATGAAACTAGTGGTACGCTTGTAGTTCTCTTCACAGGCTGCAAAGAGTTCTTTTAGCACAAAAGAGCACCAATTCAACCTGACGCTCTGGATGCAGTGCTCCGCAATGGAGATTGTATCCAGGGTGCACTCTCCCTTCGTATAGTGTCGCATCGTCTTGCTAGCGATAAGGTAGCAAGCGAACCGAATTTCTGGTTTATTGATCAAATCAATTTTGGCACCTTTGCCCCCCCGGCGAGTGCCATACTTGGTGTACAGGTCTGAGTCACCCAACTTCTGGGCGCGCTTGGAGGATGTCTGGCCGGCACCGGAGACATCTGCACCATTTTGAGACAGCCCTGTAAGCCGATGAATGTCTTCGGCATGGATTGGGATTTCCTCATTGAGCCACAGGGACCCGTTCTGTATTCGACTGAGGAGGAACCGGGTGCATTGCAGGGCCGGTCCCGTAGTTCCAAAAACCGGAAGTGTCCTCAAATTCATCAAGGACGACTGCTGGAGGCCCCTGAATTCTGGTCGCATTCGGCTGTTGGAGCTACTGCCTGGCGTGTAGTGGTGCTCCATGTAGGTCTGCCAATGGAGGTGGGGGAATTCAGCTGGGTCAGACAGGTTGGCGTCCATACACGCTGCATTGTCATACTTGCCAACCAACAACTCTACGCGGTGGATTCGGCTGTCCAACACTGGTTCAGGGACGGATAGGAGAGCCCTCGGCATCTTGGCGCGGCGCTGGTAAACTTGGAGAATTCTTCGGGAGCTTCCTTCGGGGTGCGGAGTGCTTGGAGGCTTCAACTGCTCTGGAGTCCTTGCACTTGCCGAATTGAACTGGTCCGTAATTCTCGAGCGATTGGTCTCCATGAAAGTTATGGCATTCCCTGGCACGAGCAGAGTTGATGAGACTCCATAACGGCAATTAATTCTTGCTATCCTTCGAGCCTGCGATAATCGTGCGATCAATCGCATGCCTGTATGTAATCTGACAATTGCTGACGGCATCATGGGAAGATTGGCGGACGCGATGGCGGAGGGGACTGTGGGTGATGGCAAATGATTATGGTACGATTACTGTCTACTTATGGTAATTTATGACGCAAATATGAGCGATCCTACGGACTGACAAAAGGACTGATGGAAATGACCTGGACTGACACTGGTACCGGGATGGATCCTATACGGACGACACGCTGGACTGGCGCCGTGACACGCTGGACTGGTTCGCCCCGACCACAATCGGTTGCGGTGAGGTACCCGCAACTGACCAGTTATTGGACAGATTACCTGTGAACAGAAAATACTTCCTATGCTCATCCCGGTTGCGGGAGAGTTATTCGACTAAGCTACTCTACGGGTTCTCTCGGTTGCGAGAGTTATTGATGAGAAGTGAAAGGTACCTACTCCTGGTAGGGTTTCAGGCGTGCGCCATTCACCCACCCAGGGAGAACTGTACCGTCCAGCTGTGCCAACCGAACGGATCCTGAGTCGCGGATCTCGATGACAAATTAGGGTCCCAACCAGTGCATCTGGAGCTTGCCTGGAAACTTCTGGAACCGGCTGTCATATAAGAGAACTTTGCCGCCAACTTGGAAGGCTTTGGTTTTGATGTGGCGGTCGTGCCACACTTTCTGCCTGGCCTTCTGAACCTTGTGGTGGAATTCCGCCAGGAATCGGGCCTCATCCAGCTCCTGTAGCTCCTAGAGGCGTTCCCGAAGTGACTCCTCGTCTGAGAATTGAAGGGACGTTGCGATCAAAAGACTGGGTACAGTGAACTCGGTGGGAATCACAGCTTCCTGGCCATACACCAACTGGAATGGTGTCTGGTTGGTCAAATGTTTCACTGTGGTCCGGTAGGCCCACAATGCCGCTGGGAGGCGCTCGTCCCAGTCGTCGTGCTGAGCATTGCAAATTTTAGTCAAGCCTTTTTCGAGAATCTTGTTGAATGCTTCCACAGTACCATTGGCCTGCGGGTGGTATGGGCTGCTTTTATGATGCTGAATCATAAATGTGTCCAGTAGTGACTTGATCGTGGCATTAATGAAATGTGTACCCTGATCGCTGGTCAAGCTCCGTGGGCAGCCAAACTGGCTGATGATGTGTTTGAAAATGAACCGGGCAGCGGTCTCTGCCGAGCAGTCGCGTACCGCTGCTACCTCAGCCCATCGGGTGAGGTAATCCGTGGCGGTAATGATGTACCAGGCCTTGGAGTGTCTGGCGACCGGGGCGATGGGACCTACGAAATCAACAACCCACTTTTCAAACGGCCGCAACACATGCACTGGGTGTAGCGGAAGCTCGTCCCAGTGCGAAGGCCTTCCCGTCCGCTGGCAAACATCGCAACGCTTCACATAGGCCTTACAGTCAGCATGTACCGTCTGCCACCACAAACCAGCTTGGAGCACCTTCCTTGCGGTGGGTTTCGCACCCACATGCCCTCCCGCAACACCAATGTGACATTCCCACATCACTGCTTCCCGTTCGTGGTCAAGAACACACCTGCGCAAAACCTCATCAAGGCCCAGTTTGTACAGCTGCCCCGCGATCAGTTGGTAGTCGGCCGCCTGGACAACCAGGTGGCGTTTCTGAAGCGAGGTGTAATCCTGAGGGCACTGTCCCGTGGTCAGATAAGTGGCAATGTCAGCCAGGTAATCTGGTACTGCTTCGACTTGGAAGAGGTCAGCATCCGGCAGCTGATCGTCCAACGAGCCTTCATTCTCTCCCATCTCCAACCTGGATAAATGATCGGGACCAAAATTCAACCTGCCAGGCTCGACAATCACCTCAAACGTGAATTCCTGGAAAAATAGAATCCAGCGACAGATCCGTCCTTCCAACACAGGTTTATTCACTAGATACTTCAATGCAGAATGGTCCGTGAAGAATGTGAATTTGCCGCCCAGAAGATAGTGGCGGAACTTCTGGAGGGAGTACACCATTGCCAACGCCTCCCGCTCAGTCGTGGTGTAATTCTTCTCCGCATTCGATAACCGACGGCTGGCGAAGTATACGGGTTGGTCAACTGTCATCTCCCCGGGTTGCGCCAATACTGCCCCAAGTGCAATACCGGACGCATCAATATGCACATGGAACTGCTTTTCCCAGTCAGGATGCACAAGTATGGGTGCCGTCGCCAACTTCTCCTTCAATGTGTCAAGTGCATTCCTGCACTTCGCCGTCCACTGAAACACTTCTGACTTCCGCAACTGTTTCTCCAGAGGGGCCGTAATCTTTGCGTAGTTGCGAATAAACCGCCTGTAATACCCTGTGTGCCCGAGCAGTGCCCGCAACTGCTTCACGGTCTCGGGGGCCTCCATGTGGACGATGACCGCGACCTTGGCGGGATCAACGCAGACCCCTTGCTTACACATCGCGTGGCCCAAGAGTGTGCCGAATGGAACTGCAAAAATACATTTCTTCAAGTTCAAGGAAATCTGCAACTGACGACACCGGTCAAACATAATACGCAACAGGGAGGCGTGTTTCTTCAGCAGGCTATAGACATTCCAGTCGTCCATGTACACTTCCAGGAACTTGTGAATGTACTCCCGGAAAGCAGCAATGACAATCCGGGAAAACACAGCCTGTGTGTTCTTCAGGCCAAATGGCATAACGTGGTATGCGAATGATCCCCACTCAGTGGTGAATGTCTTCTTTTCTTTGTCTTCCTCGGCGATGCGCACCTGATGGTAACCCGAAAACCCATCAGTGAAGGAATAAGCTTCGTTTCCCACGACATGGTCTAGAACTTCATCGCTGAAAGGAGTGGGAAACGGATCGTGGATGCAAGCATTATTTAGGCTCCGGTAGTCTACACAGACACGGATCTCCGCTTTGTCCTTCTTGTTCTGGATGACGATGGGACTTACCCACTCGGCTTCTTCTACTGGAAAGATGAGACCTGCGGCCAGCATTTTGTCAATCTCCATCTTGACCTTCTCTTTAATACGTGGATTCAACCGGTAGGGTCGATGCTTCACCGGCCTTTCCCCTAGTTTCAGCACGATGCGCATTTCGCCCAGATCCCCCTTGATCCCTTTCAGGTCCGCAACTGAAGACGGAAACAAATCTTCGTATTCCCGGAGGAGGCTGAAAATTTATTTTGTTGTCTCCTCGTCCCAGTAGTCTCCCACCGTTGCGAGCTTAGGTTTCTCGTCTGTTCCAATGTTCAGCTTCTTTGTCTTTAGCGGCTGTAAATGGACTCCTTCAGTCGTCGACTCTTCACTGATGCTCCGCTCGCCTTCCTTTTCGTCAAAATAGAGATGCCTGAGGTCCTCCAAACTATCGTCCTCCGGGTCGCCGTCAATCCGGTGACAAACCAACTCGCGCTTGACCTCAGGTCGTGACACGACCGGGCCTCCGTCCAGCTCAGGATGGCGGAAAAAAAAGACCTCTTTGACTGCCTGTAGGGCCTGAGACTCCTGCGCCGTCTCCCCTTCGAACAAGAAGCACCGAACGAACTTGTCCGCAACTTCCTGCCAAGAGCGGGTTCCCCGTTTCCGCTCTTCCTCCAGGTACCAGGCCTGGGGAATGGTGCCTAGGGAGTGGATAAACCTGTGGACCCATAGCTCCTCAGGGTACCGTGTTCCCCGCCACTATTCTTCGTAGGCCCGCAAATGGTGTCGCGGGTCTGAAGTTCCATGATACTTAAGCGTACTGGAGGGTCCTTCATCCTCGTTAAAGCATGCCCGCAGAGCATCCGCCACACACTCCCATTGCAACAGAGTGTTGCGGTGATTTTTCCACCAGCATGCCGACGTTGACTGCAAGGCCACATCCAAAAGTGGCATCCGGCTTTCAGCTGGGACCCGGTCTTCCACCTTGGCAATAAAAGTATTGACTGCTTGCATGTTCGACAATATGGGATATCCACGGATCTCAGTCCCTACCCACCAGACTTGAGCAATGGAGGCACATCTCCGCGTGGTGGTCTCGTACCCCCCTTGCTGCTAGTCTTCCCAAGCGAGTTCGGATCCGAGCTCCGAGCTCTGCACACGCCGGCCAATCGATGCAGCTGGCCGCGATTGCTGATATAGTCATCCCACTTTTCTCGTTGGCCATCCGACAAAGGTGGTCATTCCATCATCCGAGCATCCTCCAATTATCCATCAAGCGGATATCGCGGCCCTCGGGATACGGGTCGAGGGGTCGGGTGACCCGTACTTCATCCTCAAAGATCATCACTCCTTCTTAAGTTCGATGATAGCGACTTCAAAATCCTGGATCAACGTCGAGTAAGGCGGTGATAGATCCTGAGCCATGACATCAATAACCTCAAAATTCCGTGTATGTTCCTCACCTCGCAACATCGACCTCGACACCGTCGAGCCGGCCGATTGGCAGAATGCAGTACTGGTTCGCCATCCTGAGTTGGATTGGTGAGTAGGCTAGCCGTGGCCTTCCAAGAGCCTCCCATGTCTTTCGTGGTAGAATGTTGACGTCGGACCCCAAGTCCAACATGGTGTCGTTGATTTGGAATCCCGCGACCTGCGTGTTAAGCCAGAATTCTTTGCCTGTTCGTTGCTTGTTCCGCTTGACGCGCTACACATATTGAGGGCCAGCGTTTGCCGGATCTCTAAGTTCTGTGCGCCCCTGCAGTGCTCCGTCCAAAGCATGCTTGAGCTGCTGCCGCAGCGCAGCGTTGTCAACAATCCTGAGGAATAGCTGGAGCCAATCCTCGACCACAGTACCTGCGACGTTCTGCACCCCAGATTCCGGCAGCATGGGCTCCTCCAAACCTCCCTCGTTCCGCAACTGGGCGAACGCCTCAACTGCCTCCTGGAAATACTTCTTCTGGACTTCGGCCCCGATCAGCTTCTTCGGGGATGCCGGCCGAACCACTCGTGCTGGCTCCTTCCTGTGGGCATCCTCTCCAGTCTTCTTTCCGCCCCTCGTCACGATCGCGACGTTCTGCAAGTCTGGGGCTGCGGTCCCTCGCGGCTCTCAGTTTATCAGATTCGCTCCCCTCTGCCTCGCCCGTTCTTCCCACTTCTTGATGAGCTCCGGACAGTCCTCTGTAGCGTGGGCATTTACCCGGCACTGGGAACACCAGGGTCGTCGCGGAAGGGGGCATTCTCGAGCCACATGACCCTTCTGGTCACAGTTGTAACATTTTACCGGACCGCGTCCGCCTGTGCGGCCTCCCCGCATGCCTCCGCCTCTTCCCCTCGGAGCCTCGTTCACCTTGTAGGAGGGACGATCCAGCCGATCCGCAAGTGCGTCGAGCGCCCTGCACTGCTCAGTGTTGTGAGTCGTGGACACACAAAATTCGTAGTACACATTATTCGGGACCGTGGAGTACTTCTGTAATATCGGGCACATCCGAGGAGGATACCCCAGTGTCCGGCAAATCTCGCAATATTCTGTGGTGGAGGAACCCGCTTGCGGTGGGAACCCCGCATAAGGCTGTTGCGGCTGGTAGACTCCCTGCGGGTTTATTGCCGCACCGCCACCAGGCGGTGGACCCCCCTGAATAGTTGCGACTGAGGGTCCTGCCCCTGCGCCGCGCAACCGAGGACACTCGGTTGCGACGTGGCTCTCAACCAGGAAATGAGTACACTAAACATTCGGTCGTGCTGGTCTCACTGGCTGAAGCTCCTTGAGCTTTTCAGTCAAGCTGGCAATCTGGTGTTGCAACCCTATCAAAGAAGGATCTTGCGGGGCCGTCCCCCCCCCCGATATTCCTGGGGGTAGCCCGCCATGGCTTCAATCTTCATGGCCTGCTCCAAAGCGTCCTGCAGATTATCAATCTTCTGCTGAGTGAGGGGGGTTCGTGTCAAGGGGAGCAGAGCCTTGATGAACCAGTCCCTCTGGTGGTTTGGATCAATCGGGTAGCTAAGTTTCCCGATCGCGTCCTTGAATCGCCGCATCAACTCCCACGCGGTCTCACCTTCCTTCTACTTAATTTCCCACAGCTCTGACAGGCCCTACTGGTATGTCTGGGGAAGCTTAAATTCGCGGACAAAATCCCTCTTCACGTCTGCAATTACGAGGTTAGGATGAGCCTAGGACCACTTGATAAACCATCGCAGAGCCCTCTCTCTGAGCGTGGTTTGGAATTATATTAACTTCCCTGCATCTGGCGTCTGGCGAGCCCTCCAGATGGCTTCACACAGGTACCAGTGTTATTCTACATCATCGTTGCCTCGACCAGAGAACTCTGGATACCGGGTGAAAGATCCAGCCATGTGTACTGTTGAGCCTCAAAATTGTGCTTTCTTTCATCTTACTTTACCTCATTTTCCTTTGTCCATTGCTATCCTAGACCCAATTAATCAATGAATTTAGTTAAAATTACTTTTAGAATGATTAACATGACTGACTTGCTAAGTTTTATGATTTTTACCATTGTAATGCATTTTGACCGGAACTAGCTGCAGAATGCAGACATTCCGTAGCTAACCGGCGATTCTGCAGCTGTCTTCACGTTTGAGTATGTTCCAGGTGGCCTCTCAAGAAAAACCGCATATGGGCATATTCCACGTCATGTCTACATGGTTCATTGCTCACCATGAAGGAAGAAACGAATTCTGGGTATGGTTTTGGAACGTGGGAACACATTTAGGAAGGCAGACTTCTATTAAGACTGTCTCAGTCCAGATGTCTTTTTCCCTTTTACGCAGCCACTTCAAGAGTCCTAATGTGATTCCGATAAGGAAAGACAGTGTTCCTGAAATTGTTGCAAGTCTTGTTATTTACATTTGCTATATAAACACTTGGGAAACCGAGAGTTAGGCTAGATTTTATGCTAGATTTTGCTTAGATTCTGTGCTACATTTTTGAAGACGCAGAGTGCTCTATTCAAGTTATTTCACTTTTAATGAAGCATACAGTGTTGTTTTGAAAGCGTTGATTTGATTTGGAGTTAGATTCCGTCAGGTGGTAGAGGGCCCCTGCCTCTTGCACGGATTTATTTGCGTAATTTAGATAAGTATTCTAGCTGCCTTTACGTTTTTGAATTTGAATTAGTAGTTGTTTTCATTAGCTACTGTGGTTATACTCATTCTAAAAACTCTTCCAAAAGAAGAAGCTCTTCCAAAAGAAGAAGCTTTTCCAAAAGATTATAATGATGAATGGGAAATGGCTATAGTATTGTAGGATTTGAAGTTGAATTCGTAGTTGTTTTCATTAGCTACTGTGGTTATACTCATTCTAAAAACTCTTCCAAAAGAAGAAGCTCTTCCAAAAGATTATAATGATGAATGGGAAATGGCTATAGTATTATAGGATTTAATTGTAGTCTCTTTTATTCACCATCACAGTTATACTTATGCTCAGCACTCTTCCAAAAAATCCTTATACTGTCTTAAGCATGATTGTGATCTTGAACGTTTTAGTTGTGTGTTTTCACTAAGTACCATAGTTGTTCTTGCTCTTAAACGCTTGTCAAAAATATCATAATGATGGGTAGGAGATGGCTATGATATCTTAGTTTTTCATTGCTTTCAGTCTTTACATTTGCATTTGCACTCAATTACACAGTCAGGATTGTTCTAAAAACTCTTCCAAAAGAAGGAACTCTTCCAAAATACCAATCATGATGGACAAACAAACTGTATAATTCCATAGAATAATGCATGATAGCTTAGTTAGGATGCTCCGGAGTTTAATTGCACTTAACTCATGCTCAGTTGTTCTGTTTTAAGTTTGATAATGACTTGTAGTTCAGCATTGTTTTAGATTAGTGACATTTCAAGTTCAGTTTTTCATTGCATTTTCACTCCACATTCAGTTGTCATTCACTGTACATTAGATTACTTCAGTTGTTAAGATTAACAAAACAGCCTTCATTATTTACAAACCTCTTCTTGTTCTAAAATCCATAATTGATTCATCACCACATGAACAGAAGACAATATCATTTTAAGGCCTGAAGTACCTCTGCAATTTCCTCATTATTTCATAAACAGAGCCCTCCCTCAAAAGACTACTTTGAAAAGAAATCAATAATTCTTGAGTAAGGTTTTGTGACATTCAATTAAATTGCAGAATAGAATTAGGAACTAGCTTTAGAGTAGAAGATCTTATAATGGTATCAATGTTTTATTCCAAACATAATTCAACAAATCTCTAATCAAGGATGAAATGTTGCATCATTATAAATTAGTTGTTCAAACTGTTTAGTTAGGAAGATTTGCATACTCAGTTGACCATGTCTCAAGCTCTCTCTCAAATGCCTTTGATGAAAGAATTTTACAAGTTTAGTTTGTGTTTTGAATCATTTGCTTAAAAGTCATTATCAAGCTTTGCTTTTGCTTATTCATAGTTTAGATTTAATTCTGTTTTTAGTATTGCATTTTCATTTACCATTTGACATCAACCAATTAGGTTTCACCATGTTTTTAATCATTAGCTTCCTTCCATTAGCTTTCTAGTCATTTTCCTTGTGAACATAAAACCACCAAAAGATCAAAAAAATCAAAAATCATCACAAAAGACCAAAAACATCATAAAATACTACACACAACGCATTAAGAAACAAACACCTAGGTACATACAGTACACTTCACTTCAGCAGTTTACCAACCCTGGTTGACAATTAAATGAGCTCAATTTAGGAGACTAGATTGAGACCAAACATTTTGGCGCCGTTGCCTGGGAAGTGAAAACTAGGTAACCTTTGTTTCTTAGCATCCAAAAACAATTTTATGCGTAGGGAGAGAGATTCAAGGGGAAGATTCATAAGCAGCAGAGGCAGAAGTTTGATTTCTAGAACACCACTTGTTTCATCTAGATCCAGAGCTAGTACACCTTCAACTCATACCCATATTCCATCCTCTCCTGATCCTGGACTTCTAGAAGATCTAAGGTCAACTATCCCATTAGAGAAACCTTCCACTTCATCCACTGAACCTGCCACATAAGAAGATCTAAAAACTCCTGTTAGGGACACAAACCTTTCCACTTCCTCAGGAGAGTCAACCATGGTAGAAGAAGGAGGAGGAGGAGTTTTTAATGGAGAAAACACACTATTTGGAGGTAGAGGTAGAGGTAGAGGAGAAGGAGGTAGAGGTGCAAATGGAGGAAGAGGTAGAATAGGAAGCTCTTTTGGGTTCCCTATACTTGATGAAGAAACCAATACAACCATGAAAAACATTTCACCCTCTGTTCTTCCAAACTTCTATGGACTTAAAACTGAAGATCCTGAAACTTTCTTATTCAAATTTGAAGTGCTGTGTAGGACTTATGACTACCTACAAGATGCTCAAAAACTGAAATTATTTCCTTCAACTTTGAAGGGAGCAGCATTGAAGTGGTTTATGAGCCTAATCAGTAGTTCTATTAGAACATGGGAAGACATGAAACAAGCATTTCTAGAGAGATACTTGGATTATTGTATGCCGGTTAATCATAAGGAAGAAGTGTTCAAGATGTTACAAAAAGAAGATGAAAATTTGGAAGATTTGTTGGAAAGATTTAATTACAACATCAAAAGGGCAAAAATGGAAAATCTAGATCAAGACACCTTAAAAGCTCTTTTGTTGAAAACAATTAGGGATGAATGGCTGGATATCCTTAACATGATGGGAAAAGGGGATATATCACAACTCACATTACCTGAAATATCTGAGTTATGTATCAACCTTTCAAGAGGGAAATCCAAAACTGTCAAAGGTCCAAGAGATCCTGCTCTTGCAAGGGCAAGTAAGTTTGCTTCTGGGACAGTAAGTAGATCAGAAATAGGACATATGCTTGACGATTTTAAATCTGACATCTTAGGGAGTCTTAGTGAAAAAATAGACACCCTTAAGTTACAAAACAAGCAAAAGGATGAATCTGATGCTTTAGCAATCTTTTGTCCCAAATCTAGAAAGAATCATGCCTTGAGAGAGTGTCCTTTGGATGTAAAAGTTGTAGAAACCTGTGTCATTTGTTCTGAAAAACATGAGACTAAGAATTGTCCTTCTCTTCCTGGTCTCAAAGCTGTCTTTCAGGAGGAAAATCCTACAGATTCCACAGAGTCTCTCAACTTTGTATCTAGAAGACCTTGGCAGGGACCTCAGACACAAGGATTCCATGATCAAATGTATAATCAACCTCCACCTTGGAATTCTTGGCAGCAACCTTGGCCCTAATTTCAAAATCAATCTCAATCTTGGGCACAAGGATCACAAAGTCCCTATGGAAGATACTCTCCATACTATCAGTATCCACCATCCTATCCACCATATCCACATTTTTATCCTCAAAATCCTCAACAAATTTTTCCTCAAAATCTTCAACAAAATTTTCAACAAAATCCTCAACAACATCATCAGAACCAACCACATCAAAATCAACCACTTTCATTACCATTCCCTCAAAAATCAAATCAATTGCCTGCTCAACCCATACCAAACCCCAATAATAAGAACCCTTAGAATACATACATGATAGAAGGCCAACAATTTCCAACTTATTTAATCACTCCTTTAGACCTTAGTGATGTTCAACTTAGGTCTGGAAGGATACTTGAAAAGAGGAAACCTTCTGTGATCATACAAGAACAAGATAATTCTGAGGAAGACTCCATACGGGTGAATAAAAGTCTTGAGGAAGACACATCCTTTCAAGACCCACACATTGAAAAACTAAAACAAAAAGATCCAATAAATCCAACTCCTGTATTAGAGCAACCATCCACATCTACTTCTATACCTCCCTTTCCAGGAAGATTACAAATTGATAGAGGTGTAGAAAAACAAATCATGGTGCCTAATTATGATTTCTTAGATGAATTGAGAAATGTTTGCATTAAAATTCCATTATTGCAAGCCATCAAGGAAATCCCAATTTTAGCCAAAACAATAAAGGAGTTGAGTATGAAAACAACAAGAAAAAGAATAAGAGAAACCGAGAAAATTAAACTGGTAGGACAAATAGCAGACATTATGATGGGCAAGATTGCTATTCCAAAGTATCTTGACCCAGGAAATCCAGTTGTCAAAATTCACATCAATGGAATTGAAATTCAAAACACACTCATTGACTTAGGAGCAACAATAAATATCATGAGTAGACAAATCATGGACAAACTAAAACTTCCTAATCTTCTCTTTACACCCACACTATTACAATTAGCAGATAGATCTGTGATCAGACCAGATGGGGTAATAGAAGACATTCCAGTGTCCCTAGACTCTTGGGAGTACCCTATGGATTTCATGATCCTAACTCCTAAGAATAATCTAGGAGGCCATCCTGTTATATTAGGAAGACCTTGGTTGGCTACAGCTGATGCTTTTATTAGTTGTAGATCCGGTGATATGTATATCTTTGATGGTAGTTCAACTAAGAAATTCACTTTATATCCTCCAGCTAGGACAATTACAGATCTAGATGACACTCAATGGATAGAGGATGAAGAAGATTTACAACCACTCTTCACAATTTCAGAAATTAGTGAAGATAATCAAATTCTGAATACTCTAGAAAATTTTGAATCCTCTTCAAAACACAAACATGAATCATTTCAAGAGGGATCCAATATTGAGTTTTTGTCATCTAGGCAGATGTCTCTTCATTCTATGGACAAATTTGGCAGCTCTACAAGTGAAATTTTTCCAGGCAAAACTTTGAACATAAACAAGAACCTAGAAAATCTCAACAAGAAGAGTTAGTCAAAGTATTACAGAGACATTCTTCTGCATATGCATGGGAATACACTGACATGAAAGGGATAAGCCCCAAGACTTGTACTCATCACATCTATATAGAGGCAAATTGCAAACCAATTAGACAACCTCAAAGACGGATGAATCCAAATCTTAGGGAAATTGTCAAGGAAGAATTACAAAAATTGTTAAATGTTAACTTCATTTATCATATTTCAGATAGTCAGTGGGTTTCCCCTTTAGTAATTGTACCTAAGAAAAATGGAAAATGGAGGGTGTGTGTTGACTACCGAGAACTGAATAAAGCTACTCTTAAAGACCATTTTCCCTTACCTTTCATAGATCAAGTATTAGATACATTAGCTGGCAAAAAGTACTTTTCATTTTTAGATGGGTTTAGTAGTTACAATCAAATCCAAGTACCACTTGAAGACCAAGATAAAACCACATTTACCTGTCCTTGGGGTACCTATGCTTACCGATTATTTCCATTTGGATTATGCAATGCACCTGCAACATTCCAAAGGGCAGTATTAGGAATTTTTTCGGATCTAATACATGACTGTGTAGAGGTGTACATGGATGATTTCACAGTTTATGGGGACACATTTGAAGAGGCTTTAGAAAACTTGGAAAAGTCTTAAAAAGATGTCAAGAAGCAAACCTTTCACTTAGTCATGAAAAATGTTTTATGATGTTTACTGAAGGTATTGTTTTAGGGCACCACATTTCAGGGGATGGGATTAGAGTTGATGAGGCAAAAGTTGAAGTCATTTCTAACCTATCCATTCCAAGTTGTCAAAGAAATGTTAGAAGTTTTCTAGGATTTACAGGGTATTATCGGAGATTTATAGAAAACTTTACCAAAATAGCATCTCCACTCTTCAAATTACTCACCAAAGATTGTGAATTCAAGTGGACTTCTGATTTCCAGTTAGCTTTTGAAACCCTGAAAACCAAAATTTCTGAAGAACCTATATTAAGGGGACCTAACTGGAAGTTACCTTTTCATATCTCGACAGATGCTTCCGATACAGCTCTAGGAGCAGTATTGGGACAGAAAGACTTGATTCCCTATGCCATCTATTATATCAGTAAAAATTTGACTCCTGCAGAGTTAAACTATACTGTAACTGAAAAAGAGTTTTTAGCTGTTGTTCATGCCATTAAAAAGTTTAGACACTATATAACAGGCTATGAAACTTTTGTTCACACTGATCATTCTGCAATTAGATACTTAATGAATAAATCAATCACTAATGGCAGAGTTATAAGATGGTTGTTATTATTGCAAGAATTCAACATTACTATTCTAGATAGGTCTGGAAAACAAAACACTGTGGCTGATTTCCTGTCTAGAATTCAAAATATCAAAGATGACACTCCGGTTGAAGATCAATTTCCTGATGAATATCTTTTTGAAATCTCTACTCAAACTCCATGGTTTGCTGATATTGCCAATTATTTAGTTTCAGGAAAATTTCCTTCAATTATGAATGCAAGGGATAAAAGAAAAATCATTAATGATAGTGCAAGATATTCATGGGTCGCTAATGAGTTGTACAAGACAGGTCCATATTTGATCATTAGAAGGTGTGTTCGTGAAGATGAGATGCCTGAGATTCTCAAGGCATGTCATGACGAACCTTGTGGCGGACACTTTGCAGATAAGAGGACAGCCTATAAGATCCTTAATTTAGGATATTATTGGCCATCTTTGTTTAAAGATGATAAGGAGTATGTCAAAAGGTGTGACAATTGCCAAAGGGTAGGGAAACCTTCTCCTTCAGGTGAGATGCCATTACAACCTCAGGTACACATTGAACCTTTTGAAAAATGGGCTTTGGATTTTGTAGGACCTATTAGTCCTCCATCAAGACAAAAAAAATATATATTAGTTTGCACTGATTATGTTACTAAGTGGGTAGAAGCTAAACCATTACTTGTTGCTAATGAATCATCTGTAGTTACTTTTCTTTTTGAGGATATTTTTACTCGTTTTGGTGTCCCAAGGGAAATTGTTACAAATCAAGGAGCTCAATTTACATCAAGGCTAGTGGAGCAAATGATGGAGAGGTACAAAATCAGGCATAGAAAATCTACTCCTTATCATCCACAAGCAAATGGTCAAGTGGAATCTACTAATAAGGTCATTGAAGGAATCCTAACAAAGACTGCTCATTTACATAGAAGAGATTGGGTAGATAGGCTTCCTGAAGCCTTGTGGGCCTATAGAACTACATGGAGAAACACAACATGCCATACTCCTTATGAACTTGTTTATGGAAAGCAAGTTTTGTTTCCCATAGAGTTCCAGATTCAAACTTTCAAAATGGCAGTTCAGCTAGGACTTGATTTAACGGAGGCACAAAAGCATAGACTGGAGCAAATTAATGAATTGGATGAGATCAGACAAGATGCAGTTCAGAAAACAAGTCTAGTCCAACAAAAAAGGGCTAGATGGCATGACAAGTACATCAAAGAGAAGAAATTCAAAGAGGGTGACTGGGCTCTCTTGTTTGATTCAAAATTCAAGGATTTTCAAGGTAAATTTCAGACACATTGGCTTGGGCCATATGAAGTTGTTGAAATTTTTGATAATGGGGCAGTGAAAATCAGAACTATAGATGAAGAAGAGGTCACTTTTCTTGTGAATGGTCATAGATTGAAGCTATATCGCAAACCACTCTCAAGAGAAGAATTTTTCAAGAAGTTCCAAGAAAGCAGTGATGTGAAGTTAATGAAGAAGAGTTTCTCTTCTTCATCAACTTGATTAAATTTTCTGAAGCATTTCTCTTTTGCAAAAAAATAAAAATAAAAATAAAATAAAATAAAGGTATAAACATGAAAACCAATCATTGATTGGCATGTTTATACAGAAAAGATAGGGTGAAAATCAGAGTTTCTCTGACACTCTAACTTTTCCATTTTGTTTTTCCAAGCAGCTGTTACAAAATCATAAGTTCAAATCCATAGTGCTTATGATCCATCTCATTTCATTTCACTCCATTCATTTATCCATCCATATTCTATTTCATTCATTTCATTCATACTCTACTTCATTCCATGTTTCATTCATCTCATTCCATACTCCATCCATCTCATTTCCATGTTAAAATTTAAAGTTTGATGTCTTGCTGTAAATGAATAAAACATGTCAAGGATTGCGGGGCGAGTTCTTATGTTCTTTCACTCCATTTCATAAACTGAATCCATTCCATTTCATCATCCACTTCATACACATCATTTCTCATCATCCATCTTCATTCATACCATATAACATTTCACCTATATTCCAAAAACACTCCATTCCATGATCAAAATGCTCTACTGGTACATTACGCAACTTAACGGACATTGCGTGCAGTGATCGACTTTCTGCTGACTAGCCGGACATTCGCAGACTACAAATACTGAAGGCATTGATCGGCAGACATTAGAATTGCAACAAAATGATCCGGTGTATCCATGAATAAGAAAAATCAATAAGAATTATGAAGACTCTTCCAAAGGAGAACAAAGAAGACAAAGACTACAAAAATCAAATGAAAAGCGGGAGGTAACAAGTTTAGATTATAATGGCATTTCATAAAGTTTAGCATAGTTTTAGTTATGGATTGTTCGAAAAGGTTGTTTTAATTATTTTTTATTGATCATGACCAATAAACCCTCCACAAACTTTGGATTAAAATCCTCATTTCAAATTCCATGCCCGACATCATTTAAGCGGTTCAAATGGTCGAAGTGTTTGAATTCTTCACGTAACCCAACCAAATCATTCAATGATGATTCTCTTTTCCGTTGTAAAATTCTCCGCCGTCTCTTCAATCATTAATTCGTTTCCTCCACCTCACTCCATTACCTCATTCAGTGACCACTTCCATCACTCCATTCTCGTAGCCGGCACTTCATTCCGCAAACAAAAATATCCTTATCACCGAGAGCGAGCAAAAGGGTATATCGGTTTGAATATCAAAGCACTATCACCGTGGACGAGAGATTGAGCATTATCATCGTAAACGCAGAGGTATAGCATTGAGCATTATCACCGTAAACGCAGAGATATAGCGATAAAAGAATTTGAAACCATTTGTTACTGGGAGACAGAGGTATAGCGATGAAGAATTTGAAGCCATTTGTTACCAAAAAGACAGAGATATAGCGAGTGTGGGAATTTGAAGCTATTTGCCACCGAGAGATAGAGGTATAGCAAAGTGTGGGAATTTGAAGCCATTGGTCACTCGTCAAGCGGAGGCATATCAGTCCAAAATTTCATTGAGAAACGAGAGGCATATCGACTCGAAGTTTGAAGTCTGTTTTCATTGTCAACCGAGGCATATCGATCAGAAATTTGAAGTCGTTGTCACTCGTCAATCGAGGTATATCATTCCAAAGTTTGAAAAGGCTGTTGTCACTATCAAACAGAGGTATATCATTCCGAAATTTGAAGCCATTGTCATTTAGAACTTGAAGCCATTTCAATTCAAAGGTGAAAGTTATTGTTTACGTGGGTAGAAGAGTGTTAATACGAACATTGAAGAAGCAATTATGGGTTTCATTATAAGAACTGAACCAAGTGGGTTCAAAATACTTAGAAGGCTACCCTCAATGCAAAGAAATGTTGCAATAGATAGGATGGCTTCAATTTTTTGGAGAAATTTAATGGCTTCCACAAGGAAGTCACTAAAACATTTGCAAGATCATTTCAAGGAACGAAGTTGAAGTGGGAGATGTCAAATTTATTGTCACCGAAGTTTTCATTGCAGAAGCTACGAGGTTGCTCGGAAATGGAGAGAGATGGTTCAAAAACAGAGAATTCCACAATGAATCCTGGAAGCAAATTCTAAAATCACCGAGTATGGATGTCACTCGTATTTAAGAAAGGAATTCCAAGTTACGCATTGAAAAATAAATGGAGAAACATACTACTTCTTCCGCAAAAATTTATTACATGTGAGGGTAGATATGGCACATTTTATGTCTACCACATTAGGCTGATAATGCATTTTTCTCGGGGGAAGACCTAAACCTACCTTACTTCTTGCTTCAAAGTTTGAAAAAAGATGGCTTCCTGTGTTCAAAGAAGGGTTCAACTTTTAGAGACAACTCTATATCATCATGGTTTGATTAAAATTTTGGTTGAACATCATTTAGCCAAAACAAATGATACATGGGACAATTTCTTGATAAGAAATCATTTTGAAGAGCCCAAAAGAACCCTCACCGAACCACGACCCTACAAGGAGAAGTAGAAAATGGAGAGCCTCAAAAGTTGAAATTGACAAAAACGAGTCCCAAGAAAGTAGTGAGGAAATCATCTCGGAGAAGTTGACTCAAATCAAGAGACAACTTAAGAAAGAAAAGGTAATCGAGAAATCGCCATGGAGAAAGGAGAGGGATCTTCTCGACAAGAAGAAGCCACTGGACTAAAAGGGGGAAACTAAAGAAAACTCAAATCAAACAAACGAGGGGTGATTAATATAGAAGATGAGGAAACATCCATTGAAGAAGATGTTGAAGAGGATTTTAATGAAGGAACCCCTAAAATTGACCCCTGCTCAACAAGAAATTTATGACTATGTGGAAACTTTGGAAAGGAGAGCTTCAAAAAGAGAGAGAACCCCTAGTCCTCCATCTATCCCCGAAATAGATGTATTAAGAAGGGATAGGTATGAGTTGGAAATACTTAATAGACACATCAAAAATGAGAATGAAATTCTCAAAGATCAAGTCAAGCTCAAAACTGATATGAACTCAACCTTATCCCTACATATAGACAAAGTGGAAAAGACCAATGAAAAGTTGAAGCAAAGGAACAAGAAGCTAATCGGGGCACTTACCAACCTAAGGTTCAAACTTGTTATCGAGAAAACCCATAAGATCTTTAGCTTCCGGACAAAGGAGAAGGAGAGGATTAGATGTTCTTGCGAAGCCTCGCGAGTTCATAGGATAATTTGCATGAGGACATGCAAGGAGACAGACAGGTGGGGGTATGTTGAGCCTCAAAATTGTGCTTTCTTTCATCTTAATTTACCTCATTTTCCTTTTTTCCATTGCTATCCTAGACCCAATTGATCAATGAATTTAGTTAAAATTACTTTTTAGAATGATTAACATGGTCGACTTGCTAAGTTTTATGATTTTTTACCATTGTAATGCATTTTGACCGGAACTAGGCTGCAGAATGCGGACATTCAGTAGCTAACCCTAGGTGATTCTGAAACTTTGTCTTCATGTTTGAGTATGTTCCGGGGTGGCCTCTCAAGAAAAACCGCATATGGGCATATTCCACGTCATTTCTACATGGTTCGTTGCTCACCATGAAGGAAGAAACGAATTACGGGTATGGTTTTGGAACGTGGGAACACATTTAGGAAGGCGAGACTTCTATTAGGATCGTCTCGGTCCCGGATGTCTTTTTCCTTTTTACGCGAGCCACTTCAAGAGTCCTAATGTGATTCCGATAAGGAAAGACAATGTTCCCGAAATTTTTGCAAGTCTTGTTATGTGCATTTGTTATATAAACACTTGGGAAATCGAGAGTTAGGCTAGATTTTTATTCCGATTTTGCTTAGATTACGTGCTACATTTCGAAGACGCGAGTGTTCGTTCAAGTTATTTCATCTTTAATGAAGCGAGCAGTTGTTGTTTTGAAAGCGTTGATTTGATTTGGAGTTAGATTCCGTCGAGTGGTAGAGGGCCCCCCTGCCTCTTGCACGGATTTATTTGCGTAATTTAGATAAGTATTCTAGCCGCCTTTACGTTTTTTGAATTTGAATTAGTAGTTGTTTTCATTAGCTACTATGGTTATACTCATTCTAAAAACTCTTCCAAAAGAAGAAGCTTTTCCAAAAGATTATAATGATGAATGGGAAATGGCTATAGTATTGTAGGATTAGAAGTTGAATTCGTAGTTGCTTTTATTAGTTCATGTAGTTATACTCATTCTAACTCTTCCAAAAGATTATAATGATGAATGGGAAATGGCTATAGTATGGTAGGATTTAATTGTAGTCTCTTTTATTCACCATCACGGTGATACTTATGCTCGGCACTCTTCCAAAAAAATCCTTATACTTGTCTTAAGCATGATTGTGATCTTGAACGTTTTAGTTGTGTGTTTTCACTAAGTACCATAGTTGTTCTTGCTCTTAAACGCTTGTCAAAAAATATCATAATGATGGGTAGGAGATGGCTATGATATCTTAGTTTTTTCATTGCTTTCGGTCTTTATGTTTGCATTTGCACTCAATTACACGATCGGGATTGTTCTAAAAACTCTTCCAAAAGAAGGAACTCTTCCAAAATACCAATCATGATGGACAAACAGATCGTATAATTCCATAGAATAATGCATGATAGCTTAGTTAGGATGCTCTAGAGTTTAATTGCACTTAACTCATGCTTAGTTGTTCTGTTTTAAGTTTGATAATGACTTGTAGTTCAAGCATTGTTTTACATTAGTGACATTTTAAGTTCAGTTTTTCATTGCATTTGCACTCCACATTCGATTGTCATTCACTTTGCACATTAGATTAATTCGAGTTGTTAAGATTAACAAAACAGTACCTTCATTATTTACAAACCTCTTCTTGTTCTAAAATCCATAATTGATTCATCACCACATGAACAGAAGACAATATCATTTTAAGGCTCGAAGTACCTCTCGCAATTTCCTCATTATTTCATAAACAGAGCCCTCCCTCAAAAGACTACTTTGAAAAAGAAATCAATAATTCTTGAGTAAGGTTTTGTGACATTCAATTAAATTGCGAGAATAGAGTTAGGAACTAGCTTTAGAGTAGAAGATCTTATAATGGTATCAATGTTTTATTCCAAACATAATTCAACAAATCTCTAATCAAGGATGAAATGTTGCATCATTATAAATTAGTTGTTCAAACTGTTTAGTTAGGAAGATTTGCATACTCGATTGACCATGTCTCAAGCTCTCTCTCAAATGCCTTTGATGAAAGAATTTGACAAGTTTAGTTTGTGTTTTGAATCATTTGCTTAAAAATTCATTATCAAGCTTTGCTTTTACTTAGTCATAGTTTAGATTTGATTCTGTTTTTAGTATTGCATTTGCATTTAGGCTTCACTCTTGTTTTTAATCACCGACTCCTTTCCATTAGCTTTCTAGTCATCTTTCTTGTGAACATAAAACCACCAAAAGACCAAAAAACATCATAAATCATCACAAAAGACCAAAAAACATCACAAAACACTACACACAACGCATTAAGAAACAAACACCTAGGTACATACAGATACACTTCACTTCAACAGCTTTACCAACCCTGGTTGACAATTAAATGAGCTCGAGTTTAGGAGACTAGATTGAGACCAAACATTTTGGCGCCGTTGCTGAGGAAGTGAAAACTAGGTAACCTTTGTTTCTTAGCATCCAAAAAACAATTATATGCGTAGGGAGAGAGATTCAAGGGGAAGATTTATAAGCAGTAGAGGCGGAAGTTTGATTTCTAGAACACCACTTGTTTCATCTAGATCCAGAGCTAGTACACCTTCAACTCATACCCATATTCCATCCTCTCTTGATCCTGGACTTCTAGAAGATCTAAGGTCAACTATTCCATTAGAGAAACCTTCCACTTCATCCACTTTGAACTCTGCCATAGAAGAAGATCTAAAAACTCTCGTTAGGGACACAAACCTTTCCACTTCCACAGGGAGAGTCGACCATGGTAGAAGAAGGAGGAGGAGGAGTTTTTAATGGAGAAAACACACTATTTGGAGGTAGAGGTAGAGGTAGAGGAGAAGGAGGTAGAGGTGCAAAATTGAGGAAGAGGTAGAATAGGAAGCTCTTTTGGGTTCCCTATAATTGATGAAGAAACCAATACAACCATGAAAAACATTTCACCCTCTCGTCCTTCCAAACTTCTATGGACTTAAAAGCTGAAGATCCCGAAACTTTCTTATTCGAATTTGAAGTGCTTGTGTAGAACTTATGACTACTTACAAGATGCTCAAAAACTGAAATTATTTCCTTCAACTTTGAAGGGAGCAACATTGAAGTGGTTTATGAGTCTAATCGGTAGTTCTATTAGAACATGGGAAGACATGAAACAAGCATTTCTAGAGAGATATTTGGATTATTGTATGCTTCGGTTAATCATAAGGAAGAAGTGTTCAAGATGTTACAAAAAGAAGATGAAAACTTGGAAGATTTGTTGGAAAGATTTAATTACAACATCAAAAGGGCAAAAATGGAAAACCTAGATCAAGACACCTTAAAAGCTCTTTTGTTGAAAACAATTAGGGATGAATGGTTGGATATCCTTAACATGATGGGAAAAGGGGATATATCACAACTCACATTACCCGAAATATCCGAGTTATGTATCAACCTTTCAAGAGGGAAATCCAAAATTCAATCAACCCTTCATCCACCATCGAAGCTTTGATCCACGACGAATCTCCTTCAGCGGCTTCCCTCTTAGCCCCGAGTGGAAAACGGCCTCGGATTTCGAGAAGGATTGGTAGCACTCGGCGAGAAAACTCCACGAGTGTATCCTTCCAACGTGGTCCTTACCCAAAAATCCACTTTCGCGGGTTAGTTCGGTGTCTACCCGATGCGGTGCCACCCGCGGTCTTTGTGCGCCCACTCACGGTTTATCTTCCGCAAGCCTTCTTGGGGCGGCGTGCGCTCGTAACCTCCGAAACCAATTGTAAAGGTCCGTAGGGGAACCTTCCCCGAAAAATTTCGTACGTATCCTCGGGCTGAGTCGGAGAAAAGAACAAGCTCCTTGATCGCCGCCTCCCTTTTTTCTTGGTCGGCTACGCTGCCGAGCAATGAACTGAGTCAAGATGATCATCCCACCATCGCCGTATCGCTCCTTCAAAAAATCCTCGATACCATGATCTAGATCCCCCTCGGAACATGCGAGGTCCCGACAACGGAACCATTTGTTGGCGAGAAGTCGAGGTCTCGCGGACAAGACCCGAGGTTCAAGAGTTGTGGCCAACAAAAGGGGTCCGGTGTAGTCTAGGAACACACCGGCATTTTCACCCTGCTCTGGGAGAGCAGGTGCGTCTCACCCGAGGCGTGCCGCAACCACATGCGAAGGGGATGAGATAAATGGCAAGGAACAAACCCGCAACTAATGAAGGACGAGTGCATCCACTACATATACTGATTTATATACGCAAGATCACTTAATAAGCATTCGGACATTTGCAAATAAAATTTTAAACCGAAAGCATAAACACATTACAAGCACATAAAAAATCTTATTGAGACAACAACCTTCCATTGTATTAATCTCTTGGCCAAACACATGATTACATGGCATTCTCACGGATAGCTTACAAATACGATACAGATGGATTTCGGAACAGAAAGGTAGAATAGAGAAGATAAGGAGCCATAGGAGGGACATGCGGGATTCCTCCGCAGTGCTGCTCGTGCGTCTTTTCCCTATCTCGAGCCTCGCAACCTCTTCCGCATCCTTTTTGTTTCAGCTCGGGTAGATTGTTATTTATTCACCCACTCTTGCGACTATCAGTTCCCTTCCGTGGCTTTACTTCATCTTCTCCCCAGCTTCTCTCTCGTTATCTGCGTGTTCCACTTTACGTCTCTCAGCTGTGTGTTTCCTTCATCCCGCACTTGTCCCCTGTTCTATCTCCGGCTATCGCATGCTTTACGCGCCACCTTGATAGCTCCGCGACTCCCCGGTAGTTGCGGCGCGGTCGCGGTTGCCATGTGTATTCATACCGCAACTCGAAAAAGGGTCAAAATTCAAAATGTATTAGCCAATATTTCAAAACTAAACAAAAACAAGGGCCCCAACAGGGTTGGCTTGATCATAAACTAAGACTAGGTCTCCTTCTCGAAAAATTTCGAGGGGTAACACTTCTATCATACTGAGATTTTATTTGTTTAGCATGAGCCTCGTTTGCTATTGCAACATTTCGTCGATTCTCATCCAACTCGAGCTAAGCACAAGAAACGTTTCTCCTCCTCGGACGTAGCTAGGAGTAATTCTATGGCTAATTTCGATGATGAATTTCGCATTCAATCGGCAACACAACTTCCAAAGCAGTAAACGAGTTGAAAGGGAGTGAAACTAGTTGATGTTTTTATTGAGGTTCGATATGCCCAAAGTGCTGAAAAATAACATGGAATGCCAATTCGTTTTGTGAATACCAATAATTTGTCTAATCATGGTGACTAAAACTTTATTTATGGCTTCGACCGGACCATTGGCTTGCGGATAATACGGAGTGGAACTATCGTGGCGCAGGCCAAGTTGATTTGTCGATTTCCCGTCATCATGACATTTCGAAAATGAATTCCATGATCTGAAATAATGGCTTGAGGAACACCGAACCTAGAAATTATGTGATTAAATACGAAAGTTGCCGCAATCTTGCCATCGACCCAAAAATGGAGGCATCGCCTCGACCACTTAGTAAAATAATCTACTGCTAAGATAATATATGCATGCCCCCCAGCCGAGTGAGGGTTACATGTAATAAAATAAATACCCCATTTCGCAAAAGGACCAACAAAAATTATGGGATGAAGAGGAGCGGGTGGCGCACGCATCTTACGATCAAAAAGTTGACAATTGTGGCATTTCGGATCGCATAAATACAATCTTTGAATAACGACGGCCATAAATAGCCAACGCGCAATATCTTTTGGGATGTGGCATACCCAGACATATGACCGCCACATGATCCAGAATGGCAGTCATTTAAAACTTTTTTAGCTTCTTCATGAAAAAGACAGCATCGGAAAACCGAATCCGCTCCACGACGATAAAGTGTATCACCAATGATATTATACTGTTGGGATTGGAAGTGTATTTTCCGTCGCTGAGATCGTGAGATTTCAGGCCGAAAATATTGGGTTTGGAGATAAACAATAATATCTCCATACCATGGATCGAGAGTACTGATAAGAAACAGAGATTCATCTGCAATGGGCTCTTCTGCCATAGTTTCAGTATCAGTAGAGGGAAAATCACAAATCAGTTCCGCAAATACCAAAGATTTCTTTGCCTTGGATTTCTCAAATTCCAAGTCAAATTCCTGTAGGATGACTATCCATTTGGAATACTTGCCCCCTAGCAATTGTTTGGTTAAAATATACATCATAGGGTTGCAATTAGAAATTATCGTGGTTTTACGTAACAAGATGTAGTGCCTAAATCTTTGGACAGCTTGGACAACTGCCAATGCCAATTTCTCCACATGTGTATATTTGATCTCGGTCAGATGCAGATTCCGACTAAGATAGTAAATCACATGTTCAGTATGAGGTTCGTCTTCCTGAACTAACACCATCCCAATGGTAGAATGAGAAGCAGCGAGGTACAAAATGTAATCCTGGTTGTAGTTGGGAGAATGCAATAACGGTGCATGGGTTAACGCGTGTTTAAGTGCATCAAAAGATCGATTAGCGATCTCATCCCAAAAGAATGGAATATTCTGTTTCAACAACCAGGGGAAACCCTTTGTAAGCTCGACATAGTTAGGAATGAACTGATGTAAAAAGTTTGCTTTCCCCTGCAAACTTTGGAGTTGGCGTAAAGTCGAAGGAGGAGGTAATTTGATAATAGCTTCGACCTTCGACGGATCAACGCAAATTCCTGCTTTCGAGACAACAAAGCCCAGTAAACGACCCGACTCTACACAAAAAACACATTTGTGTGGATTCAGCCTAATTTTATAATGCCGACACCTCATAAATATAGCTCGTAAGTGTGTGAGATGGTCGGCCCTGCGTGATGAATGAGCAGGTAAATCATCGAGATACGGCTGCACAATGTGCTTAATGTCATGAAACACATAAGACATTGCCCTTTGAAAAGTTGCTCCAGCATTCTTCAATCCAAAGGTAGCTTGCGATAAGCAAACGTCCCCCACGGATAAATAAAAGTTGTTTTTGGCTGATCAACAGGGAGTATGTTTATTTTATTATACCTGGAAAAGCCATCCATAAAGGAAAACATTTCTCTATCGGCACAATCATCGATTATTTGATCGATATAGGGAGTTGGATAATTGTCTTTGGGACAAGCTCGATTAATATCCCTATAATCAATACATACTCGTATCGTTCCTTGTTTTTTAGTTACAGGAACAATATTTGATACCCAATCTATTAAGGGAATTGGATATATGAAACCTGCACGAAGTAATTTTTCAACTTCTGCTTTAATAGCAGCAGCTTTTCTAGGATGTATCTGACGTAAACGTTGACGAACAGGTTTGGAATCCGGGTAAGTCTTGATTTCATGTACGGTGATTGACGGATCAATTCCTGGCATTTCTTCATAGGACTAGGCAAACACATCACGGAATTCTTGAAATAGGGCTTTATAAGCTTTAATTTCATCTTCAGTACAACAAGAACCTATATGAATGTTTTCAATTATTCCTGGTTTTACTGAAATGTCAATTGGAACCGTTCGAGAAATATTTTCTAAATTTAACTCAGAATCAGGATTTTGCAATGGATTCTGGGGTTCTTTGACATATTCAGCGGTAAAAATTGAAGTGAAATCATCTTCAAAATGATCTAGTTCAGGTAAAAACGAAGATCGGTGATGGAGATCTTCCCATGGTAAATCATCAACGGACAAAAATTCACGAATGTGCTCATCAGTATGAACAACATCAGGAAATGTCGTTGTGGCTGAACTAGATATAGAAAGTGATTCCTCACGGATCCCATTCATTGGATTAATTTCAGTTGAAGAGGGGTCGGAAAGTGACTGTACAACCTGGTATGCAATTTCAAATGGACTCAAAGGCATCATGCCATCAATTGAATCTAACTCGGAATCGGAAGGTACGATCCAAGGATCATCAAACATAATAGTGTCTGACGAAATCATGTGAATAGTTGCAACAGAAGGCAATACGTTAGGAGGAGGAAAGGAAAAAGTTCCTAGTAAACCAGAAACTTTAATCAATCCTACTCCAACATCCTTATAAGGGATAGCCGCTTTACCAACGTGATGGATTGTTTCTGTAGAGGCTGGGTCGGAAGAGAAATAAGTTAACTGATCTATTATAATGATCTTTCCTTGATATGGAAATTTTATGAGTCGAAAGACCGAAGAAACAAAAACAGTCATAGCATAAGTCCAACTATGACCCATGAGAAGGTTGTAATCTAGAGGGGCATCAACCACTTCCACATCTAGATTTACGGTTTTACCTTCGACCCCTATGGGTAAATCCTGCAAAATACCAAAAGGGTGGAAACCTCGACCATAAAAAGCCTTAAGAATCGTCGGAGATTGGTTGAGTGTAGGAGAACCAAGCGATTTCCAACACTGAATCGACATAATACATGTTGAAGCTCCCTCATCAATCACAGTCCGATAGATCGGTCTGTTTTTGACCAACAATGGTATCTGGAAATCCATTTGATGAGGTAGACGGGGTGTACTATTTTCTAAATCAAATATTATAAGATTAGAATCCTGAACATCTACAGCTCCTATAGCAGACAAAAGCAATTTACGTTGTGCTGGGCATTATTGCAGCACTTCCAAAGCCGACATTGCTGAAGGGGAAATAGCTAAGTCTTCAACAATGTTGTAATTCTGAGCAGCTCTCGCATGTGGATTGAAAGCTGATTTACGAAGAACACCTTTAGCAGGCGGTTTGATTATTAAGTCTGGATTTTTTTTCTCAATCTGTAGCAGACCAGAAACAGGAGGAGGCGTAGCTGACGCATTTGCATTAGAATATTATGCTTCTTTACCATCAACAGGACTCTTAGTACCATAATCTTGTGATCGCGTCGCAATCCTTACATGAGACATAATCAAAATAGGTTCTTCTAAAGTAGTCGAAGTAGAACCAACCATCTTGCTATCTTGAGTCGGAAAAGGATCCTTCAAGACAGCAGGCTTTTGTGAACCTTTAACGAATTTTGCAACCTCTGCTCGATGTGGGCATTCCTTAGTGAAGTGATCCTCATCACAAATGTAACAAGGGTAAGGAGGTTTGCGCTTTTTTTCATTGGATTCATTTTTATCATTTTTCTCTTTTGAATTCTTTTTATTTTTATTCTTCCCTTTCTTTTTACCACCGGATTTAGATTTAGCCGTAGATGTCTCTACGACATGAATGTCAACATAAATTTCAGGGGAAGATTCTCCTTTCGTGGAATCTAGTAAAGTTATAATAGGAGAAGAATTCTTTGAAGATTTCTTCTTACTTTCTGTATTGACCGTACCAATCATACCATCAGCGGCATGAGACCCTGAAGGAGCAGCATCTATTTGACCTTGTTTTGGAAGGTCAGGGATTTTTTCATGTAAAGTACCTGACTGCATATAAACGAGGTCAAGGTACTGAGCTTGAGCAATCACTTGCTCTTTAGTAACAACACCAGCTTTAGCTACATCTTCAGTAATCTTGGGTAACAATGATTTAACAAACCATTCTACCAAAATTTGATCCGGAATATAAACTTTCACCAAACGTCTTCTACGTCGCCATTCATGAATATGATCAGAAATATACGTAGACGTAGATTGTTTTAGCGAAGTTAACAATTCCGTGCCATTGTCGTATCTGACAGGCAACTGAAAATGAGTCAAGAAGGCAGTTGCTAACTGACTGAAGTTATTAAACGAGCCTCGTGGTAACTCAATGTACCATTTGGCTGCAAGACCAATAAGAGTTCTTTGGAAAAGACGTAAGCGAATCGAATCATCAATGATTGAATTAGACGCACACCAGAGGTGATAATTCATGACGTGATTTGATGGATCCTCTCCTGACTTACCTTCGAATTTTGGTATATCACTGGGCAACTTATGTGGCATTGGCGGCTAGTACGGATAATAGAAAATCGGATCATTCGTAAGGCGCGTCAAATCAGATAAATCCAAAGTTGCAATAAATGGTAATTGACGGTTGGGGTCACGAAAACCTTGAGTAGCCAAAGTAGTTCCAGGAGGTGGATACCCAGGGTAATTGGGAATCGGAATTGCGTTAGGAATTGTGTAACCTTCCGAAAAAGCAGGATTAACCAGACCAAACTGGGGTTGTTGAGGCTGCTGATAAGTATAGCCAGGGTATGGTTGATACTGATAACTTGGATTTTGTGAACCGGGACCAAATTGAGGATATCCCTAGTATGGTTGATAAGTGAATTGCGGTTTTCTTATGAAAACTGTACTTGTACCGACTTGTCCTGCAGGCATCTAAACTGAAGTCTGAACTGAAGGTCTTGACTGGGGTATAGAGAATTGAGGGATTTTCACGGATGTAGAGATAGCCAAACTCGGAGTTACAGATACTCCAGAAATAGGTGTTACAGGTTGAACAGAAGTTGCAGCAGTTGCAACAGTTTGAGGCAGAGTCTGAGGTGTACTAGGTGCAGACCGCTGAACAGAACTAGGTGCAAGAGTTTTAATAGTAGGCTGGACAGGTTGCTGGGTTGGACCAGAAACCAAAGGTTGTCCAGGTTGAAAAGGAAACTGAACATTAGGCTGCATAGGCTGTTGATACTGGGACGAATCCCACACCATATTCATTCTGGGGTATTTTCCCACAGAAGGTTGAACGTAAGGACCATAACCTGGTTGAACGTAGGGCTGATAAGTAAGTGGTAAATTTCTGGCTCCTTGAATAGATGACTGACCAGAAGGTTGTTGGTAACCTTGAATTGGGTATTGACCTTGAGGTTGATAACCCTGAGGCGTGTACTGAAGCTGGGGTTGATAAGGACCCTGAGGAGCATATTGAGCTTGGGGTTGACCCTGGGGTATGTACTGTCCTGAAGGCTGATATCCTTGAGGTGTGTACTGTCCTTGAGGTTGTACCCCAAAATAATATGATTCCACAGTTTGTCCTGGGAAAAAGCTACCTTGAGGTGGACCCCCAGGTGGTAACTGACTTCCTGAGGGTTGCCCCCCAGGTGGTAACTGACTACCTTGGGGTTGCACCCCAGGCGGTAACGAATTTCCCTGAGATTTCCCTCCAGGCAGTAACTGACTGCCTTGAGGTTGCGGATTCAGAATATTACCAAACATCATAAAGATTTGCTCTGCGTTCGACATTTCAGTTTTAATTCCACTTAAACTAGATGATAAAACTTGTTCAATTGGTTGAGGGGATGCTCCCGAGAAAGTACCAGAAAAAGCCTGATATCCCGAAGGAACAGAAGGACCACCTTGTAAAAATGCTTCCGGTGTCTGGGAAAACATGGATGACTCTCCTGCCATAATGGATGACGGATAGTAACCTCTGGGTGTTGGATGAAATGGAACTCGAGGTGGAGAAAAAGCAAGACCCGGATTCTCTAAAAAATTTGTTAAGGATAAATACCAAGCAGAAGTTCGAATAGGGCTGTAGAAAATTGATTCACGTTCCCTAAGATTTAAAGACTGAGGGGAATCGGGAAGAGATAACTCTTCGTCTGGATTAGTAAGTTCTTCAATAGAAATTAGTCCAGATGGAAGATCGTCAGTGACAATATTTCTTACCCTAGGTGAACCAGGATCGCTAGAAGTTGGTGTAATAAATCCTGAATATGTTTCCAAAACAGAAGTTTAAGTTTCAGGTTCAGAGATTTCAGGTTCGTCAGCTAGTTCACTGGTAGGAGAAATACTACCAGTAACTTTAGAAACTGAAATCGGCTCTTGAATGTGTTCTTTTATGGGTGTTTGATAATCGGGATGAACAACTATAGATGAAGTCCCAACTTTTATTGATTTAATCCTATCGCTACTAGATGATACCAGAGCATGAATCCCTTCAAGCTGACTTGGTGTATATTCAGGGGGTTCCCCTTGTAGTCTCCGGGATTGTCTCGGCAATTCCGCCACGATTAAATATTTAACTAATCACACGCAAACAAAGAAAATTTCAATGAAAACACCTAAAGTCTCTAAAGAAACAAACAGTTGAATCACACGCTTAAAAATCTAAGAGTTCAAACCACACACAAACAATAACTTCCCGTACTAAAAACACTAGTTGGTGATGAAATCCAACTTAGTAGAAATTTAATACAAAAAGGGCGGTTGGAATAGTTACCCCGACAACCTGCTTAATGAAACAGACTGGCACAAGTTTCCTCACAAAACCATCTCGTGTGAAGAGAACCCCCCAGAGAGTCCAAGTGATTCTAGTCGACGTCTGCTCCAGGTACAGTGAGATCTTTCCTTCACCGTCACCTTAGGAAATAATATTAAGTTTTGGACACTAAGGTTACCAACAGTAACAAATATAACTGGGGGAAAAGTCTACAATCCTATCCCACGCGCAAGGGTAGAGTAACACAGCTCAATCCCCTTGAAGGCTCCTCGACATGGTTAATCCGAGGTTTACCGACAAGTAACCCCAGGTTCCTTGACAATGGTTAATCCGAGGTTTACCGTTTGTAATGTGCGCAAAATCTTCTATCTTCCCCAATGAAACATAATTGATTGTCTCAAAGGTTCGGACATGATCTCGTGATTGACTTCTTTAAGAGAATATTCCCAGATTATACAAATTACAATTGGATTTATTTCCTACCACAAGATTTGTCTACTTGTTTGTTTTACTACCTTGGAGAGTTAATTACTCCCTGCTCCAAGATACTAGCCTAAGCTATGTTGGTGATAAGAGCCCTAGAAAATAAAAAGATTGCTAGATGAATTTTAATTAAGCGTTACTTTTAGGAGTTGTTTCTTAAGTCAATGGGTGCGGAAGTGAAACTCTGATGGTGTGAAGACTCGACTTCCAAAAAACACTAAAAATGCACCTAAAAATGATAATCAGATCGTTTCCTTTCAATGAAATTCTAATTAAGGAAGAGTTAGAGAATGCAATTCTTTTAATGAACAATTCCTTCTTTAAACATAAAGAACAATTGAAAGAAAATATTTTTGTCTTTTCAAAAATAACTCCACATGAAACAAACTATCAAAGCTCATAAGAAAATCCTTTCACTTTCAAAAACTTGAAGCTATAAAACAAATTTCCTTCAAAAGAGATCTACAAACTTTTATAAAAAAAACACTCAAAACTATAAAACTAATTCTGAGATCTACAAATTTTAATAACCTATTTGAATAAAAGATTTAATTTTTTTTTTGAAGAATGTTTTACTTAGTTATTCAACAAATTAAGGATCTAGTCATTAAAAATAACAAACAGATCAAAAACACTCAATTATGTTTTTATAAAAAATGAAATTCAAAAACCAATAACAAAGTTTCTTTTCGAAGATTTGCAAAGAAACAGGCAACTCTATTTCTCAATAAAGGATGATTTCACAATAAGGTGAGATTCAGCAAAAGACAAAAGACCAATGTAATCTCAGGTATTTCAAACAGTCAATGCTTCGAATCGCTACAAAGACCAAGTGAAAAACAATCCAAAACACAAAACTTCAAGAATATCATCAAAACACCAATACTGCTAAGATTCATTCACAGAAAGCTTTTGACAGAAACAATCATCAATCTGGGCAGAAATCAAAAAATCTGAATTAAAATAAAGATAAACTAAAGAAAGAAATCTAAAGGTTTTTCAAAATTTTAACAGGGTCCGCAGGCTTTCAGAAGGAACAGGTGTGGTACCGCACTGTTTACTAAAGCAAAAATGCGAAACTGCCCGCACTGTGCAAAGAAGGAAAAGTGCGGTCCCAGGAAAAATTAGAGAAAAACATAAAAGATCTCAAAATTTTCAAAAACAGAGAAAAGCTAAGCTACCCAGGCAGATGTCTATCAATCAAAAACTAGGAAAAACGTTTCCTCAAATCAAATAAAAGAGAACCAAAAACAACAAGTTCTTCCCTAGTGGAGTCGCCAATTTGTTGTGTGGATAAATCCATCTTGCGGACAAGACCGATCTCCCTAGTACTAAAAGTATCTAGCAAAAAACAGCCAAATAGACTAATCTTTCTCTAAGCATATATGATCTATGAAAATCTCTATAGAGGTGTTAAAGACTTACCGTTTGTCCAGTGCTTGTTTGAAGTCGTTATTGTCCCTCGCGCGCTTGAAGGAGATTTCCTCGTAAACCTGCAGTCACAAAAAAGCAAAATATTACATAGCACCTGTATAGAAATCATCATAAACCATGCTTATCATAGTGATCAAGGAATCTATGAAATAAACCATTGATTGAAAGCTTATTGAGAAAAATGAGTATATTTGTATTAATTTCAAAAGAAGAAAATCCTTACAACCTGAGCCTTGATGTTGCACAGGAATTTTCGGGGTCCAAAGCAGGAATATCATTTACTTTGATAAGCTCTGCACTCCTCCAACCAAGAAAAATAGAGGTATGTAATCTTTCCTCACAAAAGTCTTAATTAACTGAGTCTGAATCTCAACAACACTTAACTTCAAATATTCTAAAGCTTCAACTCCCTTTGAGGCTACCCAATGCCTCTTTTTATAGTAGAATAGAGGAGGTTTTATGTTCCAACTATGAAGGGATAGAATCCTCCTTCAAAGGGATAAGCTCCTCACATCAAGGGGTTAGCTCCATAAGGTAAGGGATTCATGCACCTCACAAGAGCGGTTCTGCCACCGCAAGATCCATTCTAGAAGCTTCCAGAATTTACTTTAATTGAGCTTTTTGGAATTTACTTGTGCATTTTTTATCTTACAGGGGTCCGCACCTTTAACATAGATGAAGTGCATTCAGGTACGCAAGAGATCTGAACATTAGGTGCGGGACCGCAGGCAAGATAGAGAGAAAGTGCGACACCAAAGTTTAGGAGATTTTTAGGAACTTTTCTCTAATTTTCAAGGCTTGACATGAGGAACTGATATGTTAGACTTGCAAAGGGAGGAGTATGAGTAATAATGAGCTCATACACATAGCAGAATGTCAGGATGACAATTTTCAGTGTAACAGTGAAACAAAGAAACTGTCTGTCAACATTCCCAGAAAAATAAAAGGAGTAGCGTGGATCAACTTCAGAGGGACCTCTACCGTGAAAACAGAGGAAATCGTTGTCACAGGGACCTCTACCACGAAAACAAAGGAAATCGTTGTCAGAGGGACCTGTTCTATTTTCGAGTTGAGCAGTTGATAAAAACACTTTATTTTTTTCCTGAATTTAAGTAGATTCACCTATAATTTTTTATATTTTGTTGGATATTTATGAATCTATTGTTTAGTACATGAACTTAAAGATATTTTTAATATTTCAAATATTGTAATTATGATATTTCTATTATCTTGCAAAGCTATTGTGTAAAATCTATAAAGGCAGTTTATGAGTAATGAGAAATGGTTGGATTTTGATAAAAAAAGACTAATAGTTTAAATATATTTGAGCAATCTTGAATATGTATTTACAAGTTTTGATGAGAATTTAGCATAAAATTCATGTGTTTTGTTTCCCTGTCAGTATTTTTTCTGTATTTTACAAGTTCTCTTTCATGTCTGACGATGCTAGTTTATAAGATCAGATTTCACTGATGCTCCTTTCTTTAGATTATCAGTCATTATTACTTGTTTCTCTGCTTCTTTATAAATTCTATTTTCCAAGTATCTATTTCTTCTACATATTTTACACAGTCAAAGGACATGATTCTAGTGCTTTGTGTCATTTCTCATTAGATCTGTGATTCCATTTAGATAGTTTAACTCCATGCCCAATGGTGGGTTTTGAACATCAACCAACCATTTTATACCCAAACCCCAAGCTGGCCACCTGAAACTCAATTGCATAAGCCTTCTACTACAATGACCATTGAGTATTTGAGTTTAATATAGAGATCCCCATCCGGGTTAAAAGCCCCACTTCAACCTAAAATAGGTTTTGTGGTTACCTTATGGTTTTTCCCTACATCTAGGGTTTTCCTTGAGTGATAACAACTATTATGGAACTCACACCACTTTCCCATGTCCTTCTTTGGATTTGCGGTGTTGTTCCTTGCTTGTGACTTTGGAGGGTTGTCTTGGGCTGCCCCACCTTGGCTTTGTCCTTTGTTCTACAGTTTGGGGGCGCCTTTCCCTTACTTCTGATTCACAGATCCAAAGTCTCGCTTCTTTTGTTTGAATTTCTACTCAATCTTGGCAGCATACCATTATGATGCACCAAGCGAGGAGATGTCAAGGAACTCCATTTACTCTTGAATGTATATGTGGAGACAACTGTGGTACTTCAACACCAAATGTTTCTCTGAATATTTGATAACCAACTTTGTGCACAGGGTATGGAACAAATTCGTTAGCTCATACACATATTGATCCATCTGATGTCGCAACATAGTCCATTGTATGTACTTATACTCATAGCTCCCCACAAGATAATATTGTTCCTTGATGGTGTCTCAGAAAGAATTCCAAGTGGGTGCGACCGAGGATAGGGAGTTTCCCCTCTCGTCCTTTTGCTCGCAATAGGTTTCCCACCAGTACTTGACATGGGGGGCGACTTTGAGGAGTGCAAAAGCAATATTTTCTCAATTGTAAAAGTCACGGACTGATAAATATCCTTATAATAGATTCAACCATTTATCTACAACGTCTGCATCTATTTGGCCCTCAAATATCAGAATTTCAAAGTTTACTTGTACCTTAAAAGGAGTGGCGCCTCCAGAGTGGCTGCTGGATGAAGGTGTGCCACCGGTGGGTAGCCATTAAAGGATCTGGGCAAAGTTATCCATCATCACATTCCTTTGTTTCTCGAGGGTATCCTCGAGTTATATCTTGATATGATATCCTTCTCCCTCATCTTTATTTATTCCGCCATGGGAGGGGGCCAAGTTTTTTGAGGCTGATCTTGCAAAGGTTCAACCAGATCGAACCCTAACTCCTTATACCTCGACCTTGTTGTGGACATGCAAAGAAAGATCGAGAAAGAGTAGACTGCTCTGATAACACTGATCAAGAATTATGCATGAACACAATAAAATATAGAAATTAAGATCAATGCATAGATGTAGCATGAATAACACTTCATTTCATCAATTAAAAATACTGAAAAATGCTTATAGACAAAATGAAAAATAAACTAGCTCAGGCGATGGTAGCTTATCTCTAAAAATAGATGTGGCAACTACATGCCTCTGAACTATGTTAAAATGAGGCTCGAAAGCTTATTTATTATTGAGAAGCAATGTTAAACCCTAAACATCCAAAAAACTAACCCTAGGAGATGAAGCACCAAAACTATGGGTCCTATTTGGGTGAATTGGTACATCAACTTCCCAGGGACGTAACTTTGGCATACAAGCTCCGTTTGACGTGCACAATACCTCGTTGTAAAGATCTATCCAAGGAATACAACTTTTGATTGACCAACATCGATAGATGACCCATTTTTTTCTTTATTTTCCGAAAGACATAGTTTAGGGCCTCAAAACGGCTCCGAAAGTTTAGGACCCAAAAAACTGCAAAAAATAGTAAATTGTGCTACAATTAAGGAGACTGAAAAAATTAAGGAAACAATGGTGGGGGTCCAAGCGGAATAGGCGGGTGGCCACCAATATCCACCTAGATCAGTCCTCCCCCATTAGGAAGAAATGGTCCCCAATTTTATTGAGTTCCTCCATGAGAGGAGGAAACTTCAACTGAACTTGGTCCCTAGTGAGCCACTTTCCTTGGTGCAGGAGTTGGCCAACTTTAAGAACCCGATAAAACTGGATCTTCTCCTAGCGAGTGTTCTTGATGTGCGTGTCCATGATCCAATCAATTGTGGACTATTCCATGCAGTCACGGTTTAGCTTTGTTGTTGTGTGTTGTTCTGCAATGTCTGATATGTCCAGTCAGAGTTGGAATTTGGATTCCTCTTTACACGTCAAACAATTTTTTTTTGACGTTTTGAATCTTTATACTTCCCATCAAAGAACATTGAGTTTAAAAATTTTCACTTCAAGAATGTTGTTTTGATAATAAATTAACCTTCACAAATAAAATTTTGATTAAAAAAATTCCCTTTATGTTAAAAAAATTCACATATATGAAAAAAAACAAAATAACCTTAACACAGAAATGGCTTATTAAAAATCTTATTGTTCCTTTATAAATAATATTGATAGCATATTTTATATTTTGAAATTTATTCTCTATATTAAAAAATTTCAATAATCGAATTAAAAATCAATTTAAGATTAAAATTAACTATCAAATATTAAAATTACTTGACTGTAAGTTGTGTTCAAATAGATTATGTACAACCAACCATGCAATAGAGCCTACTTTGGCAATATTGTTATAATTTTAAACTTAAAACAATGTAGAAGAATGACTAGTTGATTTTAAATTAAAAATCATAGAGGAGAAGTAAAGAAACTCTACATCATAGAATGATTTGTTGTAGGCTGGCTTAGGTGAAGAATGATACTCGTTGATATCAGACTAAAATATGCCATAGAGCATAGTAGAGGCAAATAATATTTACATTATATAATGGTATGTTAGTGATCAAATTATGTTGATGTCTTTGGAAATAAACTACAAATATTGTCTTCACCAAAAGACATGATAATTGGATATATATTACCTAAGCATGTCATAAGAGCTAACACATCATTGTATTATCATTATTACTTTTGCATATGAGGAGGTTACTCAAAGAAAGAAAACATAAATATTTTTTTTTGTTGAACGTAGGTTGGGATCACTTAGTATATCCGATGGAAGTACTTATTTAACGTGATAGGATAAGATTTGATTTGTTTGGGAACTTGATAGATCCAAATTTCAAATAGATCTAGGTTGGTTTAATTATTAATAATTGTAGTTATATTATTATTATTATTATTATTATTATTATCTAATTTGAACAAGTCCAAATATTTTAGTCTATTATTATTATTTATGTAATTTAACTGTGTCAAACTGTTTACATAACATAACATTACAACATCTCTTCCATATTGAGTTAGAGAGATTCTTTTGCTGCAACTAGGATTTTGTGAGGCTCCATTGAACTTGGATGTCCTTGCAATAAATTTTTTCCCCAAAAAATGGTTTCTATCCTCAACTGGTACCATAAAATTTGAACTAACTAAAACATGGTGTGATCTAAACCCCAGTCAAACCAACATGTTTAGTCTTCAAGATAAATTTAAATTACTAATCAATAAAATTACAACCAATGTTAACGAGCATGTTTCCTTACAATAACTTTGATCGACTTTTACCATGGCTTAAATTATGCAATTTACTTCCCCCAGGGGGTAGGTGTCAGGACCACCAGGTGCTCATATATTGCAAGTATCCTAGATTTTCCTCAGAGCCAATATCAAATTACTCCAACTACTATTACACTCGAATCCATATGATTCCACCAACCATATTTTTTTTTGGTAGTTCAGTTTAGCAAGGGTTGGAGGTAGCCCATTTATTGGATGGAAGAATATTGATCCAACCATTTATTGGATCGCAGAAGACCGACCCACCCACAATGGGATGCTTATCACTAGGATCATGTGAGGCTTTGGAAATCCTGGACACCCTTTGGGAATTTAATTCTCCGAAAGTGGCTTCCATCCTCAACCCCTCACCATAAGGTTTCAACTTATGACGTGGTTGGGACTAAACCCCATGTAAACCAATTGGTCTACACCTCATGGGTTAATCACCTAATATCACCCAATATCAAATGACTATCTAGAACTTATAGAGAGAACAAAGCTAGCACCTCCTAGCCATCAAATCTCATATGAAGGAGCAATCTGCCACCACAATAAGTGCATAACATTAGTTGCCAATGGATTTTTATATATATGAAAAATAAAGAATGCTAGTAATTTCATACTACTTACAAAAATAGCCAAAAATAGAAAAAGAAAAAAAGAAAAATATTTGATGAGTTTCCCAAAAATTATAATTCTAAAATATAGTTAATTATAAAGTGCGCTACACCTAATGCTCACTAACCTATGCATAACTTTTCACACTATTAGTTTACATTCATAGAAATAAATATAAATACTAAAAACATATAATAAATAAAATAAAGTTTCTAATTTTATTTAATTAAAAAGTTTTAAAAAATAATTAAAAATATTTTTTCATTTATTTTTAAATGAATAAATAAAATAATTATCAATTTTTATTAAAAAGTTTTAAAAAATAATTAAAAATATTTTTACATTTATTTTTAAATGAATAAATAAAATAATTATCAATTTTTTTAAAGAATTTAAATGGTGTTTTTTACAATTGCGTCGTAAGTTTATATAGTTGACCGACATTTTAATTTTAAACTTATAAAAATAATAATTTATAATTAACTTGGTGTTTTGTTCTTAATGGACTGCGAAGACCATAGTGAAGGCATACAACAGTAACCATAAATCACTTGGTTTTCTTAGTTTACAAAGGAAGGCGGCAAGAGGCCGAACGGATAGTGACTCAGACAGGTAGCAATAGCAGTTGCCAAAGAAATGGAAATTGAGCCAATTTTGACAAACATGATACAAGCAACTATGCCGTTTGTATTTCAATGATTTTAGAGATATTTCGGTTGCCACAGAAAAATCGACGAATTAACAAAAAGCCTTCTTTGTAGCCGCTGATTACACTCGCGGAGGATCGTTTGGGTTTTCCATTGCAGGAAAGGTTACAACATCTTTATTACAGGGCAACGAACCACGAATAAATACCATAAACAACAACAACAAAGGGGCATACCAAGATAGGAAGAGAGATACAACGTGTTTTTGGGATGCACGCTAAGTGTTTGACAAAAACCACGAATCAACTGTATAACAACTCAAGTAATAACTCTTGTCTTTGCAGTATTTTTACAGGACTTAAGATGGACTTAGACATGGGCGTCAACAAATTCCTTGAAATCATGTAAGAGCCCTCAACTTCACCTAAACCTGCAATAATAGTGGTTGAGGGTTAAGTGGTAACTGGGGTCCATGAAAAATCCATTGAGTCAGATTTCTCATTCTAGACAAGCCAAGTTAAACAAATTTCGCAGAAAATGGAATTTCTGAAACTGAAAACAACAAGCTTCATTTAGAAATACACACTCTATCTACCAGAATTTCGGAGGTGGAAGGGGATAATTTATCCCTTAAGAAGATATTATTTGAAAGTAAAGAGCAGGAGAATATCCATCCTCCAAATGATATGTTTCATGCAAAAATTCTTGAACTTAAAAGCAAGCAGGAAGAAATATGATCCCAACAGACCACCTTCAAACAAAAAACTGAGACACACATCAATTCTTGGGCATAGGTGGTTCGGGAAAAGGATAAAACTCCTACCCCTCTTGCAATATTTGAGGAGGTGGTGCAAGAAAAACTTGTGGAAGAATGCACTAGATGGGCGAGAGAATTGAATCTCAAGGTGAGAGGTCTCCCCTTACCTCACCCCTCTCCAAATCCTATGGAAGTGGGGGCCAGGTTTCTTCGGGATACCCTTAGCATCCCTGATATAGCTCTAGATAGAGCCTGGCTGGGCTATGACTCCACTCCCTTCCTTAGGTTTCAGACTGCATCTGATTGACCCCACGCCCTCAGGGCTAAGCGGAAGTTTTTTTCTCTTCCCAGTGTGATTTTCTTGGATGAGGACCTCACTCTAGCATAGGTTGTGGAACTTAAACAATCAAGAGAACAAGTTATGGTAGCATAGAAGGTAGGGAAATGGGCAGTTATCAAGAATGTTCGGGTAGTCGTTCGAGACTCCTTCCCAACTGGGTGGGAACCTCGAACTGGAGGTTCCAAATGACGGGCCCTCTTGGGGAGACGACAAGGTACAAGCATTTCTATCCCCCATTGGAATGGCACTGGATCTTTCTGGTCATCACCAAGACTCTTGTATGATTCTCTAGAATCAACAAACATCCTCTTCCTAACCCAGACTCATGAGAGCCTTGTTCGACCTCTCCCAGATATTGCAGGTTACCATTGGTTCTCCATTTGCAGGCAGGAGAGGAGAAACTCGGGAGGGGTCAGAGGGCCAGGTGGAGTTGCTTATTTAGCTAGTGACTCACTCCGGAACATGTAATCTTTGGTAGCCGAAGATGATTTTTCCAGGTTTATGTGGATTCAGATTAGTGTCAGAGTCCCTCCTTCGAGGGACATCTACATAGCAGTTTGTTACTTCCCCCCAACCCCTTCACCATTTTCCATCCATAATGGCTCAAATGGGGACCCCTTTATAGACTTGAACTCTGGCATCACCCAATACTCTGTTGTTGGGGAAGTCATCCTCCTAGGTGACTTCAATGCTCATACTAGAGATCTCCATATCCCTCTCCATGATCGATCAGAGGACGTGTTTTGAACCTAGGGGATAGATCCAGATTCAGTAGGGCTTCACCAGATGTCAGATGATGCTTTGGGGCCCACTACAGTTTATGGTAAGCATCTATTGCAGTTGGGGGAATAACATGAGTTGTTGATTTTAAACGGTCTCCCCTATTTCCCGGACTCCTGCTTCTTCACATGTCGTCCATATGGCGAGGGTGCGAGTGTAGTTGATTATGTTCTCACTAGCCAAAACTTTCTCCCTTTTATTCACCATCTATCGGTCTCCCCCATCCCCCTTGCTGATCATGCACCTTTTTCCTTCTCTCTCCAGTTTGACCCTCCCCTTCCACCCCATCCTTCTCCTTGGGGCCCACCCCGAACCACCTTTCTATTTGACGAAGGCGACCCTGACTATTATCCTCTACCCTATGCAAGATGCTCCCATTGAAGACCCAATTCTCCTTGCTTGATTCTGATTCCACTAAATACACCCATCTTTCATCTGCCATTTGGGAAGCAGCACTCAAATCCTTCCCCCACTCCACTCGTTCCACTTCCATCTCCCCAAAATTTGGATCTTGTCCCATGAACAAATGGTACGATGACGAATGCAAGTATCTACATCGAGATATTCGATATGATTTCACCCACTCTCAACCCCTCTACCCCGACCTCAAAGCTTCTTATTGTCATCTCCTCCGTCGTAAGAAACAAATCTTTGTCTCTAATAGAAGATGTGAACTTTCTGCTCTCCTTGCCCACTCCCCCAGAAATTTTGGCATACCATCCTTCCCCAAGGCTCTCCTCTTCCATCTGACCTCGACCCTACATCCATGTTCTCTCACACTTCCAACCTTTATGGTATTCCAGGGCAAACCCAAATTCATGTTACCTCCCCACCCTCTTCCTATTACCTATTCTTAGACAAAGATATTAGAGAGGCCATTTGATCCGGATTTATGCAGGAACGCAACAGAATAAACACATAACCATAAATATAGAGATGTAGCGGAAATAACACTTCATTTCATTAATATCAAAGAACTGAAATTTGCTTACAGACAGAATGGAAATACAATTAGCTAGGGCGCTGGTAGCTATCTCTGAGAAGAGATGTGGCGGCTACAGGCCTCTGAACTGAGTTATAATGAGCCTCGAGGGCCTATTTATTATTTAGAAACAATGGAGAACTCTAAACATCCAAAAACCTAACCCTAGGAGATGAAGCGCCAAAACTATGGGCCCCGTTTGGGTAAATTGGTGTTTCAACTTCCCAGGGACGTAACTTTGGCATACTATCTCCGTTTGACGCACATGGTACATCATTAGAAATATCAATCCGAGGACTACAACTTTCGCCACGAATATCCATTCCAAAATGGAATGATATTAGTTGGAGGCGCGATGCCCAAAAAATGTCATTTAGGGTCTCAAAATGGCTCTGGAAGTTCAGGACCCGAAAAACTGCTAAAAATAGTAAGTTGTGCCGAAACTGAAAAACTGAAAGAGGCAATGGTGGGGCCCCAAGTGGAATAGGCGGGTGGCCACCAATATCCACCTGGATCATTCCTCCCCCCTTAGGAAGCAATGGTCCCCATTGCGTTGATTTCGTCCATGAGATGAGGAAACTTCCACTGAACTTGGTCCCTGGTGAACCACTTGCCTTGGTGCAGGAGTTGGCCAGCTTTGACAACCCGATACAGTTGGATGTTCTGTTGGCGAGTGCTCTTTATTTTCATGTCCCTGATACAATCTGTGGTGGCCTGTTCCATGCAGTCTGGGTTTAACTCTGTTGGTGTGAGTTGTTCTGCAATGTCTGAGGTGTCTAGTAGAGGTGGGAAGTAAGGATGAAGGTGATCCACATTGAAGATTGGGTGCATACCAAGGAATGGTGGAATACTAAGCTCGAAGGCATTGTTCCCTACAGCCTTGGTGATGGTGTACGGCTCGTATCGGAGCGAGCGAAGCTTGCGGTGGGGTCCAGTGAGGTGCTCCTTCTGCAAATGTAGCCATACTTTGTCGCCCACCTGGAAGTTGTGTGGCACCTGGTGTTGATCATGGCGTTGCTTGTACTTGGCATTAGCTCTGTCCAATATATCATGAACCTGTTGGCGGATGTGTTGAATGCACTCGATGAAGCTACTTGCTTTGTCAACTTCAGACTAGACATGAGCTGAATCGGCCTGAGCAGCTGCAAATGGTATGGCTACGTCAATAGGACATAGTGGTTGGAATCCCAAGCCCACCTGAAAGGGGCTATGGCCGATTGAACTGTGGAGAGCCCGATTATAACTATGTTGTACATATGGGAGGCTCTCGTCCCATGTGCGTGGATGCTTTGAATTGTACATGCGCAGAATGTGTACAATCATTCTGTTGACGACCTCTGTCTGACCATCTGTTTGGGGATGGAAAGCTGTGGACTTGGTGAGCTTTGTGTCCAACATTGACCAGAGGCTGGACCAAAATGTGCTGAGGAACCTGCTATCTCGATCTGATATGATAGACTGTGGGATCCCGAAGTGCACCCACACTCGTTCAAAGAAGAGTTTAGCAGTGGCTTCTGCTGTGATATTCTTCTTACAGGCCGCCATGATGGCCATCTTCGAGAATCTGTCAACGACCACGAAAACACAGTCATTTCCATTCTTAGTAGAAGGCAGGCCTGACATGTAATCCATGGAGATGGATTCCCATGGTCGACTAGGGTTAGGTAGTGGAGTATATAGGCCTTGCTTCTTGATGGTCGGTTTGGCAATGGCACAAGCAGTGCAGGATCTGATGTGCTTCTCGACATCCTTTCGAAGGTTCGGCTAATAGAAATACTTCTGTAGTATTGCTACTGTTTTCTCGACCCCGAAATGCCCAGCGACTCGACTGTAGTGTGCTTCCCATATCATCTTGGCACGCTCGCTTGAAGGAACACAAAGGTGTCCCAGGTGACATAACAATGCATCTTGGAGGTGAAAATTTGGAACTTGCGTACCCCCCAAGAGTGCCTTGTAAGTGTGGCCGAATTCTGGGTCACTCTCATAGAGAAGCGGCCAATCAGAAGTCTCGTGCCCACAAGAGTTGAGCACGGTGGTGAGTGCCACGATCGGTGGTCGACTGAGGCAGTCTGCAACATTATTGGTGCTACCCTTCTTGTACTTGATGTTCAAATGAAACTGTTGCAGATATGTGGATCACTTCTGATGGCGATCATTCTGCAACTTCCCTTGTGTCTGTATGAACTGCAGGGGCCGGTGGTCTGTGTGGATGATTGTTTCCTTCCCCAAAATGTAATGCTTCCATTGTCAACAAGCTTGCACAATGGAATACATTTCTTTGTCATAGGTGGGATACTTGCGAACTGTCTCAGACAATGTCTCACTGTGATATGCCACTGGATGTCCCTGTTGAGTAAGAACTGCCCCAATAGCATATTCAGAGGCATCTGTCTCGATCTCAAATGGCTGCTGCAAGTCTGGTAAGGTGATCACTGGGGCAGAACAGAGGCGATTTTTCAATTCTTTGAACGCCTTCTGTTGAGGTTCCGACCAAAATAATTTTTCTCTTGCTCCTCCTTTGGTGACTTGACTCAAGGGCCAAGTGATATGAGAGAATCCCAACACGAATCTACGGTAGAAATTAGCAAGACCCAGAAAGCTGCGAAGCTCTGTTATAGTAGTCGGGGCTGGCCAATCCTGAATGACTTGGATCTTGGCTGGATCCACATGCACCCCCCTTTCATCGATAATGTATCCCAGATATTGAACCTGGGTCATGCCAAAAGTGCACTTCTCCAAATTGGCACACAACTTGTGTTGCCGCAGTGTTTGGAGGACTTGTCGGATGTGGTGAAGGTGCTCTTCCCAAGTCTGGCTGAAGATCGGAATGTCATCCAAGTACACCACTACAAATGAGTTGGTGAATGGCCGCAAGATGTCATCCATCATCCTCATGAAGGTGGCGGGAGCATTCGTCAACCCGAAAGGCATGACCAGCCATTCGAAAAGGCCTTCCTTGGCTTTGAAGGCAGTCTTCCACACATCGGAGGGTTCAATGGGTACCTGGTGATACCCAGACTTCAGGTCGATCTTGCTGAAATATTTTGCACCTTTGAGTTGGTCCAGAAGGTCATCAATCCGTGGGATTGGGTACCTATTCCGGACAGTGATCTTGTTTAGCGCCCGATAGTCAATACAAAGTCTCCACGTCCCATCCTTCTTCTGTACCAACACGATCGGGCTCCCACAGGGCGATGAACTTGGTCTGATGTGACCTTTCTGCAACAGCTCCTGAATCTGCCTCTTGATTTCATCATTTTCCAGAACAGAGCGTCGATAGATCGGTCCATTGAGTAGTGGCGCACCTGGGGTCAGATCAATCGGGTGCTTGACCTGGCAGTGCAGAGGAACCCCTGTGGGTGAGGTGAAGATGTCCCCGTACTCCTCCACGACCTTATCCATTTGTTGTTGTCGTGCAGAGGGGCCCTGTCTGGAGGTCGTGGCCACGGTCTTCTTCTTGCCCTGGGGGCGGATCATCAGGAAAACGAATTTCCTGGTTTGGGAAATGAGCTTACTACATTGTTTTGCAGTAACCAAAGAGATAGCGGCAGGAGGTGGTACCTCTGGTATCCTGTACAACTTATTTCCCAAAGTAACAATAACAGCACGAGGCCGAGACTCATACACAGCATAACGCTTCCACAAGTATGGTTGTCCTAATAATACATCAGAAACATCAATAGGAGCAACGTCACATAATACCTCATCCGTGAAGGGCTTGATGCTATAGGGAAGGCGACACTGCTGGTTGACGCAGAGATCTCGTCCTTGGTGAAGCCACTCGATGGTGTATGGGTGTGGGTGAGCTGTGGTCGACAAGCCCAACCGTTTCACGGCGTCTGCCGAAATAAGGTTCTTTTGGCTCCCATTGTCGAAAATGAACTATACCGGGGAGCCCTTTACCCACATCTGGGAGTGGAAGAGACGTTCCTCCTCCTCTGGATCTTCTGGTTCCTCCTTTTGGATCTTCGTAGTGGAAATAGTGGCATTGGGCTCCGTATCAATAATCTATTTCCCTTTGTCAAGTTCTGATTCAGAATCGGAGCATGCATCTAACTCGGAAGCCCGCATCTCAGCCACCAGCGACTGCTTGGCCCGACACTCACTTGTGTTGTGAGTGGAGCTCTTATGGAACTCACACCACTTCCCCATGTCCTTCTTTGGCTTTGCGGTGTTGTTCTTTGCTTGTGGCTTCGACAGGTTGTCTTGAGTCGCCATGCCTTAGCTCTGTCCTTTGTTCTGCGGTTTGGGAGCACCTTTCCCTTGCTTTTGATTCGCAGATCCAAAGTCTCGCTTCTTCTGTTTGAATTTCTGCTCAATCTTGGCAGCATATCGGTATGCCGTACCAAGCGAGGAGATGTCGAGGAACTCCATTTCCTCCTAAATTTATCTGTGCAAACAACCACGATACTTTAGCACCAGATGTTTTTCTGAATCTTTGATACCCAACTTGGTGCGTAGGGTATGGAACAGATTCGTCAGCTCATGTACATCTTGATCCCTTTGTTGCCGTAGCGTGGTCCATTGTATGTACTTGTCCTCATAGCTCCCCACAGGATAGTATTGTTCCTTGATGGCGTCTCGGAAAGAATTCCAAGTGGGTATGACCGAGAACAGAGAGGGTTCTATCTCGTCCTTTTTCTCACAGTGGGTTTCCCACCAGTCCTTGACATGGGGGGCAGCTTTGAGGAGTGCAAAAATAATCTTCTCCCTCTCAGAAAAGTCATGAACCGATAAATATCCTTCTAATAGATTCAACCATCTATCTACGACATCTGCATCTATTTGACCCTCAAATATGGGAATGTCAAAATTTACTTGTACCTTAAAAGGAGTCGCACCTCCAGAGTGGTTGTTGGATGCAGATGCGCCGCCGGTGGGCAGCCGTTGAAGGATCTGAACAAAGTTATCCATCAGCGCGTTCCTTTGTTTTTCGAGGGCCTCCTCGAGCAATATTTTGATAGGATCTCCTGCTCCCTCATCTTTCTTTTCGTCCCCCATGGGCGTCCGTCGGGGTTTGCGAGGCTAATCTTGCAAAGGTTCCACCAGATCGAGCGCTAACTCCTTATACCCCGACCTTTTTGGGGACATGCAAAGAAGGATCGAGAAAAAGCAGACCCCTATGATACCACTGATCCAGAGTTATGCAGGAACGCAACAGAATAAACACATAACCATAAATACAAAGATGTAGCAGAAATAACACTTCATTTCATTAATATCAAAGAACTGAAATTTGCTTACAGACAGAATGGAAATACAACTAGCTAGGGCGCTAGTAGCTATCTCTGAGAAGAGATGTGGCAGCTACAGGCCTTTGAACTGAGTTACAATGAGGCTCGAGGGCCTATTTATTATTGAGAAACAATGGAGAACTCTAAACATCCAAAAACCTAACCCTAGGAGATGAAGCGCCAAAACTATGGGCCCCGTTTGGGTAAATTGGTGTTTCAACTTCCCAGGGACGTAACTTTCGCATACTATCTCTATTTGACGCACATGGTACATCATTAGAAATATCTATCCGAGGACTACAACTTTCGCCACGAATATCCATTTCGAAACAGAATGATATTTGTTGCAGGCGCGATGCCCAAAAAATGTCGTTTAGGGTCTCAAAACGGCTCCGGAAGTTCAGGACCCAAAAAACTGCTAAAAATAGTAAGTTGTGCTGAAACTAAAAAACTGAAAGAGGCAATGGTGGGGCCCCAAGTGGAATAGGCGGGTGGCCACCAATATCCACCTAGATCACCATTTGGGTGATGAACAACAACAAAGCTGCTGATGTGGAAGGCTACCAAGTAGTGTTATTTAAGCATGGTTTCCATGCATTAGTTAACTACTTGGCAGATCTATTCAACCATGTAGTCTGTGAAGGTTTTCCACTGGCATGGTCACACCACATCATCCATCCGATCCACAAATCAGGCTCCAACTCAAATCCCAATAACTATAGAATGATCATGGTGGGTCACACGTTCTCGAAGTTGTATGATATTGTTCTACATAGGAAGCTCTCTAGTGACCTTGAGCAGAGACAACTCAAAGCTAAGGGACAGACAGGTTTTCGACCGGCTCATCAGACCATTGACCACATCTTCACCCTTCACGCTGTGATTGAGGAGGCACGACACCGCTCTTCGAAAGTCTACTGTTATTTCGTAGATTTTCGGAAAGCTTTTGACTCTGTTCCAAGGGAAGCCTTACTCCAAAGATTCAAAGATATTCGCATCTCGACAATCCTATTGACAACTATTACACACTTTTATGAGTTCGTCCTTGGTCATTTTCGCATGGCTCATGGGATGTCTGATTTTATATGAAGCACTATTGGGGTTAAACATGGTTGTCCACTATCCCCTACCCTATTTGGGATCTATATGGATGAGTTGGAGGAATTTCTACACGAGCATATCTAGGACACCGATGACTGACTTCTTCACCAAGTTCTGATATCTATTCTACTCTTTACTAACGATGTGGTCCTCCTCTCCTCATCTCCAAAAGGATTACAAAGGAAACTGGATGCCTTAGATTTGTTTTGCAATCTTCTACACTTGAAGTTAAACCTGGGTAAAACCAAGGTTATGATCTTCAATGAGGTGAATAAAAATTCAGACCTTCATTTCCTATTCAGAGAGGAGGAGGTTGAGATCACTAGCACATACACTTACCCAAGGGTGCAATTCTTAGGTCCCCGCTTCAGGTTGTGACCAACGATTTAGCCCCAGATTAAAAAAGGATATGGATCCTTATCCCTTCTCGAGAGACAATGCTTTCGACATCACTTCTAGGACATCTCGTCCAAGATGAGCCTCATGGAAACCTTGGTCTGTCCCACTATTCTATATGGATTAGAGATTTGGGGACCAACTTTACTTGAGTCAAATTGGGCTTCAGCTGAGAGATTCCAAGATATTCTTCTCCACCGCATCATTAGATTCAAACAGATAGTACCTCAGCACATCATCCTTGCAAATTTTGGAGCTCAACCCTTTCGGCTTGAGACGGTTTTCAGTTTGGTCTCATTATTGCATCGTGTTCGAGGCTTTGCAGACTCGATATAGAGTAGGGACCAGTATCCTTACTTGGAATATTTATCTCTTGAGTCTATTTCTTGTTCTACTCCCTCGAGCCGGGCCAGATGTTGGTTCAGAGAAGTTTCAGCGCTCTTAGAATCAATGGGCATTTAGTTGGATCGTCTCCCTCATTTCTTATATTCCTTAGATGCTCCTGGTCACCTTTTACCTACTAGACAGGATCTAAACAAGATAATCAGGGAGAACATTTACAAGGAGTTCATCCAGGTCACCTGGGTCAATCCTTCGAGAGGGTTGCGCCCAAAGATGGCCTTCTACGCTGAGCACTTCTTGGAGTTGAGAGACAGCCTTATTGTTTGACCCTAGTACACGTTTCACCATTGGATGCATGCTCTTCGCTTTCCTCTAGGCCAGGTCAGAGTAGGCTCTCATAGACTTCGGGTAGAGACAAACCACCAGATTGATAAACTAGACAAAATCTGCCAGGTATGTCATTTACAGGATGTGGAGACCGAGGTGCACTTCATTGTTGGATGCCCTGTCTACTACGACATCAGAGGAAGGTTCCATTTCTTGTTCAGATATTCTCAGACCCTCGCCTACTTTTTTCAGGTATCCTGATCAGAGATGTTTGGCCCTATATATGCAGGAGGCTCTCAGGTTTTGAATGCATAATCTTCAGCCTCCCATCAGACCAGACTTCACATAGAGTATCAAAACATTTTTCAGAGTACTACAAACAGGGGCACCAATGGACTGATTGATACCAGTTCATATCCATTCCCTAGATTAGTGAGGATCCGTGGAACCTCACCTCGCCACACGAGATTTCAGCAACAAATGTGGCTCGAATCCGTTCCTGGGAGATAGACTAGGCCCTCCAGACCTTAGCAGTGCGCGAACTACCCCAGGCAACGATCTAGAGGACATTCTGCACTTTCCACCGACCCTTCATTGGGCCAACAAAATTTGTGGAGTTTCTTTAGTGTTCATTCAGCCTCAGATGTTAGGAGAGATGGGTTTGATCTTGAAACCCATTATCTCCTGGATCTTCCCCACCAGGGAATTCCATACATTGTATTTTTATGTTTCCTCACTGTACCTTTTATATTAATGCATTGTATTTTTATAGGAGACCGTTTAGTTCTCTCACATTGTATAGACATCATTGTACCTAAGAGTCCCTTTGACCTATTTTGTGATCATTAGTTGGACATAAATATAATCATCTTATCTTTTCTGATCTCATCTCAAAGTTTCGATGCATATTGATAAGCCTAGAATATATAAGAACGATTTTCTATGAAGTACACAAATTCAAGAAGTACATGACCCATGACCCAACACAAATTCAATAAATACATGACCAATAGGAGGGCAAGGTAAAATAGTTTCCACATTTAACATGCTAACCTGCCCCTGTCCAAATACAAATTTACATAAAATATTAGAGAATTAATAAATTTTTTGGAAAATAACAACCTGTCAAAAATACGTTTCGTAAAATTCGCAACACATCACAGTAAACAGTTATGAAAAAGTTTTAAACGTAGAAAACGGGAAAAAGGCTCTCTCACGGGCATTTTCCCCTCAAATTCCAACTCTGTGTCTAGTAATGGCAGAAAGTATGGCTGAGGGCGATCCACATTGAACATTGGGTGCATGAAAAGGAATGGGGGAATTATGAGCTCAAAAGCTATGTCTCCAACAGCCTTGATAATGGTGTAAGGCCCATATCAGAGTGGTCTGAGCTTCCGATGAGCTTCGGTTAGGTGTTCTTTCTGTAAATGCAACCAAAATTTGTCGCCCAATTGAAACTTATGTGGCACCCGATGTTGATCATGCGCTGCTTGTACTTGGCATTGAACTTTTCTAGGATGTCGTGAACCTGCTGGCAGATGTGATGAATGTGCTCGATGAAGCAGTTCGCCTTGTTGACTTTGGATTGGACATGAGATGAATCTACCGAAGTAGCTGCAAATGGTGTGGCCACATCAATGGGAAATAATGGCTAGAATACCAAGCCCACCTGAAAGGGTCTATGGCCAGTTGAGATGTGGAGAGCCTGGTTATAGTTGTGATGGACATAGGGTAGGCTTTCATTCCATGTGCATGGATGCTTCGAGTTGTACATGAGCATAATGTGTACGATCATCCTGTTGATGAACTTAGTTTGGCCATTAGTTTGGGGGTGGAAAGCTGTGGAATTAGTGAGATTGGTGTCCAACATCGACCAAAGACTTGACCAAAATATACTGAGAAATTTGCTATCTTGATCTGAGATAATGGACTGTGGGATCCCAAAGTGTACCCACACTCGTTCAAAGAAGAGTTTAGCAGTGGCTTCTGCTATGATATTATTCTTGCAGGCTGCCATAATGGCCATTTTAGAGAATCTATGGACAACCACAAAAATGGAGTCGTTTCCTTGCTTGGTAAAAGGAAGGCCCAACATGTATTCCATGGAGATGGATTCCCATGGTCGACTAGGGGTAGGAAGCAGAGTATATAGGCCTTTCTTCTTGATGGTCTATTTTTAAATGGAACAAGCAGTGAAGGATCTTATGTACTTCCCAACATCATGTCGAAGGTTCGACCAATATAAATTATTTTGCAGTACTACCACTGTTTTCTCGACCCCGAAATGTCCAACGACAAAACTGTAGTGAGCTTCCCAAATCATCTTAGCATGCTCACTTGAAGGAACACAAAGGTGTCCTAGGTGGTATAATAGTGCATCCTGGAGGTGAATATTTGGAACTTTCTTACCCTCCAGGAGCGGCTGGTATGCATTGCAAAATTTTGGATCACTTTGTTAGAGATGTGGACAACTTGAAGCCTTGTGCCCACAAGAATCAAGCATAGAGGTTAGCGCCACAATTTGCAGTCGGTTGAGGAAATCTGCAATGTTATTGGTGCTTCCATTCTTGTACTTGATGTTCAAATGGAACTGTTGCAGGTATGTGGACCATTTATGATGGCGTTCATTCTGCAACTTCCCTTTTGTCTGTAAGAACTGCAGGGGTCGGTGATCTATGTGGATGACCATTTCCTTCCCTAAAATGTAATGTTTCCCTTGCCAGCAGGCCTGTACATTGGAATACATTTCTTTGTCATAGGTGGGATACTTTCGTACTGTGTCTTAAAGTGTCTCACTGTGATATGCCAATGTATGACCTTGCTAGGTAAGTGCTGCCCCGATAACATAGTCAGAGGCATATTTCTCGATCTCAAATGGTTGCTGCAAGTCTGGTAATGTGAGCACTGGTGTAGAGTAGAGGCGATGCTTCAACTCCATGAACACCTCATGTTGAGATACATTCCAAAATAATTTTTCTTTCACTCCTCCCTTGGTCAATTGACGCAAAGGCCAAGTGATATGGGAGAACCCCAACGTGAACCTGTGGTAGAAATTAGAAAGACCTAGAAAGCTGCGGAGCTCTGTTAGAGTGGTTGGGGCTAGCCAATCCCAAATGACCTAGATCTTGGCTAGGTCCACATGCACCCCCCACTCATCAATAATGTATCTTAGATATTGAACTTGGGTCATTGTTGAGTCCCAAATTTGCATCTTTTCCATACACTTTTCCATACCTTTTTCACTCACCTAAACCTCCCAAATTGTCAATATCATGTGCAAAAGGGCATCTAACATGGTTTTTAATTATATTTTTGTGTTTGCTATTTGATTTAGATTTTGTTCATTCAGCTGCGGACTCTTGCCACTTTCCGCAGCTGCTGCAACTTTCCGCAGCTATTTTGTGAAACTCTATGCTACAGGTGTCTACAAGGAAAACGAGCCACATGGGCAGGTCAGGAATGACGTGGACATGGTTCGTGTCCTATTGGTTCAAGCAAACTCATCCAAAGAAGCCACGGTCAAAGGCATCCACATGGAAGTCAACCATGGAGTTTCATGTCGGCCGGACTCTGTTTCGTGTCACATGAAGATCCATACGGCCGTTTCTAAGCCTGCGGAGGTTAAATCGACATCTGTACAGGGTTCTAGAGTCGAATTCAACATCCACCTCTCGTAGATCTACTTTCCAACACGGCCATACTCCTATATCCGTGGACGTAGTGGTCTACGTTCTCTCCACTAGCATGAACATTAGGAAACAGTTATAGTTTGTTGTTATATATAGTGCGTTTGCATACGCATATGAAGTTAGTTGATGTTCGTGAATGTAGTCTCTGTTATCTTTTAGTCTGCTCTGTAGTGATTACGCTGCACTTGTGCCGTAACATTACTATTCTGTAATGAACTACTTTTTAAATATGAGAAGACTCTGTTTTTCAACTTAATTCGTGTTTGAAGACCGTTACCAAGGCTGTGTAGAGGGCCCCTGCTCAGCTAAGGTTTTGTGTATTAGTGTATATTTCTCATTTCATTTCTTTAAAAATCATTGTATCATAATCCATTCATATGTTCATACTTTGCAGTTGTTTCATTTCTGTTTATACACTTCCATAATTTCCATTTCATTTCTGTCTTTCATGCTTTATGATTGTTAATCACTGATCAGTGTTTATGTTTTTCAGGTTTTAGATGGGCAACCCAGGCATTTTTATAGCTTTTTGACTAATGACATGAAACTAACATTGTTCTGCTGCTAGTTTGCTTTTCATAGCTTTTTCGCTTAACTTCCTCGCATTGCCTGCTCATTTTTTGCTTTTTGTTTATTTTGTCGTAGTTAAATTTAGATATACTAATCCGCTTATAGCATCTTCTGGCTTGCTTCCTAAAGCTACAGCTGGATCGATGGTGAGGGATTGCATTATGAAATGGAAGTTTAGTATTAGTTTCTTTTCTCAGAATTTAGATATACTTAATTCCGCTTATAAGATTTTCGCTTGCTCTCCAAAAGCCAAATTGACTCCATGCGAGGGATTGCATTATGAAATGTGTAGTTTAGTATTAGTTTCTTTTTTGCAAATTTAGATATATTAAATCATGCATGACATCTTCGGTTGCCTCCGAAAGCCACAGCTGGACTGATGGTGAGGGATTGAATCATGAGTGTATGGTTTAGTATTAGTTTACTTTCTGCAAATTAAATATCAGTTACTCAAGTTGTTTATGATTACTTCCTAAAATCATAGCTGGACTAATGATGAAGGGTCAGAAGATAAATTGATGTAATCTGATTTAGATTTATTTTGTTGCAATTTTGAATTTCCTTAAGCATAGTTTCTTTTGTGTTTAGTTGGCAGCAAGAATATTTTGGTTTTCATGCTCACTAGTTTACTGTTTTGATTCATTAGATTAGCAGCACCTTTTCATTTCAGCAGTACATTTTTATTTTCTTTCAAGTCTTGTCATTGTAATTTTCAATTTTCTTTTAAAGTTTCAAGTTGGTAAATCATTATAGGGGATATCACTTCCTTGAACAAATATAACCAAACTTGTTTTCATTTTAGAATTTCCATTTCACCTTAGAAAAACCAAAAACGATAAAAAGTTAAGAAATAGGTTATCTTGCACATATAGTGCGCCGCACTTCATCAGCTTACGATTCCCGGATTGACAAATTAAATGCAGCAATTTAGGACACACTAAATTGACCAAACATTTTGGCGCTGTTGCCGGGGAAGTGTAACTAGGTAGCCAATTTCTTTAAAAAAAAAACATAAAATCATAAAAGAAGGGAAAACTTGATAACTTCTTGAAGTATGCTCTCCTCTTGCACCTAGTGTGATCTGGAGGATCAGAAAAGAGAGTTATTGGTTTAGTAATTCCTTAAGTATGCTCTCTTCTTGCACCTAGTGTGATCTGGAAGATCAGAAAGAGAATTATTAGCCCAACTTTTTAAAAAATAAAAAAAATGACATGCATAGAGCAAGAGATTCTAGGGGAAGGTTTATACCTAAAGCCAAGAGTTCGATTTTCATAACTCCATCTTCTTCAAGGCATAGACCAGATTCACCACCATCTACCCCTAGCCTTAAGATTTTTGGAAGTCAAGGAACAGCTGAATTAGAGGATTCTCCTATACCACCTAATAAAACCCACTTAGAAAACAAAGAGACTTTCTCTCATCCTTCCCTGGTAGAAGAACTAGAGGACTATAAGGACTCTAAAGAAACTATCATGGCAGAGGAAGTAATAAATAGAGGTGGAGGTAGAAGAGGAGGAGATAATGGAGATAACAATGGTGAAGGGAATAATGGTAGAAATAGGGATTTGTTGGGATTCCCTATAGCTGATGAGGAAACTCATGCAACAATGAAAAATATTTCACCATCTGTTCTCCCTAACTTTTATGGATTACGAAGTGAGGATCCTGAAACATTTCTGTTTGAGTTTGAAGTAGTATGCCGAACTTATGATTATATGGAAGATTCTCAAAAACTCAAACTGTTTCCTTCAACTTTGAAGGGATCTGCTTTGAAATGGTTCATGGATTAGCCACTCAATCTATCAGGACTTGGAATGATATGAAACAAACATTTTTGGATAGATACTTGGACTATTGTATGCCCACCAATCACAAGGATGAGGTATTCAAAATGATGCAAAAAGAAGATGAAAATTTGGAAGACTTACTTGAAAGATTTCAATACAACTTGGAAAGAGCAAAGATGAGCAACTTAGATGATGAAACCTTGAAAGCCCTCATATTAAAAGCCATTAGAGATGAATGGATAGATATTTTAAACATGATGGGGAAAGGAGACATTTCTCAACTTCCACTCCGTGATATAACAGAACTATGTGTCCATCTCTCAAGGGGAAAATCTAAAACAGGAAAAGGGCCTAGGGATCCTTCTCTTATTAGGGCTAACAAATCTGCAACTGGATCAGTAAGTAGGGCAGAGATTGGTATTATGCTTGATGAGTTCAAAACTGATATCTTAGGGAGCCTTAGTGAACAACTAGACACCCTTAAAATCCAAAACAAGCAGAAAGCAGAAACAGATGCTTTAGCCATCTTTTGTCCGAAATGTAGAAGGAAACATGCTTTAAGGGAATGTCCCTTGGATGCAAAAGTTGTAGAAACATGTATGATTTGCTCAGAAAATCATGAGATCAAGGATTGTCCTTCAATCCCTGGACTCAAAGCCGTTTTTCAAGAAGATCCAAATTCAATAGAATCTCTCTGTTTTGTCGCAAGGAGACCTTGGCAGGGACAACAATCTCAAGGGTTTAATAACCCTATGAATCTTCAAACCCCACCAAATTGGACTCCTTGGCAACAACCTTGGCCCCAACATCAAAATTCATATCAGCCATGGGTACAAGGGATGCAAAATCTTTATGGGAGATTTGCTCAATTTTATCAATATCCTCCATCTTTTCAAAATCAACAAGCTCCACAACTTCCAAACCCAAATCCACAACTTTCATTGCCATTTCCACAACAACAACCTTCTCAACAAAATACAAATCCTCAACTCATGCTTCCATACCAACAGAAGGCAAATCAACTTCCAGCTCAGCCATTGCCAAATCCTAACAATAAGAATCCTCAAACTACTTATATGGTAGAAGGACAACAATTTCCTACCTATATGATTGTTCCTCTCAACGATGTACAACTCAGATCTGGTAGAGTTTTAGAAAAACCTTCTATATATATTCAAGAGCAAGATACCTCTGAGGAGGATTCTCTTCAAGTCAATAAGGGTTCCGAGGAAGAATCTCTTCAAAATTCAAACATTCAAAAAGAAAAAGAAAAGTTAACATCCACAACTCCTATAGTTGAGCAACCCGCATCTTCATCTACACCTCCTTTTCCTGAAAGACTACAAATTGACAAGGGGGTGGAAAAACAAATCTCGTTGCCTAACTATGACTTTCTAGATGAATTGAAGAATGTTTGTATCAAGATTCCCTTGCTACAAGCCATTCAAGAAATTCCTATTCTAGCAAAAACAATAAAGGAGTTGAGTTTCAAAAGACCAGGAAGGAAACTAAAAGACACAAGAAGAATCCACCTGGTAGGAAAGATTGCAGATATTATGATGGGAAAAATTACCATGTAGAAGTATGTAGATCCAGGAAGTCCAATTGTTAAGACACATATAAATGGGATAGAAATTCCAAACACATTGATTGACTTAGGGGCTGCTATCAACATTATGAGTAGACAGACTATGGAACAGTTAAAACTTCCTAACCTTCTTTTTACACCTACTTTATTGCAACTTGCAGATCGATCTGTTATTAAACCAGATGGTGTATTAGAAGATATTTCAGTCTCCTTAGATTCTTGGGAATATCCAGTAGACTTTATGATTTTGACTCCCAAAAGTAATTTAGGAGGACATCCAATTATCTTAGGAAGACCTTGGCTGGCCACAGCTGATGCTTTTATTAGTTGTAGATCTGGAGACATGTACATTTCTAATGGTAATTCGACAAAGAAATTCAATTTGTATCCTCCTGCAAGAGCAATTACAGTAATAGGAGACAATGAATGGGTCGATGATGAGAACACTATACAACCTGTCTTTACCATTTCTGAAATTAGTGAGGATAGTCAAATTCTGAACACATTAGAAAATTTTGAGATAACTTCAGAATATGACCCCACACAATTTCAGTTGGAATCCGACATAGAATATTTATCATCAAGACAAATGTCTCTTTACTCTATGGAAGAGTTTGGTAATTCTGCTATTGAGATTTTTCCAGGAAAAACATTGAATATCAACAAACATTTGGAGAAGTCACAACAAGAAGAACTAACCAGAATCTTGCAAAAACATTCTACTGCATTTGCATGGGAGTATACTGACATGAAGGGTATTGATCCTAAGACTTGCATCCATCATATCTATATTGAGGAAAACAGTAGACCAATCAGACAACCTCAAAGAAGGATGAATCCAAATCTTATGGAGATAGTGAAAGAAGAGCTCCAAAACTTCTCAATGTAAACTTCATTTATCCAATTTCAGATAGCCGATGGGTTTCTCCTTTGGTTATAGTACCTAAAAAGAATGGTAAATGGAGGGTATGCATTGATTACAGTGAATTGAACAAAGCAACTTTGAAGGATCACTTTCCTTTGCCTTTTATTGATCAGGTATTAGATACATTAGCAGGTAAAAAGTACTTTTCATTTTTGGATGGTTTTAGTGGCTATAATCAAATTCAGGTAGCACCTGAAGATCAAGATAACACCACATTTACTTGTCCATGGGGAACTTTTGCCTACCGAGTGCTTCCTTTTGGGTTATGTAATGCACCAGCAACATTCCAAAGAGCAGTACTAGGAATTTTTTCTGATCTAATCCATGATTGTGTAGAGGCTTATATGGATGATTTTACAGTTTATGGTAATTCATTTGAAGAAGCATTAGAAAATTTGGAAAAAGTTCTCATAAGATGTAAAGAAACAAACCTTTCATTAAGCCATGAAAAATGCTTTATGATGTTTACTGAAGGGATTGTTTTAGGACATCATATTTCAGAAGATGGAATTAAGGTTGATAGATCAAAAGTTGAATTCATCTCCAAGTTGCCTATTCCAAATTGTCAAAGAGATGTTAGAAGTTTTCTAGGATTTACTGGTTACTATAGAAGATTTATAGAAAACTTCACTAAAATAGCATTTCCACTCTTCAAATTGCTTACAAAAGACTGTGAATTTAAATGGGATCCTGATTGTCAATCAGCTTTTGAAACTTTGAAAACAAGAATATCTGAAGCACCTATCTTGAGAGGACCAAACTGGAAACTTCCTTTCCATATTTCTACAGATGCTTCAGATACAGCTCTTGGAGCTGTGTTGGGTCAAAAAGATTTAATTCCTTATGCCATTTATTACACCAGTAAAAATTTGACTCCCACAGAGTTGAATTATACTGTGACTGAAAAAGAGTTCTTAGCCGTTGTTCATGCAATTAATAAGTTTAGACATTACATAACAGGCTATGAAACTTTTATTCATACTGACCATTCTGCAATTAGATATTTAATGAACAAACCTGTTACTAATGGCAGAGTGACAAGATGGCTTTACTTTTGCAAGAATTCAATATTACTGTGTTGGATAGACCAGGAAAACAGAATACAGTAGCTGATTTCTTGTCTAGGATTCAGAATACTAAAGAAGATTCTCCTGTAGAAGATAAGTTTCCTGATGAATATTTGTTTGCAATAACTATTAAGACCCCTTGGTATGCAGATATTGCTAACTATTTGGTTACAGGGAAACTACCTTCACATTTATTTCCAAGAGAAAAACGAAAAATTATTCAGGAGAGTTCAAGATATTCATGGATTTCTAACGAATCGTTTAAAACAGGGCCAGATCTTGTGATCAGAAGATGTGTCAGGGAAGATGAAATGCCTGATATTCTTAAGGCATGTCATGATGAACCATGCGGCGGACACTTTGCGGACAAAAGGACGGCCTATAAAATCCTTTCCTTGGGATATTATTGGCCTTTTCTCTTCAAAGATGCAAAACAATATGTCAAAAGGTGTGATAGCTGCCAAAGAGTAGGGAAACCTACCCTTTCAAATGAAATGCCATTGCAAACACAGGTACTCATTGAACCCTTTGAAAAATGGGCTTTAGATTTCATTGGACCTATTAATTCACCATCTAAGCAAAAGAAGTATATATTGGTTTGTACTGATTATGTTACTAAATGGGTAGAAGCTAAAGCATTAGTATCTGCTACTGAAAATTCAGTTGTTCATTTTCTTTATGAGGATATTTTTACTCGCTTTGGTGTTCCAAGAGAAATTGTGATAGATCAGGGGAGCCAATTCACATCCAATTTGGTGGAAAAGTTGATGGAAGAATACAAAATCAAGCACAGAAGATCTACTCCTTACCATCCACAAGCAAATGGTCAAGTGGAGTCCACAAACAAAGTTCTTGAAAATATCATCACCAAAACTGTTCATCTACATAGAAGAGATTGGGCAGAAAGGCTTCCAGAAGCCTTGTGGGCCTACAGAACTACATGGAGGAATACAACATGACATTCTCCCTATGAACTTGTTTATGGGAAAGAAGTCTTGCTCCCCATTGAGTTCCAAATCAAGACCTTCAAGATAGCAGTTCAGTTGGGGATGGACTTATCAGAAGCCCAAAAGCATAGAATGGAGCAGTTGAATGAGCTAGATGAGATCAGACAAGAAGCAATTCTAAGAATTGATCTAGTTCAATATCAAAGAACTAAATGGCATGACAAATATATCAAAGAAAAGAAGTTTCAAGAAGGAGATTGGGCATTGTTATTTGACTCCAAGTTTAAAGATTTTCAAGGGAAATTTCCGACTCATTGGCTTGGGCCATATGAGATTGACAAGATCTTTAGCAATGGAGCTGTAAGAATCAAGACCATTGATGAGTTTCAAACTCCTCTTATTGTGAATGACCATAGATTGAAAGTTTATCATAAGCCACTCTCAAAAGAGGATTTTGTCAAGATGTTTCAAGAAAGTTCTGCAATCAGGCTGGTACAGAAGAATTCTTCTTCTCCACCAGCCTAGCTTTTGTTTTTCAACTTAAAAAAAAAAAAAAAAATGGTATAAGCCTGAAAACCAATCATTGATTGGCAGTCTTATGCAGAAAATATAGGGTGAAAATCAGGGACACCTGACACTCTATATTTTCCAAAAAAAAAAAAATTGTCTTTCATTTCATTTCATTTCACCACCCACTCCATTTCATTCCACTTCATTCCATTTCATTTCATTTCATTTTACTCCATTCCACTTCATTTCATCCACTCCATCAATAAAAATCTTTTTCATGACCATTTCCATCTGGTCATTTGTCATTTGTTCATTTCCATTCAACCAAGTAATAGTTGTGTCAGTTTCCGCAGCTGACATCTGTTTCCGCAGCTGACTCCAGTTTCCGCAGCCAGAAGCAGATTCCGCAGCTACTACTCTGTTTTCAAAGAGAATGTACAGTCAGATGTTATTTTCATAATTATGAAATAAAATGCAGGAGAGAAAATCAATGGAGCATTCAAGACACCAATGGAGATCAGTCAGTTGAAGACCAAGGGCAAAAGCAAAGATTCCAAAGGTATGAATAAAATTTATTTCAAATAGTATTGAAAAACACATTTTTATATAGTTTCAAACCATGAGCTCTACCCATTACGCGCAATGATTATATTGACAGTTATGTAACCTTTCATGATCTCCATGTTATCCTCTTGCATTTATTCACAAACGGTTTCATCATTAAACCCCGATTTTCACTTATGATCCAATATCCCACCGGTGATAATGAAGCGTATTTGATTTGACTTAGGACTCTTGCAGCCGCATAAACTCATAACCGTTGATTGAAACATGTTCATATTTAATTGCGCAGTCACCAAAATTCAAAACGTTGTCGAATGTGTTATACTTTGTTAACCTCTCTGTCGTGTCTCTGTCGTGTTTATGAAACCCCACTCTACTCATTCTCACTCCCTGTTTCACTCCATTTTGTTCCTTTTGCTCATTCTCACTCCCGTATATCTACCCACAGTCTTACTCCATTCCGTTTATAGTGCTCATTCCCATTTTATGATACATTCCCACAGTCATTGTGCTCGATCCTGTGTATTCAGCCGTTCCATTTCCACTTAAACCTTCACGAAGGCAAATTTGTGAGGCACAGAGAAGTGAAATGGGAAAATTATTAAGGGCAGAGCCGGAAGGACCAAAGTTTATAGAGGGATATCCGCAAGCAAAAGAGATGTTGAAGAAAGCAAAATGGCTGCGTTTTATTCAGAAATTCAGAGGTTACCACAGAGAAGTTACGAAAGCATTTGCAAGGTCGTTTGATGGCTCAGAAGCAGAAATTGGAGACCTCAAGTTTTCGGTCAATGAAGCATCAATAGAAACAGCCACAGAACTTCTTCAGGAGGGAGAACGTTGGTTCAAAAATAAAAGCATCAGTGATGAGGCATGGAGAACAATCCTATGAAATCAAGGTATGGATATCACTGTTTTTAAAAGAGGAATCCCTGTGCATGCAATAAAAGAAGAATGGGCCACTTTACTACTAATTGTTCAGAAATTCATTACATGTGAAGGCTGTTTTGGGTCTATGTACATGTACCATACCAGGCTATTGATGAATTTTCTAGAAAACCAAACTCTCAATCTTCCTTATTTTCTATTCAATAGCTTGAAGAAAATGGCTGTAACTGTTCAAAAACACTTAGGAGATGTAGAGCCTCATCTTTATCACCACGGCCTTATAAAAATTTTGATTGAAAAGGAGCTAAAGGAAAGAAAAGATACATGGGAACAATTCCTAGTTAGAAACTTCTTTGAAGAACCTCAGAAAATTCCTGAAGGTAGTTCAATTAGAAAGAGTAGAAGAAAAAGAATGAATGTTGAAACCCAAATTACTCCTACTCAGGAAATTCCCGCAGCTAGCACAGCAAAAAGAAGTAGGAGGAAAAGAACAATTGAGGAAATCCAAAACACTCCTACTATTACTATGGAAAGAACTGATAGGGAAGAGAGATTGGTAAAAAGAAAGAAGAAGGATATCAAAGGAAAGAAGCCAATAATACCAAAAGAAAGAGAAACTATTGAGGCTGTACATAAAACTCCTTCTTCTTCTGAAGAAGATCATCAAATACTATCAGAAATATTAGTTTATCTTCAAAAACAATCATCCATGCCCAAGAAGACAGAAAAAGGAAAACAAGAACAAAAGGGTAGTGTACCACAGCATGTGAGGAGAAGCAGCAGGCTTAAGGGGAAATTGAGAAAAACGCAAATTAAGGGTCCTCATTTCATTGATTTGGGTGAGGAGACATTTGAACAGTCCCCAACTGACCATAGTCCATCTCAGTCAGTTAGTGAACCTGGTTCCTTTCATTCCCAATCAGACAATGAGCATACTCCATCTTATTCTCAGCAAAATATTGATGTAAGTCCTCCTCGGCCAGATTTTGAACATAATTCTCCTTTTACAGCATTTTGGGGACAGCCCAATGAAAATGACACCGGAAGTAGACCCCAAGCAGCAGGAGGTATATGACTATATAGAATCCTTGGAAAAGGCAGCCACAGGTCCAAGTACTTCTTCCATTCAGCCACATACATTGCAGGATGATTTAGTTCAATCATTAAAACAGGAAATTTTTGAACTGGAGCTTTTAAATAGGCACATCAAAAATGAGAATGAAACATTGAAAGAACAAGGCAAGCTGGACAAGATCATCCATGATAATACTATGTTACATTTGGGAATATGGCAAAAGAAAAATAAGAAATTGAAAAGGAAATGCCAGAAATTGAGCAGAGCACTTGTGAATATCAAATTTAGGTGCTTAATGAAGAAACCCAGAATGATGGAAGTACCAAAGAAGAAGAGAAGGGGATTGGATGTGCTGGCTGAAGTATCAAGGCACATGAACTAAACAAAGAGTATCAAAATTTTGGTTGCATGAGGACATGCAACACCTTCACAGTGGGGGTATGTTGAGTCCCAAATTTGCATCTTTTCCATACACTTTTCCATACCTTTTTCACTCACCTAAACCTCCCAAATTGTCAATATCATGTGCAAAAGGGAATCTAACATGGTTTTTAATTATATTTTTGTGTTTGCTATTTGATCTAGATTTTGTTCATTCAGCTGCGGAATCTTGCCACTTTCCGCAGCTGCTGCAACTTTCCGCAGCTATTTTGTGAAACTCTATGCTACAAGTGTCTACAAGGGAAACGAGCCACATGGGCAGGTCAGGAATGACGTGGACATGGTTCGTGTCCTATTGGTTCAAGCAAACTCGTCCAAAGAAGCCGCGGTCAAAGGCGTCCACATGGAAGTCAACTATGGAGTTTCATGTCGGCCGGACTCTGTTTCGTGGCACATAAAGATCCATACGGCCGTTTCTAAGCCTGCGGAGGTTAAATCGACATCTGTACAAGGTTCTAGATTCGAATTCAAGCATCCACCTCTCGTAGATCTACTTTCCAACACGGCCATACTCCTATATCCGTGGACGTAGTGGTCTACGTGCTCTCCACTAGCATGAACATTAGGAAACAGTTATAGTTTGTTGTTATATATAGTGTGTTTGCATACGCATATGAAGTTAGTTGATGTTCGTGAATGTAGTCTCTGTTATCTTTTAGTCTGCTCTGTAGTGATTACGCTGCACTTGTGCCGTAACATTACTATTCTGTAATGAACTACTTTTTAATATGAGAAGACTCTGTTTTTTCAACTTAATTCGTGTTTGAGGACCGTTACCAAGGCTGTGTAGAGGGCCCCTGCTCAGCTAAGGTTTTATGTATTAGTGTATATTTCTCATTTTGTTTCTTTAGAAATCATTGTATCATAATCCATTCATATGTTCATACTTTGCAGTTGTTTCATTTCTGTTTATACACTTCCATAATTTCCATTTCATTTCTGTCTTTCATGCTTTATGATTGTTAATCACTAATCAGTATTTATGTTTTTCAGGTTTTAGATGGGCAGCCCAGGCATTTTTATAGCTTTTTGACTAATGACATGAAACTAACATTGTTCTGCTGCTAGTTTGCTTTTCATAGCTTTTGTTTAACTTCAGTATTGCTCTGTTCATTTCAGTTTTGTTTATTTTCTTCAGTAGTTAAAATTTAGATATACTAATCTGCTCATAGCATCTTCAGTTGCCTCCGAAAGCCACAGCTGGACTGATGGTGAGGGACTGCATTATGAAATGTGTAGTTTAGTATTAGTTTCTTTTCTGCAAATTTAGATATACTAATCTGCTCATAGCATCTTCAGTTGCCTCCGAAAGCCACAGCTGGACTGATGGTGAGGGATTGCATTATAAAATGTGTAGTTTAGTATTAGTTTCTTTTCTGCAAATTTAGATATATTAAATCATGCATGACATCTTCAGTTGCCTCCGAAAGCCACAGCTGGACTGATGGTGAGGGATTGAATCATGAGTGTATGTTTTAGTATTAGTTTACTTTCTGCAAATTAAATATCAGTTACACAAGTTGTTTATGATTACTTCCGAAAATCATAGCTGGTCTAATGATGAAGGGTCAGAAAATGAATTGATGTAATCTGATTTAGATTTATTTTGTTGCAATTTTGAATTTCCTTAGCATAGTTTCTTTTTTTTTTGTTTAGTCGGTAGCAAGAATAGTTTGGTTTTCATGTTCACTTTGATTTCTTTGATTCAGTAGGTGCTTGGCTCCTTTCATTTTAATGGTCTGTTTTACTTTCTTTCAAGTCTTGTCATTGTAATTTTCAATTTGCTTTTAAGGTTTCAAGTTGGTAAATCATTATAGGGGATATCACTTCCTTGAACAAATATAACCAAACTTGTTTTCATTTTAGAATTTCCATTTCACCTTAGAAAAGCCAAAAACGACAAAAAGTTAAGAAATAGGTTATCTTGCACATATAGTGCGCCGCACTTCATCAGCTTACGATTCCCGGATTGACAAATTAAATGCAGCAATTTAGGACACACTAAATTGACCAAACAGTCATGCCAAAAGTGCATTTCTCTAAATTGACACACAAATTGTGTTTCCGTAGTGTTTGGAGGACCTGTCGAATGTGGTGGAGGTTCTCTTCCCAACTCCAGCTAAAGATTAGGATTTCACCCAAATAGACCACCATGAATGAGTTAGTGAATGGTCACAAGATTTTATCCATGAGCCTCATGAAGGTTGCAGGAGCATTCGCCAACCTGAAAGGCATGACCAACCATACAAAAATGCCCTCATTAGATTTGAAAGAAATCTTCCACACATCTGATGGCTTGATTGGTACCTGGTGATACTCGAAATTTATGTCGATCTTTCTATAATATTTTTCCCCCTTGAGTTGTTCCAGAAGGTCATCAATCCATGGGATAAGATACCTATTCCAGATAGTGATCTTGTTCAATGCTCGATAGTCAATACAAAGTCTCCAAGTGCCATCCTTCTTTTGCACCAACACGATCGAGCTCCCACAAGGCGATGAACTCAGCCGGATGTGACCTTTCTATAGCAGCTCTTGAATACGCCTCTTTATTCCTTCATTCTACAAAACAAAGTGCCGATAGATCGGTCCGTTGGGTAGCGACATGCCTGGGGTCACATTGATGGAGTGCTTGACTTGACAATGCAGAGGTACCCTTGTGGGTGAGATGAAGATGTCCCCATACTCCTCCACGACCATGTCCATCTATTGTTTCCATGTGGAGGAACACTATCTGGAGGTCATGGATACATTATTCTTCTTGCTGCGAGGTCAAATCACCAAGAAAACAAATTTTCCTGTTTTGGAAATGAGCTTACTGAATTGTTTTGTAATGATAAAAAAGATGGCATTAGGCAGTGCTACCTTTGGTGTCTCGTACAAATTATTGCCAAAATTAACAATAACAACGCGACTTTGGATTTGCGGTGTTGTTGTTTGCTTGCGACTTTGGTGGGTTGTCCTGGGCCACCCCGCCTTGGGTTTGTCCTTTGTTTTGCTGCTTGGGGGTGCCTTTCCCTTGCTTATGATTCATAGATCCAAAGTATCTCTTCTTTTTGTTTTAATTTCTGCTCAATCTTGGCAACATATCGGTATGCTGCACTAAGCGAGGAGATGTTGAGAAACTCCATTTCCTCCTGAATTTATATGTGCAGACAACTGCAATACTTCATCACCAAATTTATCTCCGAAAACTTGATACCCAACTTTGTGCATAGGGTATGTAATAGGTTCGTCAACTCATGCACATATTCACGCCTCTGCTGCCACAATGTAGAAAATTGTATGTAATTTTCCTCATAGCTCCCCACGGGATAATATTGTTCCTTGATGGCATCTCAGAAAGAATTCCAAGCGGGTGCAACCGAGAACAGGGAGGTTTCTCTATCGTTCTTTTGCTCACATTAGGTTTATCAACTATCCTTGCATGGGGGGTGACTTTGAGGAGTGAAAAATTAATCTTTTCCCGATTAGAAAAGTCATGAACTGAGAAATATCCTTCTAATAAATTCAACCATCTATTTACAACGTTTGCATCTATTTGGCCCTCAAATGAGGAACTGGGCAAAGTTATCGATCACTATGTTTATTTGTTTCTCGAGGGCCTCCTTGAGCAATATTTTTATAAGATATTCTACTCCCTCGTCTTTATTTTCTTCTGCCATGAGAGTCCATCGGGGTTTGCAAGGGTGATCTTGCAAAGGTTCAACCAGATCGAGCCCTAAAACCTTATAACCCAAGCTCATTGGGGACATGCAAAGAAATATTGAGAAAGAGCATACTGCCTTGATACCACTGATCCAGACTTATACATTAGCATAATAAAATATAGAAATAAAAATCAACGTAGAGATGTAGTAGGAATACAACTTCATTTCATTAATATCAAATATTGAAAAATTCTTACATATAGAATGGAAAAGAAACTATCTTGGGTGATGGTAGCTTATCTATGAGAAGAGAAGTGGAAGCTACATGACTCTGAACTATGTTACAATGAGAATCAAAGGCCTATTTATTATTTAGAAATAATGGAAAACCATAAAAATCTAAAAGCCTAACCCTTGGAGATGAAGCACCAAAACTATGGGCCCTATTTGGGTAAATTGATACATCAACTTCCCGGGGACGTAACTTTGGCATACGATCTCCGTTTGACGCGCACAATACCTCGTTAGAAAGATATATTCAAGAAATAAAACTTACGCAAGACCAAAATCAGTTGAGTACCCATGTTGGTCCCAGTTTTCCTAAAAAAAAATTGTTCAGGGCCTCAAGACGGCTCGAAATTTCAGGACCCGAAAAACTGCCAAAAATAGTAAATTGTGCTACAATTAAGGAAACTGAAAAAATGTAAGAAAAAATGGTGGGGATCCAAGTGGAATAGGTAGGTGGCCACCAATATCCACTTGGGTTAGTCCTTCCCCCTTAGGAAAAAATGGTCCTCACTGCGTTGAGTTCCTCCATGAGAGGAGGAACTTCTACTAAACTTGGTCCCTGGTGAGCCACTTTCCTTGGTTTAGCAGTTTTCCAACTTTGACAACCCGATATAACTGGATCTTCTGTTGGCGAGTGTTATTGATCTGCATGTCCATGATACGATCAATTTTTTCCTGTACCATGCAGTCGGGGTTTAGCTTTGTTGGTGTGAGTTATTTTGTAATGTATGATATGTTCAATAATGGTGGAAAGTATGGCCGAAGGTGGTCCACATTGAACACTGGGTGCAGGAAAAGGAATGGGGGAATGTTGAGCTAAAAATAATTGTCTACCACAACCTTGATAATGGTTTAAGGACCATATTGAAGTGGTTTGAGCTTCTGATGAGCTCTGGTTAGATGTTCTTTTTGCAAATGCAACAAAACTTTGTCACCCACCTGAAACTTGTGTGACACCCGATGTTGATCATGTCGCTACTTGTACTTGGAATTAGACTTCTCCAGGATGTCGTGAACCTACTAGTGGATGTGCTGAATGCTCTTGATGAAGCTATTTGCCTTGTTGTCTTTAGGCTGTACATGAGCCAAATCTATCTGAGTAGCTGCAAATGGTATGGTCAAATAAATGGGACATAATGGCGGGAATCCCTAGCCCACGTGAAAGGGGCTATGGCTAGTTGAGCTGTGAAGAATCAAGTTATAGCTATGCTAGACATAATGGAGGATTTCATCCCATGTGTGTGGATGCTTCAAGTTGTACATGTGTAGAATGTGTACGATCATCCTGTTGATGACCTCTGTTTAGCCATCAGTTTGGGGGTGGAAAGTTGTGGAATTAGTGAACTTGGTGTCCAGCATTGACCAAAGACTTGAACAAAATGTACTAGGGAACTTGCTAACTTGATGTGAGATAATGGACCGTAGGATCCCAAAGTGTACCTAAACATGTTCAAAGAAGAGTTTAGTAGTGGCTTCTGCTGTGATATTATTCTTACAGGCCGCCATAATGGCCATTTTAGAGAATTTGTCGACGACCACAAAAAAACAACTATTTCCATGCTTGGTAGAAGGAAGGCCCGACATTTAATCCATGGAGATGTATTCCCAAGGTAGAATGGGGGCTGGAAGTGGAGTATATAGGCATTTCTTCTTGATGGTCAGTTTGGAAATGGCGTAGGCAGTGCAGGATCTTATGTACTTCCCAACATCATGACTAAGGTTAAGACAATAGAAATAATTCTGCAGTACTGCCACTGTTTTCCCGACCCTGAAATGTACAATGATCCAACTGTAGTGTGATTCCCAAATCATCTTAGCACACTTTCTTTAAGAAACACAGAGGTGTCCCAGGTGGCATAACAATGCATCTTGGAAGTGAAAAATTGGAACTTTCTTACATTCTAGGAGCATCTGGTATGTGTTTCCGAATTCTAGATCACTTTGGTAGAGATACGGCCAACGAGAAGTCTCGTGCCCATAAGATTTGAGCACAGTGGTTAGCACCATGATCGGCGGTCGACTGAGGCAATCTGCAATGTTATTTGTGCTACCCTTCTTGTAGAGTGTAGTTCTGTTAGTTTGGTTGGGTTTTGCCAATATTGAATGATCTAGATCTTGGCTGGGTCCACATGTATCCCAGATATTGAATCTGGGTCATGCCAAAAGTGAATTTCTCCAAATTGGCACACAACTTGTGTTGCCGCAATGTTTGGAGGACCTGTCGAATGCGGTGAAGGTGCTCTTTCCAACTATGGCTAAAAATTAGGATGTTATCCAAATACACCACCACGAATGAGTTGGTGAATGGTCGCAAGATGTCACTCATCAACCTCATGAAGGTTGTAGGAGAATTCATCAACTCGAAAGGCATGAAAAACCATTCAAAAATTCCCTCCTTGGATTTCAAATAAGTATTCCACACATTTGAGGGTTCGATTTGTACCTGGTGATACCCGAACTTCAAGTCGATCTTGATGAAATATTTGACCCCCTCAAGTTGGTCCAAAAGGTCATCAATCAACGAGATCAGATACCTATTCTGGAAAGTGATCTTGTTCAACGCCCAATAGTCAATACAAAGTCTCAAAGTCCCATCCTTCTTTTGCACCAACATGATTTGGCTCCCACAGGGCGATGAAATCGGCTAGATGTGAAATTTCTGTAGTAGCTCCTGAATTTTCCTCTTGATTCATCATTATCCAGAATAGAGCGCCGATAGATCATTCCTTTGGGTAGCATTGTGCTTGGTGTCTGATCGATGGAATGATTGACCTAACAATGCATAGGTACCCCTGTGAGTGAGGTGAAGATGTCCCTGTACTCCTCCACGAACTTGTCCATCTGTTGTTTCTGTGTGGAGGAGCCTTATCTGGAGGTTGTTTCTACAGTCTACTTCTTGCCTTGAGGGCGGATCATTAGGAAAACAAATTTCATTTTTTTGGAAATTATCTTACTACATTGTTTTGCAATGATCAAAGACATGGCGATAGGTAGTGCTACCTCCGGTATCTTGTACAACTTATTTCCCAAAGTAAGAATAATAATGCGTGGCCTAGAATAATACAAAGCATGTTGCTTCCACAAGTATGGTTGGCATAATAATGCATCACAAACATCAAGAGGGATAATATCACATAATATCTCATCTTGGTGGTGGCATCAATGGTGTTGGGTTCTTCATAGATAATCTACTTCCCTTTGTAATTCCCCTTGTCAGGTTCCGACTCAGAGTTAGAACATGCATATGATTCAGAAGCCTTTAGATTGACCACTAGTGACTTCTTATCCCGACACTCGTGTTGTGAGTGGAGCTCTTATGGAACTCACACCACTTTCTCGTGTCGTTATTTTTCTTTGCGGTGTTGTTCTTCACTTGCGGCTTTAGCGGGTTGTACTTGGCCACCCCACCTTGGATTTTTCCTTTTTTATGCGGTTTGGGGGCACCTTTCCCTTGATTTTGATTCACAGATCCAAAGTGTCACTTCTTTTGTTTGAATTTCTCTCATTATCGGCAACATACTGGTATGCTACACCAAGCGAGGAGATGTCGAGGAACTCCATTTCCTCCTAAATGTATATTTGCAGACAACTGTGGTTCAATACAAAATGTATCTCTGATACATTGATACCCAAATTTGTGTGTAGGGTATGGAAAATATTTGTCAGCTTATGCACATCTTGATCCCTCTGCTTCTGCAATGTAGTCCATTGTATGTAATTGTCCTCATAGCTCCCCATAGGATAATATTGTTCCTTGATGGCGTCTCAGAAAAAATTCTAAGTGGGTGCTACCTAGAATAGGGAGGTTACCCTCTCATCCTTTTTCTCACAATAGGTTTTACCACCATTCCTTGACATGGGGGGTAGCTTTGAGGTGTGAAAAAGTAATCTTTTCCTGATTGGAAAAGTCATGAACCGAGATATATCCTTCTAATAGATTCAAACATCTATCTACGACGTCTGAAAATATTTTTCCCTCAAATATGGGAATGTCAAAGTTTACTTGTACGTTAAAAGGAGTGGTGCCTCTAGAGTGGATGCTAGATGAAGGTGCGTCGCTGGTGGGTAGCCGTTGAAGAATCTGGGAAAAGTTATCCATCATCACATTCGTTTGTTTCTCAAGGGCCTCGTCCAGAAATATTTTGATATGGTCTCCTGCTCCCTCGTATTTATTTTCTTCCACCATGAGATGTCGTCAGGGTTTGCGAGGTTGATCTTGCAAAGGTTCAACTAGATTGAGCCTTAACTCCTTATACCCCGACCTCGTTGGGGACATGCAAAGAAAAATAGAGAAAGAGAAGACCGCTCTGATACCACTGATCCAGACTTATGAAGAAACACAATAAAATACAGAAACACACATCAACACAGATATGTAGCAGGGATAATTCTTTATTTCATTAATATTAAATACTAAAAAATGCTTACAAACAGAATGGAAAATAAACTAGATCGGGCGATGGTAGCTTATCTATGAGAATATATGTGGCAGCTACATTCATCAGAACTATCTTACAATGAGGCTTGAAGGCCTATTTATTAAAGAGAAACAATGGAAAACCCAAAACATCAAAAAATATAACCCTAGGAGATGAAGCGCCAAAACTATGGGCCCCGTTTGGGTAAATCGGTACATCAACTTCCCGGGGACGTAAATTTGGCATACAATCTCCATTTGATGCACACAATACCTATTTAGAAATATATATCCGAGGACTACAAATTTAGACTGACCAACATCAATTAAAAAGCCATGTTGGTCTCTATTTTCCCAAAAAATGTCGTTTAAGGCCTCAAAATGACTCTGGAATTTCAGGACCCGAAAAACTTCCAAAAATAGTAAACTATGCTACAATTAAGGAAACTAAAAAACTGAAATAAACAATGGTGGGGGTCCAAGTGGATTAGGAAAGTGGCCACCAATATCGACCTGGATTAGTCCTCCCCCCTTAGGAATAAATGGTCCCCATTGCATTGAGTTTCTCCATGAGAGGAGGAAACTTCTACTGAACTTGGTCCCTAGAGATCCACTTGCCTTGGTGCAGGAGTTGGCCGAATTTGACAACCTGATACAACTGGATTTTATGCTAGCGAGTGTTATTGATTTCCATGTCCATGATCCGATCAGTCATGGCCTATTCCACGTAGTCAAGGTTTAGCTTTGTTGTTGTGAGTTGTTCTGCCATGTTAGATGTGTCCAGTAATGGTGGAAAGTATTGTTGAAGACGGTCCACATTAAACATTGGGTGCAAGCCAAGGAATGGGGGAATGTTGAGCTCAAAAGAATTGTCTCCCATAGCATTTATAATGGTGTTAGGCTCATATTGTAGTGGTCTAAGCTGTCCGATGAGCTTTGGATAGGCGTTCTTTCTTCAAATACAACCAAACTTTGTCACCCACCCAAAACATGTGTGGCACTCGATGTTGACCATGTCGCTGCTTGTACATGGCATTCAAATTCTCCAAGATGTTGTGAACCTGTTGGCAGATGTGCTGAGTGCGCTCGATGAATTTGTTCACCTTTTCAACTTTAGATTGGACATGAGTCGAATCTGCCTGAGTGGCTGCAAATGGTATGGCCACAACAATGGGACATAGTGGATGGAATCCCAAGCCCACCTGAAAGGGTATGTGGCCAGTTGAGCTGTAGAGAGCCCGATTATAACTGGATTTATGTAGGAACGCAATAAAACATAGAAATAAACATAAACACAAAGATGCAATAGAAATAATATTTCATTTCATTAATATTAAATAACATAAATATGCTTATAGACATAATGGAAATAAACTAGCTAGGGTGCTGGTAGCATATCTATGAGAAGAGATGTTGCGGCTACAGGCCTCTGAATTGTGTTACAATGAGGCTCGAAGCCTATTTATTATTGAGAAACAATAGAAAACCTTAAACATCCAAAAACCTAACCCTAGGAGATGAAGAACCAGAAAATAAATTTCCTGGTTTGGGAAACAATCTTACTACGATGTTTTGCAATAGTCAAGGAGATGGAAAGAGGAGGTACTACCTATGGTATCATGTAAAATTTATTTCCCAAAGTAATAACAACAGAAAGAGGCCTAGACTCATACACATCATGTCACCTCCACAAATATGGTTGGCCCAATAATACATCAGCTACATCAAGAGGAGCAACATCACACAATACCTCATCCATGAGTGGCTTGATGCTATATGGAAGGCGACATTGCTGGCGGACGCAAATATCTCTCCCTGGGTCAAGCCACCCAATGGTATACGACTGTAGATTTTCTATGGTCAATAGACTGAGCCGCTTCACTACCTTTGCTGAAATGAGGTTCTTTTGGCTTCCGCTATCGATAAGAAATTGCAGTGGAGAACCCTTCATTCACATCCGCGAATGGAAGAGGCGCTCCCCCCCCTCTAGATCCTCGGGATCCTCCCTTTGGAGCTTGGTGGTGGTAAAAATGGCACTGGGGTCCCCATCAATGATCTGCTTCCCTTTGTCATCTCCCTTGTCTGGTTTTAGCTCAGGATCAAAACATGCATATGATTTGGGTGCCTTCAATTTGTCCACCGACAACTATTTGGACCGACACTCGTTTGTGCTATGAGTGGGGTTGTTATGAAAGTCACACCACATCCCCATGTCCTTATTTGGATTTGTGGTGGTCTTCTGAGTTTCCCTAATTTTGCTCTGCCCCCTGTTCTATGGTTCGGGGGTGCCTTTCCTTGGCTTCAGATTTGCTGATCCAAAGTCTTGCCTTTTTTGCTTAAATTTCTGCTCGATCTTGGTGGCATAGCGATATGCTGTGCCAAGCAAGGTAATGTCGAGGAACTCCATTTCATCTAGAATGTGTCTATGCAGACAACTGCGATACTTGAGCACCAAATGTCTCTCCAAATATTTAATACCAAACTTTTTGCGCAGGTTATGGAACAAATTCGTTAGTTCGTGCACATCTTGTTCCCTTTATTGCCGCAGCGTGGTCCATTGGATGTACTTGTCGTCATAGAGCCCCACAGGGTAATATTTTTCCTTGATACCGTCTCGGAACAAATTCCAAGTGGGTGCGGCTGACAATAAAGAAGGTTCCCTCTCGTCCTTTTTCTCACAGTAGGTTTTCCACTAGTCTTTGACATGGGGGGTGGCTTTGAGGAGTGAAAAAATAATCTTTTCTCAGTTGGAGAAATCATGGATCGAGAAATACCCTTCTAGCAAATTCAACCATCTATCTATGGTGGTTGCATCTATCTGGCCTTCAAATACAGGAATGTCAAAGTTTACCTGTACCTTGAAGGGAGTGGCACCTCCAGAGTGGTTGTTGGATGCAGATGCGCCATAGGTGGGAAGCCGTTGAAGGACCTAAGAAAAGTTATCCATCATCGTGTTCCTTTGTTTCTCAAGGGCCTCCTCGAGCAATATTTTGATAGGACCTCCCGCTCTCTCATCTTTTTTTTCTTCCGCCATGGGAGGTCATCGGGGTTCGCGAGGCTGATCTTGCAAGGTTTCAACCAGATCGAGTGCTAACTCCTTATACCCTGACCTCGTTGGGGACATGCAAAGAAAAACAGAGAAAGAGCTTACCCGATATGATACCACTGATCCGGATTTATGCAAGAATGCAATAATACAAAAAAATAAACATAAACACATAGATGCATTGGAAATAATATTTCATTTCATTAATATCAAATAATAGAAATATGCTCATAGACATAATCGAAATAAACGAGTTAGGGCGCTGGTAGTGTATCTTTGAGAAGAGATGTTGTGGCTAAAAGCCTTTGAATTATGTTATAATGAAGCTCAAAGGCCTATTTATTGTTGAGAAACAATAGAAAACTCTAAACATCCAAAAACCTAACCCTAGGAGATGAAGTGCCAAAACTGTGGGCCTTGTTTGGGTAAATTGGTACATCAATATTCTCGGGAACGTAACTTTGGCATATGATATCCGTTTGACATGCTCAATACCTCATTAGAAATATCTATCTGAGGAATACAAATTTTGAGTGAGAAACATCAATCCATGGACCCATGCTGCTCCCGGGTTTCCCAAAAAATGTCGTTTAGGGCCTCAAAACGTCTCTGGAAGTTCACGACTGGAAAAAATGCTAAAAATAGAAAGTTGTGCTGAAACTGAAAAACTGAAAGAACCGATGGTGGGGGTTCAAATGGAATAGGTGGGTGGCCACCAATATCCACTTGGATCATTAGGGCCTCAAAACATCTCTAGAAGTTCATGATCAAAAAAACTGCTAAAAATAGTAAGTTGTGTTGAAACTGAAAAACTGAAAGAATTGATGGTGTGGGTCCAAATGGAAAAGGTGGGTGGCCACCAATATCCACCTAGATCATTCCTCCCTCCTTAGGAAGCAATGGTCCCCACTGCGTTAAGTTCCTCCAGGAGAGGCAAATTCTGCTGAACTTGGTATTGGATTTTTCCAGGATGTCGTGGACCTGCTGGTGGACGTGCTAGATGCGTTCAATAATGTAGGTTGCCCCAGAAAATATGTGTGTGGATTCTTTCTGTGCATTCACATGAGGTATGGAAACATCAGGCAACGGTGCGCTGAGGGTTAGATCGATGGAGTGCTTATCCTGATAGTGTAAAGGAACCTCTATGGGTGAGGAGAAAATGTCCTTGTATTCATTCACAAGTTTTTCCATCTGTTGTGGCCATGCAAGGGAGCCTTAATTCAAGGCTATGGCCACATTCTTCTCTTTCCATGTGAGCGAGTTGTAAGGAAAATAAATTTCCTGGTTTGGGAAAGAATCTTACTGCATTTTTTTGTAATAGTCAAGGAGATGGCAGGAGGCGGTACTACCTTTGGTATCCTGTACAATTTATTTCCCAAAGTAATAACAACAGAACGATACCTAGACTCATGCACAACATGTCGCCTCCACAAGTATGGTTGGCCCAATAATGCATCAACTACATCAAGAGGAGCAACATCACACAATACCTCATCCGTGAATGGCTTGATGCTGTATGGAAGGCAGAATTGCTGGAAGATGCAGAGATCTCTCCCTAGGTGAAGCCACCCGATGGTATATGACTGCGGGTGTGCTATGGTCGGTAGGCCAAGCCACTTCATGACCTTTACTGAAATGAGGTTCTTTTTGCTTCCGCTATTGACAAGAAATTGCAGTGGAGAACCCTTCACCCACATCTGCGAATGGAAGAGGCGCTCCCCCTTCTCTGGATCCTCGGGATCCTCCCTTTGGATCTTGGTGGTGGCAACAATGGCACTGGGGTCCGCATAAATGATCTTCTGCCCTTTTTCATCTACCTTGTTTGGTTTTGGCTCAGGATCAGAACATGCATCTGATTCGGGTGCCTTCAGTTTGACCACCAACAACTGTTTGGCCCAACACTCGTTTGTGTTGTGAGTGGGGATGTTATGAAATTCACACCACTTTCCCATGTCCTTCTTTGGATTTGTGGTGGTGCTCTGAGTCGCCCTGATTTGGCTCTGCCCCCTGTTCCGTGGTTCAGGGGCGCCTTTCCCTGGCTTCAGATTCACAGATCCAAATTCTCTCTTCTTCTGCTTAAATTTCTACTCGATCTTGGTGGCATAGCGATATGATGTGCCAAGTGAGGTAATGTCGAGGAACTCCATTTACTCCTAAATGTGTATGTGCATACATCTGTGGTACTCGAGCACCAAATTTCTCTCCGAATCTTTAATACCCATATTTTGCGTAGGATATGGAACAAATTCGTCAGTTCGTGCACATCTTGATCCCTTTGTTTCCGCAACATGGTCCATTGGATTTACTTGTCCTCATAGCTCCCCACAAGGTAATATTGTTCCTTGATGCCATCTTGGAACAAATTCCAAGTGGGTTCGACCAAGAATAGAGAGGGTTCCCTCTCGTCCTTTTTCTCACAGTAGGTTTCCCACCACTCTTTGACATGGGGGGTGGATTTGAGGAGTGCAAAAATAATCTTTTCTCGGTCGGAAAAATCATGGACTAAGAAATAAACTTCTAGAAAATTCAACCATATATCTACGACATCTGCATATATCTAGCCTTCAAATACAAGAATGTAAAATTTTACCTTTACCTTGAAGGGAGTGGTGCCTCCAAAGTGGTTGTGGGATACAGATGTGCCGTAGGTGGGTAGCCATTGAAGGTTCTGAGAAAAGTTATCCATCATCACGTTCCTTTGTTTCCAAAGGGCCTCCTCAAGCAATATTTTTATAGGATCTCCTGCTCCCTCTTATTTCTTTTCTTCCTCCATGGGAGGTCATCAAGGTTTGCGAGGCTGATCTTGCAAGGGTTTAACCAGATCGAGCACTAATTCCTTATACCTTGACCTCATTAGGGACATGCAAAGAAAAACATAGAAAGAGCAGACCCACTCTAATACCACTGATCCGTATTTATGCAAGAGCACAATAATACACAGAAATAAACATAAAAACATAGATGCAGCGGAAATAATATTTCATTTCATTAATATCAAATAACATAAATATGCTTACAGACATAATGGAAATAAACTAGCTAGGGCGTTGGTAGCGTATCTTTGAGAAGAGATTTTGCGGCTACAAGCCTCTGAACTATGTTACAATGAGGCTGAAAGGCCTATTTATTGTTTAGAAGCAATAGAAAACCCTAAACATCCAAAAACCTAACCCTAGGAGATGAAGCACCAAACTGTGGGCCCCGTTTGGGTAAATTGGTACATCAATTTCCCCGGGACATAACTTTGGCATATGATATTCGTTTGATGCAATCAATACCTCGTTAGAAATATCTATCTAAGGAATAAAACTTTTTAACAACAAAGATCAATCCATGGAGCCATGTTACTCCCAGTTTTCCCAAATAATGTCGTTTAGGGCCTCAAAACGGCTCCGGAAGTTCGAGACCCGAAAAACTGCTAAAAATAGTAAGTTGTGCTGAAACTGGAAAACTAAAAGAACTGATGGTGGGGGTTAAAATGGAATATTTGGGTGGCAAAAAATATCCACATGGATCATTAGGGCCTTAAAATGGCTCCGGAAGTTCATGACCCGAAAAACTGCTAAAAATAATAAGTTGTGTTGAAACTAAAAACTGAAAGAATTGATGGTGCAAGTCCAAATGGAATAGGTGGGTGGCCACCAATATCCACCCGGATCAAACTATCCTAGACACATGGGAGGCTTTCATCCCATGTGCGTGGATGGTTTGAGTTGTACATGTGCATAAAGTTTATGATCATCCTGTTGACTACCTCCGTTTGGCCATCAGGGTGGGGGTGGAAAGCTATGGAATTAGTGAGCTTGGTGTCTAGCATCGACTAGAGACTTGATGAAAATGTACTGAGGAACATACTATCTCAATCTGAGATAATGGAATATGGGATCCCAAAGTGTACCCACACTCGTTCAAAGAAGAGCTTAGTAGTGGCTTCTGCTGTGATATTCTTCTTGTGGGCCACCATAATGGCCATTTTAAAGAATCTGTCGACGACCATAAAAACACAGTCATTGCAATGCTTGGTAGAAGGAAGGATCAACATGTAATCGATGGAGATGGATTCCCAAGGTCGACTAGGGGAAGGAAGTGTAGAAATTATACAAACATATTTATATCTATAGATTCAATCCAATCAAGCAATGTATTAAAGCTAGATAATGAATCCTTCTACAAACCAATTGTGGAAAATAAACACAATTGCAAATCACAACAAGTGCAGAAAGAAACAAATCAAAACACAACACAAATATTTTTCTGGGGAAATCTTGCTGCTCAAAACCCCTCTATCTTCTATTGTATATCCACTATGGAATCATGAAACAATTACAATGCACTCTTCTCACAAGAGTCTCCTACATTCTCACAACTGTCTCACATTTACCTAGACAAAATCAACCAACACTTAGCCAATTCTCAGCCTCTAATCAGCTTGCCTTGTTTGCGCAATTCATGTGGAATGAAATCCCCATTATTTAGGAATTTCAACCTTCCAAAACTGCACAAGGATCAATGGAAATCTAGTGGGTTTCTAGTTGCATGCAAACAACCTACTATTGATACAACTGAAAGTTAACATCCCTTTAACCTTTGTCTCAACTGGGTCTCCACTGGAACTAACATGCACACAACTATTAATAGTAAATCATCAATTACATGGAAGATCACTAATTGTGAATTAAATATGATTTAATTCACTTGATCTCTCACTAGTGTAACAAATAGTTACAACTAGTTTAGATGACTTTAACTCACCTAACTGAGTTAACTGATTAGTCATGCATTAAACTAATGCACTAATTGCAATTCGAAATCCATAACTAATAGAATCACTCTGCATGCCTCACCAACCACCCTCAAATCGAAATTCATGAGCTAATTGAGTTTATCACACTCAGTTAACTATTACAAGTGATTATGAGACAAGATTACATTTTATTATCCAATTTAATTAAGGGAAAATTAAATTAGGCGCTGCAGTAATTTATTAAATTAAATTGGCTTTCACACTAATGTATCGCTTGGACCTGTGGTCCCACACTAGTGTGTGTGTTGCAATTTCTTGTTGACCTTCACCACTCCCTCTCAAAAAGAAAGGGATTATCTGCCACCCTGATCCTGCCTTTATGGTATTGAAATTTTCTCCTGGTGAGTGCCTTCGTCAGAATATCTGCATCCTGATATTCTGTGGGAATGTACTCAAGTAACATAATGCGCTTCTGAACACAATCTCTGAGATGGTGGTACTAGATGTATATGTGCTTGGACCTATCATGGAATACCAGATTAACCCAGAGTTTAATGCAACTTTGGTTATCACAATTTATCACCCTTGGATCCATCTGAGAACCAAACAAACCAACCAGGATCTTTCTCATCTAGATGGCCTCACATGCAACTTGACTTACTGCCATGTACTCTGCCTTGGCTGAAGTGAGTGCCACAGATCGCTGCTTCCTACTGTACCAAGAAACTATTGTCGATCCTATGCTGAAAATCCCTCCTGATGTGCTCTTTCTGTCAAATGGACTACTTGCCCAATCTGCATCCGTGAAGCCTTGAAGCTTCACTCCCTCTGTCTGTCTGTACCATAATCCATACTCTGTAGTGCCCCTGAGATATCTCAAGACATGCTTCCTCGCCTCCCAAAAGAGCTTGGTTGGCTTAACCATAGCTTGACTCAGTTGGTTAACTGTGTAGAAAATGTCTGGTTTGTTGTTCACCAAGTACATCAGTGAACCCACTAGCTACCTATAGACAATAGCTTCCACTAATTCTCCTGAAGTAGCATCCTCTTTCCTCCAATTTCCTGGAAGAGGAGTATCCATGGGTTTACAACTCCTCATGTGAAACTTACTCATAATCTCTTTGGCATACTTTCCTTTAGAAACAAATAGCTCACCATCTCGCTGCCATATTTCCAAACCAAGGAAATAGTGAAGGAGTCCCATGCCCTTCATTTCAAACTCCCTCGCAAGATCCTCCTTTCAAGAAGTTATCAGCTGCTCATCACCTGTCAAAATTAGATCATCAACATAAAGTATGATAATCGAGAGATTACCATCAACCACAATATGGTATAGGTTCACATCCAATTCACTTTTGGGGAAGCCCAACCTAGTGAAATAGCTGTCAATATGAGTGTACCAAGCACGAGGTGCTTGCTTCAACCCATACAATGCTCTCTTGAGTCAGCACACATGCGACTCATTGTCAAAGATCTCGAAACCTTCTGGCTGCTCTATGTACACTTCTTCCTCAATAGCTCCATTGATAAACACAATTTTAAAATCCATCTGATGAATGTGCCACCCCATCTGCGCTGAGAGTGAAAGGATAGATCTAATGGAAGAGTATCTCGCAACTGGTGTGAAAGTATCCTCATAGTCAATCCCCTCAACTTGTGAGAATCCCGAGCCACAAATCTGGCCTTGTACTTCTCCACACTCCCATATGTTGTCTATTTCACCTTATAGTTCCATCTAGATCCAACCACTGATTTTATGACTGGTCTTGGGACAACTTCCCATGCACTATTCTTGACGATGGAGTCATACTCCTCAACCATAGTGTCAACCCAAATTGGTTGCTACATTGCTTCCTCAAAGGAGGATGGTTTTTTCACAATACACTTACTCATAAGAGCCATGTATCCAATAAACCTATCTGGAGGCTGTATCTGTTTGCACAGTGAAGTAGGTGCTCCTACATGCTCTACCACATCAAGTCTCAATCTATTAGCTTTTGTGGTGCGCCTTCTACCATTTCTGGAGGATGGATCTGCATGAGTGTTTTCTGGCACTCCATGATCCTCTTCATGTGGTTGCTCCACATATTGAGGTTCATTATTTGGAACCAAGAGTTCCTCATCTGCATGCAAATCCAACTCCCTCTTAAGGGACAATCACATGGCTTTCTCCTCATAAAATTTTATATCCCGTCTTACAACAGTCATCCTGCTGTTTGGAAAATACACCTGATAGTTGTGTGGAGTATCAATGTACCCCACAAATATTCCAATCTCAGTTGTTGGTTTGAGCTTCTTCCTGGTGTCTTTGGTCACATGCACATAAACAGATGAGCCAAATTTTTTAAAATATGAAACATCATCTTTCTTACCAGAAAAAGCCTCCTCTGGTGTAATCATGCCAAGTATCCAATGAGGACTCTAGTTTTGCACAAATAACGTTGTGTTGCATATCTCTGCCCACAGATGCAACAGTAGGCCCTGATCATGCAACATCGCTCGTGCTGCACCCACAATTGTTCTATTATTTCTTTCTCCAAACCCATTATATTGTGGGTTATGAGGCGCAACCAACTCTCTCCTAATTCCTTCTTTGCTACATAAGTTCTTGAGTTAATTGGATATGTACTCACCACCATTGTCACTCCTAAGAGCCTTCACATACTTCCTCGTATATTTCTCCACTAATTCTTTGAACTCAATAATTTTTGAGAACGTCTCATCTTTATTTTGCATGAAGTAGATCTAACACTTTCTAGAAAAATCGTCAACAAAGATCACATAGTACTTATGCTTTGCTATCGAAGCAATAGATAATGGTACACACATGTCTAGGTGAACTATCTCAACGATTTTTGAAGCTCGGTTCTCCTTCTCGTGAAAAGTGGAATTTTCATACTTACCCATAGTAAATCCCTTGCATGTGTATATTTGCGCAAGGGTACTGTTGAGTCTCAAAAGTGTTTTCCATATTCATACATATTTCCATTATGTCATTACCATTTAGCTCTCATTTCATAACTATTGTCTGCTCAACTTAGTGTTCCTAAATTGAGGTCATAAATTGTCAACCAGGGCTAGTAAACTGTTGAAGTGAAGTGCACTATATGTGCCTAGGTATTTGTTTCTCACTACATTGTGTTTAGTGTTTTTCCAATGTTTTTAGTTTTGTGTTTTTATTCTAAGAGGAAAAGAACTAAGTTTTGGCAAAGAGAAGTTGTTGGTCACACTAAAACAGAGAAAAACCTATTCTAAACTATGTATGGCACTTAGAAAATGCAAAACTTTGACAAGAAAATAACTCACAACATGAACTCAATAACTCACAACATGAACTCAGTCCAATTCTTTCATCAGAAATATGTTGGAATAGCTTGAGAAAAGGATAAGTTAGTGCCATGAGGTTCTTCTAAGTAAACAACCACCTACAAGATCACAGAGAAAATCTTATCCATGGCTAGAAATTTGTTGGAACATATTTGGAAAAGATATTCTGCAAAATAGTGAGGAACTCTACTCTAAATTAACCTATGACACTGAAAGTAATCCATTCTGCAACTTAAATTTTCACTACTAAGCCTTATTCGGAAGTTATAAGTCTTTTGGAATAGTTTTGGGCAAAAGGCTATTTGTACAATTATAAGAGATTGCAGAACAGTCAAGGCCTTGAACTGATATCACTAATTCCTGTCCATATGATGATGTGTTGGAAGAGATTAATAACAAGAGTAGTTTGTAAATAATGAAGGCCTTGAAGTCTAATGGAACAAAATTAGCATACAACTAACTAATAAAACAAAAAATACAATAGATAAAGCTGAACTAAAATGCAATCATTCAAACTTGAAATACAGTGACCACAACTGTACTAGAATTCCATTATCCTAACTTGAAATACAGTGAACAAAATCTGAACTAGAGTGCCATTAATCTAACTTGAAATACAGTGAACAAAAACTGAACTAGCATGCCATTAATCTCTGGAGTATCACAAATACACTATAATGCAACTAATCTCTAAATTATTACAACCCTATCTCATTCAGTATTAGGGATATTTTGGAACAATTCGGAAGAACAAGTCTAGCTGTAACAATTGATGTAATTGAACAAAAAAACGTAAAGTTCAGAAAAAGGCAACTAATTCCTAAAATACTACAGTTATATCTCATTCAATATTAGTGATATTTTGGAATAATTCGTAAGAACAAGACTAGACTGTAACATCCAATGCAAGTGAGTATAAAACACAAAATTCAGGAAATTGCTTAAACTAGGAATGCAACAAGGCTAAAGTTACTTATCTAAACAATGTGCACAAAACTTCTTGGGCAGTAGGGGCCCTCTACCACCGGATTAGCATACAAATATCCTCAAGATTGCCTCAGATCTTGCAATAAAGCGGTGCTTCTTTCATTAAAGGAAAAGTATTTCAAAAACAGAGTATTACGGTCTTTTGAGATCTAGCAACAAAACATCAATCTAGCTAGTTGTTTCTCGGTCTACCGAGTCATTCTTATAAGAAAATTACATAACTGTCCTTGATATAAAATAGGAATAAATTTCTTTCCCAACTAAAATCAAATTAGAACTCTGGTGGAGGTCTCGTACTGTGATTAAAGACATCTGTACAGTCCTTTTCCTATTAGAAGTCTATCTCTTAGTTTTGGTTTCCCACGTGCATAACCACATGTAGAATTCTGCTCAGACTTCGTAGGGAGAAAGGAATGATGTGGATGAAGTCTGGAATTCACCCATATGCATTTTTCTTTGAGGTGACACCTGGAACCTGTGAGAACATGAAGACAGCTGCGGAATCGGCAACTAGCTACAGAATGGTTGCATTCTGTAGCTAAGTCTAGTAAAAAATTACTACAACAACAAAACCATAAAAGTGTAGCAAGTTAGTCATTATATACATTCTTAAAGTGTCTTTAACCAATCCTATTGACCATTTAAGCCTGTAATTGATAAGGGACAAAGGAAATGAAGTGAAATTTGGTGAAGGGGAAGGACATCTTTGGGGCTCAACAACTATCTGACCTAAAACCCTACATTAAGTAACCATTTTCATAAATATATGGGTTAGGATCCTTGTCTTCCAAAGTTATTTATTTTATGTGTTTAAAGTGAATTTATGATTAGAAACTAGAAAATTAACATAGTTTCATATATCTATATGTGTTATGAGTTTTGTGACATGTGTAGGTCAAAAGGAAGCTTCTAAAAGATCTTTATGTGGCCTCCCAAAACCAAATTCGAATTTGAGTGGAGAAGATCATGGGATCATGAGGACATGTGTCTCATTTCCTTTTTGTATTGAAACTCTAAGAAAATATGTGTCTCATTTCTTATTTGTATTGAAACTTTAAAAAGACACGTGTCTTATCATTTCCTATTTTGATTGTAACTCTAGAGATAGAGGGAGAGATTCATGGACTCTCATTAATGAGATAACTTCTCATATTTTTGTATAAATAGGGGAAGCTTTTTCCTATCAAGGGTAGTGAAAAATAGGAGAAGAAGAGAAAGGATTAGAGAGTGTTTTGTAACAAAGCTTAAGATGGAATGGGATGTAGATTTGTGAGTTTATCAATAAAGAAGTTCAGTTCATTGATGTTGTTTTGATTGCAACTTTAAGAAGCTGAATAATTTCACCAAATTGGTAGTAGAGGGCCCCTGCTATTCGAGGAGGTTTTACATGTTTTCTAGATAAGTCATTTTCGATTCTGTTTTTTCATATTTCCTCACTTAGACTGCTCACTGAAATCATAGCTTTTAGCATTATGTTTCATGTAATTTGCTTAGATAAAGGATCCTCATGATATTGCAGTTAGTCTCTTTCTCAAGCTCTTCCAATACATCTCTATTAAATGAATGTGATTCAATTGTAATATTATGAGTTATTAGCATTTCATTTTGAGTTACTTAGTTAAAAGGAAGATCCTCATTATACTACAGTTAGTCTCTTTCAAAAGCTCTTTCAATAAACCTCTAACTCATGAATGAGATTTAGTTGTAATGTTATAATTTGTTCCAGCATTTCATAGGAGATCCTTACTACATTATAGTAATATTTTTCTCAAGCTCTTCCAATAAAATTCTATCAAATGAATGAGATTTCACTATAATGTTTTAAGTTACTGTTTGTTTCAGCGTTTCCTTTTATGCTTTAGGAGATCCTCATTGCATTAGAATTAATATTTTTCACAAGCTCTTCCAAAAAATCTCTAAATAAATGAATCAGATTAAGTTGTAGTGTTTTGAGTGACTTTTCATTTCATGAATGTTCATTTAGAAGCTGTAATATCCATGGATTAGGACTCTCTATTTTCATCATTTTCTAGTTAGGAACATAATTTGCAAATAAACTCTGTTTTAATTCATTTATTAACATTTCCTTTTCTCCCTTTTGACATAGATCTAACTTCATCTTTTTAGCATAGAGTAGCATACTAAGCATCAAACATAAAAACCCCAAAACATCAATAAAACACTAAAAACAACGACGTAAGAAAAATGGATACTTAGGCACATATAGTGCATCACACTTCATCAGTTTACTAGCCCTGGTTGATAATTTATGTTAGCAATTTAGGACACTAAATTGACTAAACAGGTACCCTTGGGAAGACCCGTAGAAATCTGATGCATGACCTTCAACGCTCCATGGTGTAGATGGCCCAATCTCATATGCCATAACTCACCCTCATCCTGGCTCACCACTTTGTCTGCCTTACCCATCAATGTTGCGTAGCCATCTACATCAAGTTTATAGAGATTATTCACACGAATCCAAATCTTCTTGGCTTGTCCCATGGCTTTGTGTCGAAGGAAAGCTTTCCCTTCACTGAAAACCACTTCATAGCCTCTATCCTCCAAAATTGCGACTGAAACTAAATTTTTGTTCAAGCCTAGTACATGCATTACATATTTTAATAAGAAGGGTTTACCTGAATGTCTCCATAAGGTAACTGTACCAATCCCAGTAGCACCGTACTGCCCGTCATCACCCATCTCGATATGCATCTGGAGGTCCTTCTCCTCCAAGCTACTGAAAAGTTATTTTTCTCCCGTCATGTGGAAAGATGCACCACTATCCAAGTACCACACCGATCCCATTGCACTTGACACCATGCATGCAATGAGTAAGAAGTCAAGCTCAAATTGTGAGGCCAAAGCCTCACCAAATGCAGATCCTGAAGCCTTCTTGTTCTTCTTCTTTTGTGGAAAATTAGTGGCATAATTTCCATGCTCGTGACAGTGAAAACACTTCACTTTGGACATGTCGCGCTTCTTGCCATCTTTGCCGGACTCAGATTTGGAATAGGATTTCTTTCCTTTCCCCTTCTTTTCCCTGGCAAAAAAAGTGAAATTTCTTCATCATCTATCTTAGATGAAGATACATCCCTGGTATTCCGCCTAAATTCTTCTTGCACCAACTTTGACCAAAGTCGTTCCCAATCTGGCAACTTTTCCCTCCCATTGACAGAGTCCTGATAACTATGGAAAATCTTGGGAATTCCTAGAAGAGATAGTCTCACCAAGTAATCATCCGAGATAGTAATTATGACGCTCCCAAGCTCATCCTGACATTGGAAAAATTTTGTTAAATATATCGGAATGGTGACGCCTTTCTCCATTTTGATTTTCTTGAGCTTGTCCTTCAGTACCAATTTTCTATGATCACTGCTGTTATGAAACAGATCTGTCAAAGCTTTCCATATTGCATATGGTGTCTCTTTTCCATGGAGACTTGAGAAACTGTGGTCTCGTACTCCCTCCAGTAAGATCCTCCTCGCCTTTGCAACCTTCTTTTGCCAAGCATCAAGATTTGCGGCATCTGTTGCAGCGGGCTTGGGAATGTCATTATCAATGAATTCTTTCAACCCATTTTCCTCTAGTACTGCCTCCATCCTGTCTTTCCATATAATATAATTGGAACTTCCCTCGAGTGCATACTCCAATCTCAAGCCATTGAAAGCCATCTCAATCCTGATTCGCCTATCGCATCAAGAATACTTTTGCAAATTCGAATTCTATTTAGTCACAAACTCAAATTCTCCTCCACTATAGTGATTTACTATGCTTTGATACCATGTATAAATTATAAAAACATATGTATATCAATAGATTCAATTCGATCAAGAAGTGTACTAAATCTAGATATTGAATCCTTCTACAAATCAATTGTGTAAAATAAACACGATCACCAATCACAACAAATATAGAAAGAAACAAATCAAACCACAACACAGATATTTTCCTGGGGAAATTTTGCTGCTCAAAACCCCTCTATCTTATATTGTATATTCACCATGGAATCATGAAACAATTACAATGCACTCTTCTCATAAGAGTCTCCTGCAATCTCACAACTATCTCACACTGACTCAAACAAAATTGACCAACACTTAGCCAATTCTCAGCCTCTAATCATCCTGTATTTCTTGTGCAATTTATGTGGAATGAAATCCCTATTATTTAGGAATTTTAGCCTTCCAAACCTGTGCAAGGATCATGGGAAATCCAATGGATTTCTGGTTGCATGTGGGAAACCATCTAATGATACAAGTGATAGTTAACATCCCTTTAACCTTTGTATCAACTCGGTATCCACTGGAACTGACATGCATGCATATATTAATAGTAAATCATCAGTTGCATGGCAGATTACTGATTGTGAATTAAATATGATTTAATTCACTTGATCTCTCACTAGTGCAACAAATAGTTACAACTAGTTCAACTGACTTTAACTCACCTAACTGAGTAACTGATTACTCATGCATTAAACTAATGCACTAACTGCAATTCGAACTCCATAACTAATAGAATCACTTTGCATGCCTCACTAACCACCCTCAACTCGAAATTCATGAGCTAATTGAGTTTATCACACTTAGTTAACTATTACAAGTGATTATGAGATAATATTACATTTTATTTTCCAATTTAATTAAGGGAAAATTAAATTAGACATTGCACCAATTTATTAAATTAAATTGGCTTTCACACTAATGTATCACTAGGACCTGTGGTCCCACACTAGTGTGTGTGCTGCAATTTCTTGTTGACCTTCAACAGGAAGCAGAGTATATAGGCCTTGCTTCTTGATGGTTGGTTTGGAAATGGTGCAGGCAGTGCAGAATGTGATGTACTTTCGAACATCATGTCGAAGGTTCGATCAATAGAAATACTTCTGGAGTACTGCCACTATTTTCTCGACCTCGAAATGTCCAACGATCCGATTATAGTATGATTCCCAAATCATCTTTGCACGCTCGCTTGAAAGAACATAGAGGTGTCCCAGGTGGTATAACAATGCATCCTGGAGGTGAAAATTTGAAACTTGATTATCCTCCAAAATCATCTGGTATGTGTTGCAAAATTTTGGATCACTTTGGTAGAGATGCAACCAACTCGAAGTCTGGTGCCCCCAAGAGTCGAGCACAGTGGTTAGTGCCACGATCAATGGTTGGCTGAGGAAATATACAACGTTATTGGTGTTTCCCTTCTTGTACTTGATGTTCAAATGGAACTGTTGCAGGTATTTGGACCATTTCCGATGGTGATCATTTTGCAACTTCGACTGTGTCTATATGAATTGTAGGGGTCAGTGATCTGTGTGGATGACCTTTTCCTTCCCCAAAATGTAATGCTTGCATTTTCGACAGGCCTGCACAATGGAATACATTTCTTTGCCATAGGTGGGATACTTTTAGACTGCCTCTAAAAGTGTATCAATGTGATATGCCACTGGATGCCCCTGCTGAGTAAGTACTATCCCAATAGCATAGTTAGAGGCATTTGTCTTGATCTCAAATGATTGCTGCAATTCTGGGAAAAGTTATCCATCACTACAATTTTTTTTCTCGAGGGCCTCCTCGAGCAATATTTTGATAGGATCTATTGCTCCCTCGTCTTTCTTTTATTCCACCATGGGAGGCCGTCGGGGTTTGCAAGGCTGATCTTGCAAAGGTTCAACCAGATCAAGCCCTAACTCCTTATACCCCGACCTCGTTGGGGACATGCAAAGTCAAATCGAGAAAGAGCAGACTGCTTTCATACCACTAATTGAGACTTACGCAGGAATGCAATAAAATACGTAAATAAACATCAACGTAGAAATGTAGCAGGAATAACAACTTATTTCATTAATATTAAATACTGAAAATTCTTACAGACATAATGGAAAATAAACTACCTCGGGTGATGGTAGCTTATATCTGAGAAGAGATGTGGTGGCTACATGCCTCTGAAAAATGTTACAATGAGGCTCGAAGGCCTATTTATTATTGAGAAATAATAGAAAATCCTAAGCATCCAAAAACCTAACCATAGGAGATGAAGTGCCAAAACAATGGGCCTTGTTTGGGTAAATTGGTACATCAACATCCCGGGGACATAACTTTGGCATACGATCTCTGTTTGATGCGCAAAATACCTCGTTAGAAATATCTATCTGAGGAGTACAAATTTTGATTGACTATCATAAATAAAAATCCAATGTTGGTCCTAGTTTTCCCAAAAATGTCATTTAGGGCCTCAAAATGTCTCCGGAAGTTCAGGACCCGAAAAACTGCCAAAAATAGTAAATTGTGCTACAATTAAGGAAACTAAAAAATTGAAAGAAACAATGGTGGGGGTCCAAGTGGAGTAGGAAAGTGACCACCAATATCCACTTGGAGTAGCCATGTCTATGATTGGGTGGAATGTGGAAGTACCAGACTTGGTTGTATTTTGATTATGGAAATAAGAGCTCTTTTCCTTTTGTATTGATGGGTAAATATGCTTGTTATTATGTGGCTTATATGGATGTTGTGTGCTTTTCATTTATGTTTTTTATATGTTGGTTATGAATTTGTTTTATGATAGTGATGATGTATGGCTCTCATCTTTTTTTTATTTGTAAATGAATGAACAATGTATCTATGACCAATTAGAGGATAATGTAGTTAATGAGATGAGGAAACTATGCTTCTTTACGATTCTCATATAAGTATGAGACCTCTATGCCCAGATATGCTATTTACACATGTAGATTACATATTTGCGACATGTTTGACAAAATTTCTGTCATGGCTAGTAGGGGTCCAGTCAAGTCGTTGTTCAAGTATTTTCATTTACATCATTATTTTGCTATTATATTTAAGTTCTTAATGTGACATGGAATTATGGGTAGTGATCTAGGCTCTGGGCCTGAAAAATCGGCACATAAATTGGGGTCGCAGGGTCAGAACTACTGGGAAAAGTCCCCAGTCGCATGCATGCCCATGCTATGCATGTGATTAGAGGTTTTTAGTCACACTCTTGCCCATTTCAAGCATGTGAATCAGGGATTGATGCAAGAAAATGTTAGTTTGGATCAAGGGCTAGCCTCCTAGAAGGTTGGGATGGCTCTTAAGTGTCCTATAACACATGTAGAAGGTTTGTGTTGTTGTGTGGTGTCAGTTCCACTTCCTTAAGGTGAACTAGGAGGTTGAATTAGATCATAGTAACTATTCACCACATGTTTAACCCAGTTGGGTGGTTACTTGGGTAGATGTGGGAGGAGGGTGTTACACGAAAATTGAAAATGTAGGAAAAAAATTATATTAAGAAAGCATTTTCAAAACATTCTGCGGATGCATTATGGTATTTACACACATCACTACCAGGTAACATGTATAAACATTCATATGAACTTACAAACTTGGAAAACATAAATAAGGAAGAAAAATTACGCTTCACGAAGGAGTTATCCAGGTATGGCTCCTCCAACGATTGAGCGATAGGATCATGAAAAATGAATATTGAAGGATGTAAATATTGTGAAATGGATTAATTTTCAATCTACGCAATCAACATATGAGGATTCCAAAAAGATAAAGTATTATCATGGCCATGATTGGAACGAGCATCAAGACTACTAGAACCTGACATAACCATCAGCGTGGGATGAAATGCCTCGACATCTTGCAGTAATTTAAAGACATGAGAAGGTAGATCATCGAATACTGGTGGCCTATAAAAATCAATAGTAGAAAACACAGGGTCGTGACTAGATGAGTCAATAAATAGATCATGCAGTCATGATCATAAATTCCATCGTGAGAAACAAGGTCATACTCATGATCCAATGAATCATAGAGAGGAGGAGATTGAAAACAAGGAATTTCAGACTCTGTTTCTTCGCAATGATCAGATTATGGATGGGAGAGATAAAAAAGGGAATATTTTTTCCTCTCCATGTTCACATGAAAAACTAACATTCCATAAGTCCTAAGTGTGATGAGAATTAACATCATCAGAAAGTGATTCTTCAGAAGATACAATAGGTATGAAAAAATCATGGAAGATGCCAGGATAATGAGGTAGAGGTGAGAAAGGAGAAACATCAATTTTCAACACATATTATTGTTTAGAAACTGAGTCCCACACATAGTCACTATAAATGATATCAAAATTTTGTTGGTTAACCCTAACTCCATCTTGGAATTGATCCTCATGAACATCAAAAGAAACAATTGAAACAGGTGGATCAAACAACTCACAATCAGGAGGACCAAAGGAACCAATGGATGGAGGACGAGGATAAAAAACATCATCGTAAACATCAATTTCATAGTCCAAACTTGCATTTGAATTATGAACATGTGGGGTAGGAGAAGGTGGTGGTAGATCAACAAATGAACTCACAAGTTCTCCCAAATCAACATATGTAAATGGAGCTGTTTGATGAGAATAAGATGAAGAATCACTTGGAACAACAACTTCCTTCGTCACAGATTTAAGAGCTCCATAACTAAGGTATGTTGGGAGACTTTTGAAAGATTCATATTCTATTGGATTCATCGAAATATGAACAAGAAATTCGAAATTCTCTTTCATGAAATTCCAATCAACATAATATTCTTAAAATTTATAACAGAAATGAATAAAGTGATCGCGAAAATCATTAAGAGATTCATTAGGTGCTTTCCTAAGATGCATTATTTTCTTATAAATAGATTTGTAATCATACCAGTGAAAGGTGTGGTACAACTCCTTGACAATATGTTCAAATGAGTGAATAGAAGCAGTTGGAAATGTGATCCGAAAGGATCTTCGCACATGAAAAGAGCTTTGCGCCATGTTGATTTGAAGTTGGTGACAAAGTGCTTAAGGGGGTGAAGTTATGCTCATGCATTTAATTATGCATTTTATGAGCCCTTATTAAACCCATGCACTATTTATATAAATGATTAATATTTGTGAGAGAAAATTTGTCTCACATATTATTCATTTAATGTAATTAAGGAAATTGATTTTTATGTGAGAAACCACCTCACACCAATTCTCTATTTTTTCTCACTTATAGGTCGAGAGAATCAAGGGCATGGTTAAATAGTCTTTAGGTGGTTTTAAGAATTTTCCCAATTATGAGCCTGAGATAGTTGGAGATCCTACTTTCATGGATCTTGTTTTTCCTTCCTTGTAATTAGGCCCTACAGTTGGGGGTCTTGTAATTTGTTATCACCCATAAACTTGTGAAACATTACTTGACATGGTCATATAGTTCAATCATCAAAAGGATAAGGTCTCCTTAGCCTTTTCAAGTTGGTATAGGAAAAAATCATTTTTTACATGTTTAACCTATCCTAAGTTTCATGGTCACCCCCATTTATGTCTTTTCATGTCACATCAGTCCTCATATGGTGTCAATTTTCTTTCCTCATGCATTTAAAATAAAAAAGGGTGCATTTTTTAGTTTTTCAAAATTTTGTAGCGTTTTACACAACAAAACAACAGTTTTCGCTACGAAACTGCCTAATAGTTTCGTAGCGAATCTGTTAGAGGTTAAACTAACTTCGCTACGAAAATATGTTTTCTAACCTGTCTTGTCAAATCCGCTATGAAGTGTCATTCTATGATTGGAGGAGTTAGTGTGGAGGTCATTCTTGTTTTTTATGGTTAATTCAAAGGTACATAGCCATGTCTGAGGTCATAATTACCTTTTTGGGCATGTATGTGTCATGATTAAAGCATGAGTTGTCAGTTAAACCATAAAACCTTACCTAAATTAGCATTTTCTCATATTGTGCTTTATCTTTGCATGTAATTCGATCCTTAGAGAGCTGCTTCATCAAGCCAAGCAGGTTGCTGGCAGATTTGAACTTTGCAGGTGTCATCAAGCAAGCGAGGCTATGACGATATAAAGCACCCATGGCTAAAAGAAGGAAAACAAACAAAGGTGGTCACTGCCACAGGTATGAGCCCATGGACATGAACTTTCTCAATGAAGACTCAACTACCGTGGAGGTTTTCAAAAGAATTGGTTTCTTGCAATTCTGTTAGAGGTTGCAGGGCTTTCATCTACAGTTTTCCAAGGATTTTGCCAACAACTTCACAGGAACAACTTCAAAAGTTGGAATTCTAAACCTTACAGTGACACGAGAGACCATCTCATCAGCAACAGGAATCCCTAGAGGAGGAGAATAGTGGTTTAAAGGCAGCAAATTCACAATGTAGGACTGCAAAGAGTTCATCAAACTAGAACACAGTGAAATTGAATTGACAAATGCTATTCCTAGGAGTTTCATGAAGGAAAATTATTCAAAGCTGTTGATAATCATCCAGAATTATTTTAACTATGAAGGAAGGTTTCACATGGTCTACTCCTATCATCTTAGGCTTCTTCTACATTTTGTGGGTAAGAGGTCACTTGATTTACCTTTTTATTTATATAGAAGTCTAGGGAAAATGGCATATAAGGTTCAAATAAAAACAGAAGGTAATGAAACTTCTCTTTTTCATCATGGTTTGATTAAGCTGTTGGCATTATAGGAATTGAAGAGATTAGAAAAATATTTGACTTCCTTCTTGTTCATGAGTGGTTATGAAATTGATGTTGTCACTCTTAAGAAAACATCCAAACCAAGAAACATTTCATCGCCAACTGTGGCAGAGGAAGTTGAAGAAGGGAATAGATCGTCTCCTCTAGAACCAGTGAGCATGGAAGAAAAACCTTTGCAGAAGGGTGACACACCTAAAACAACACCTGCAAAACAGAAGCAGACATTCAACAAACAAGGCAGCAAGAGAGTCACTAGGAGCTAGACATTGGCTAAAGGAAACTTGGAGGATATCTTATATGCAATTGACATTGAAGAATCTCCCATTGTCCAAGCTGAAGACATTGAAGATGGAGGAAGAAAGCTAAAAAAGGGTAAGAATGCTAAAAAAATAGAGTTTGCTGGTGATGATGCTGGTTTCATTTTTCAACCTAGGAAGCCAATGACTAGACATGCAAGGAAGGTAATGGAAAGCAACAAAGAGACTAAGAAGATAAATGAAACTACCCAGCCACCAAGCATCATAGATCTATCTTCACCTACAAAAGAAGAGCTGGTTATCAAACAAAGAAAGGATAAAGAGAAAATTATTGAAAAATCAGAAATTGAAACCCTTAAAGAGCAGTTAAAAGATGTAGGTAAAGAGATATCAAATTTGAAGCAAGAGGCAAAGAAACATAAATCTAAGAAGGTTCAATTTTAACAAATGAGGTAAATCTGGGAAGATCAAGTCACAAGTGTTTCAAAAACCTTGGACAATACAGAAAAGTTGATAAAGTGGACTCAGCCACTAAGAGGAGAAGTCAAACACATAAAAAAGATAAAACTTGCACTTGCAATCTAAGAACAAGGCATTAAAGGACAAAGTGCAAGATCCTTAGGAGCAATTGGATTTGATTCATGTGGAATTGGAAAAGAAAGGATTGAAGATGACAGTGGTAGAAGAGCCTATTAGTCAACTGATTGTAAAGGAGGAGGAAACACCAAGGAGGTTCATAACACGTAGAGAACTAAAATTTTGTAGCTGGAGAACATTTTTTGAAGACCATCTTGAAAACAACATTTTCTGTTTTTTTACACAGTTGCGTAGCATACCTCAGGCTTGAAGCCAAAAATACGCCACGAAAATTCCTGTAGGTGTTTTTTTCTTTAAAACCTAGTTTTGGCATCTTTTATGGAAGGAGATTGATGGTTTGAAAGTTGTAACGACATAATGAGGATGTTGGAACAACAAAGAAGTCAAAAATATGGATGGAAAAGCCATTTTTCCTATGCTACTAAACTGCCTAAACTTCCCTATTTTCGTCGCGAGTAATTTTTGAAGAATTTTGAGCATCTTGACAGTACATCAGCCAACCAGAGACCTCCAACATGTCAGTGGACCTAATTAGCAGATATTCATGACTCAAAGAGAGTACCACATAGCCAGCTCATCAGTCAAAACAATGTTAAAGCCAAAGGTCATCCATTCCTAAAAAGGAGGGTTATGTTCCACAGATCTAAGGGTGCCTTAAAGATGTAAAGTGGTGGTAAAATTAGTGATTTTTCCTTCGAGCATGTGACATTAATTATGTAACCATTATGTAATTGTTTCACAGATAGGATAAAGGAATGTAATAAATAGGAGATAGAGTCCTATTAGGAGTTTGTTTTCTTTAAGGTTAGCTGTCATTTATCTGTTTCAAGTTAGTGGTTTTAGTTAAGATAGGTGTCAGAGTAGAATTCGAAGATCTAGCCATCCAGGCAGGTCATGTACATTGTAAAGAATGTTTATTTATAGAAAAAACATCGAAGAGCAAGGGGTTGGAGAATATTGCACCAAATTTCTTCTTGTATGTTTTTGACCATTATCAGTAATACAAAGTGACATTCTATTTCTAGACTTGATATTCTCATGAGGTTTTTGATGTGTTATTGATCTGAATCTTTTTGTTTAATAACTTGCAGTAGATTTCAACTCTAATTGCTCAGAATTCATAATATTATGCTCTAACTTCCTTTAGTGGTGAAATGAATGTGTTTTCCTATGTTATCTGTGTGAATTATCTCTGTTAAAAACCTCTATCTGCCTCAGCTTCCATGTGAAGGACCACTGTCACTAATATTATTGATTGTTGACTCCATAAGCCCAATGGTAGCAAGCCTTAATTTTTCAACCTGCAATCATACAAAAACAAGTTACAATTCCATAGAGTTAGCCATCTAGTATTATCCTTATTCAAAATCATAAACCCCCTTTGAGAGAGCCCTCTCAAACTGAAGAGGCTAATCTTCAGTTAGAAGTGGTTTGAAAGAGTTACATTAAGTTGATTGATGAGAAGCCAATCAAGATCGATTTGGTGATAACATTTTGGTGCGTCTACCAGGAGTCTGAAGACATATTTCCCGAAGTTTTTGTGCAAACATTGAAGCTGAACTCCTGGAGGTTGCAGGAGCTGAGAATCTATTCGAGGCTGCAACTACCATGGTGAATCCATTTCAAAATTTTCATGTTTAAAGGTGGCTTCGAGAAGGAGATACACGCGGAGCAATCCAGATCCTAACCCACCTGCTATTGTGGATAATCCAAACACAATTTCTAGAGGCATTCAAGGCATCTCTTCAAAATTAGGTACCCCATCACATTCAAGAGCTTTTTCCTCTAAAATTTTAAGAAGTCCTGAAGATAAGAAGTTTGATGATAAAATTCAAGAAGTTTTGGTTAGGTCTAAGAATGAAAATGAATTGATTGATATTGTTATAGACCTACAAAGAAGAGGTATTGATACCTCAACCTTAGTGACCCAAAAATATAGAGAATAATTCTGGGGGGCAGTCACATCAGAGTTATTGTTAGAGAGGGAACCTTTGGATAAGTTGAAGGAATTAGACCCATTTGAAATCTTGCTAAGAAGAAAATATGGTATTCCTTTACCTGACTGGAGCTCATTTGTAACTAGACTACAAAGACCAACTACACCACCTCCTAACAATTCTTCTTCTACTACCGATGTCCCTAAAAATACCACAGTCCCTGTCATCATGGCTAGAAATGTTCCACCTCCACATGCTGCTACACCTGCTAGATATGCTCCACTTGTTCTTCCAACTATCCATAATTCCCTCCCAAGTAAATACTCTTCTAGAATCAAAACCTGGGGGAGTGATGAAGAAATTACCGCTGAGGAACATGTAGACCAATTCAATGACTTCATAGACAGAGAGGAGGTAGACCATGAAGATGTCAAAATGAGACTATTTGCTCAAAGTTTCACTGGTGAGGTTAGAAAATGGTTTAAAGCCTTAGCTCCAAGAAGCTTGCATAATTGGAATGAGTTTGAGGATAGTTTCTTGAGAAAGTGGGGAAATAGAATAAACCCTGTGCAGACCCTCATTGAATACAATAGTCTAAAAATATCTGTAGATGAAACTGTCCAAAATTTCTCCAAGAGATTTAATAAAGTCTATGATTCCATCCCTGCTCATCTTCTATTTAATAAAGTCTATGACTTCTCTATCATGCTTAGAGAAATAGAATCTCCTTCACTAGTAGAAATGAAAAATGATGCTATGAAAGTAGAAGTTAATATGATAGCAGCTAAGAAGTCTAAGATGGGTATGAAAAAATTGAAAGAAGAAGATAAGCCTTCCACCTCATATGATAATTTTTATTCCATGATGAATACTATGGAAAAAGTTATGGATAGGCTTGCCCTTGGAAATACTTCTACACCTCCTGCACAACATGAGACACAATTTAGAAATCCACAGTTTAGAAGGCCTCAAAATCAACAAAGAACAAGGGAAAACAAAAATCAGCCCGACCTTCAAGTGAGGCCTCCTTTTTAGCAAAAAATAATTAAGGAATATGAAACTCAGCCTGAAATTCAAGAAGACTCCATTCACTGCCTAGATGAAAACATGTCTGGAATGTTTTTGACTAAAGAGAGCATGATGAGTCTGATCATGATGTAAACAAGGGTGAGGAGCCATCTGACTATATTAAGGGTTATCAACATGCAATCTTTGAGATGCAGAAGAAATACAACCTCAGAAACAGAAATGTCTTTATTACTGAAAATAAAACACAACCCAAGAAGGAAGCTCCTAAAGCAGCTGAAGTTAGAATAGATCCACCACCTCCTCCTCTTGTCAAAGAGAGTGAAAATATTACTTATGTTTTCAGTTTGGAGAATGAGATTTCCAAAATCAAGATCCCAGTCCATTTTGGAGAAATTCTCAAGGTGAATGAGTACAAAAGTAAAATTGTAAAAATGAGAATTCTCAACTAGGAGCTGCAAACATCCTTAATGTACAAGAAAACCATCCAACCATCTACTTGGGACCAAGATTGGAAGATGAGCAGAATGAAGAAGTACCTCCTTTCTATGTCAGCCTTAGTATCCATGACATGACCTTACACAATGCCATGTTGGACTCAGGGGCTTCTCATAACCTCATGCCTAAAGTGATTATGGAGATGATATGATTGGAAATCACTAGGCCATACAAGGATTTGTTTTCTTTTGATTCAAAAAAATTTCAATGCATTGGATTGATAAAAGATGTTGTTGTTGGTATTACACAATTCCCTGCCAAGACATTGGTAATGGACATTGTGGTAGCAGACATTCCACCCAAGTTTGGCATGCTTTTATCTAGATCTTGGGCAACAAAAATCAAAGGCACCATGCAGATGGACTTGACATATGCCACCATTCCTATTTTTGGTGAGTAAAGAAGATTGTACAAAGAGACTAGGATGGCTTATATGGTAAGCAACAAGGATAAACCTCAGAATTTTCCAATTTATGCTATTGAGATTGAATTAGGATCAACAATTACTTTCAATGAATTAACTGATGAAGCAGAAAATAAAAGGAAAGTAGAAATTCAGGAGGTTGAAAATGAACAAACTGAAATCAGGAAATCATTGAAGAAAAGGCAGAGGGCTGGTGGCTTTTGCACTTTGATGGCTAAGCTGGAAGAGAGGGGGTTGGAGTAGGAATTTGGATCACAAATCCTGATGATGAAAGTAAGTTCTATTCTTTCAAACTAAACTTTGAATTCACAAATAATATGGCTAGAGTATGAATCTCTGTTTTTGGGTTTGGAAATTTTGAAAAGATTGGGTGCCCAAAAAATTTCAGTTTGTGGAGATTCTGAATTGGTGATTAAACAAGTTGAAGGAATATATCAAACCAAGGATGCGAGAATGAGAGCATACATAAATCTAATCATGGAGATGTTGGAAAAATTTCAAGAATATTCATTTATTGTGAAAACTAGGGATAAAAACTCAGTAGCTGATTCCCTAGCTGTTTCTGCAAGTCTGTTTGTTATCCCTGCACATTCCACTGAAAATTATGAGATTGAAGTTTGTCATAGACCTGCCATCCCAGATAACATCATCCATTGGCAAGTGTTTGAATATGACCAGCAAGTCAAAAATTTCATAGAGTTGAAAGAGGAGTTTGAAAGCACACAAGTAGATCAACAAAACATGCTTGCTGAAACTAAGGGTAATTATGAAGTTTTGCAGCTGAAGAATAATTGTATACCCAAGGGTATTATTCCACTTGAGAAGATTTTTGACAAAAATGATGTGTTCAAATCTCCTAGAATGCAGGCCGATGATGAAGAGGTAGAGAGTTGTAATCTTGGTACAGTAACAATGCCTAAAATGATAAAGCTTTCTAGAGATGAAACATAAATATGTTGAGATGATGAAAAAGTTCATTGATGTTTTTGCATGGAGTTATGCTGAATTGAAGAAATATGATCTTACTATTATTCAGCATACCATTCCTATTAAAGAAAATGAGAAACCTTTCAAACAAAAGTTGAGAAGGATTAATCCATTGCTCATGCCTCTGATTGAGAAGGAAATTAAGAAGCTTTTTGATGCAAAAATTATTGTTCCTATCAGATTCTCAAAATGGATTGCTAACTTGGTACCAGTCAAGAAAAAGAGTGGAGAGATCATAACCTGCATTGAATTCAGAAACTTGAACAATGCTTATTTGAAAGACAACTACCCTCTCCCTAAGATGGATCAAATTTTGTAGAATATTGTTGGTTCCCAAAGGATGTCTATGCTGGATGGTTTTTCAGGAGACAATCAGATATTGGTACACCCAGAAGATCAAGAGAAAGCTACTTTTACCACACCATGGGGGACATTCATTTATGCCAATATGCCCTTGGTTTGATGAATGCAGGAGCGAATTTTCAAAGAGAAATGGACATTGCCTTTGCTGAGGAGAAGGATAAGTTGGTGGTGGTCTATCTGGATGACATAACTGTATTTTCAAGAAGAGAGGAAGACCATTTGAAGCATCTGGAGAAAGTTTTGCTGAAGTGTAGAAGATTTGGTATTTCTCTTAATCCCATTAAAAGTATTTTTGCTTTAACCTCTGGAAATTTTCTTGTGCATATTATATCAAAATACGAGATAAATATTGATCCAAATAGAGTCAATGTCATTCAAAAAGTTGACTTGCCAAGGAACAAAAAGGAAATTCAGTCTTTCGTTGGGAGAGTGAATTCTGTTAGAAGGTTTATCCCCAACTTTGCTGAGATTGTGAAAGATATAACCAAGATGCTGAAGAAAGGAGATGATATTGAATGGACAGTTGAAGCAAAGCAGTCATTTGAAGAAATTAAGAAAGCACTCACTCAGGCCCTAGTATTGATTAGCCCAGATTTTTCAAAAGAATTTCTGGTTTTTACATTTGCATCTAAAAACACCATTGCTGGAGTTTTACTGCAGAAAGGATAGCAAGGTACATAGCAGCCCATTTCATTCTTTAGCAGAACCCTTGCTAACTCAGAGCTGAAATACAATATTTTAGAAAAGTAGGCACATGCTTTGATAAAAGCCATTAAAAATTTCAGAATCTATATTCTGCATTCTCATGTCATAGCATTTGTGCCTAACACTTTGGTGAAGGACATCTTGACTCAAGCTGATCTTGATGGTAAGCGAGGGAAGTGGATAGCTAATTTTCTGGAGTATGATATAGAAACCAGACCTACAAAATTGGTGAAAAGACAGGGGCTAGCAAAGCTGATGGCATAGTCCAATTTTGACTGTCTTGACATGAATTTATTGCAGAAATTTCAGAATTATCAGATGAAGATGAAGAGATGATTCCTATTGAAGAGAAGTACATTCTATCTGAATGGTAAAAAGACATTGTCTTTATCTTACATAATCATAGAGCTCCTGCAGAATTGACTAAATCTAAAGCAAGGTTTGTGAAGCTGAAATCTCTGAGGTACTGCATTATAGATAAAAACCTGTACTGGAAAGATACTTGTGGCATTATTTTGAATTGTTTGTTGGAAGAGGAAGCTGAAAAGGTGATTGAAGAGTTTCATAAAGGAGATTGTGGAGGACATCACTATTGGAAGGCCACATCAAACAAAATTCTTAGAGTAGGGTACTACTGGCCCACCATGTTCAAGGATGTGTATAAGAAGATAGCTTCCTGCCATGAATGTCAAATTTTTTATGGTAAGAAAAAGCTAGTTCCTTTACCCTTGATGCCAATTTATGTTGGGGTGTCATTCCAACAGTGGGGGCTAGATTTTATTGGTGAAATACACCCATCTTCTTCAGGGCAACATCACTGGATCCTAATAGCAACATATTATTTCACCAAGTGGATTGAAGCAATCCCAACAAGGTAGGAAAATGATTCATTCATCATCCAGTTCTTAGAGAATAACATATTGTCCAAGTTTGGCTATCCTATGAAGATTATTACTGAAAGTGCACAAGATTTCAAATCCAAAAGGTTGATTAGCTTTTGTCATCAGATCACATAACACTTGGAAACTCTACTAATTATTACCCACAGGGTAATGGTCTTGTTGAATCATCTAATAAAAGCATTGTGAGAATTATCAATAAGGTACTATAGGAAAACAAAAGATCATGGCATCTGAAGCTGAAGTATGCTTTGTGGGCTGATAGAGTATGTACAAAAATATCAATTGGTACTTCACCTTATGAGTTGGTGTATGGAGCTGAAGCCATTTTTTCCACATCCTTGGGGGTGCCTATTATGAAGTTGCTGCAAGGACCAGAGGAGGAGCCTAATGCTCTTCAGAGAAGAATAAACTAGCTTATAGCTCTGTAGGAAAAAATGGAGGAGGTATACAACAACCATTAGCAGTCACAAAACATAATAAAGAAGACATTTGACAGGAAGGTCAAGGAAGAAAATTTTCAGATTCAAGATGTGGTGTTGAAGTGGGAGGCCAGAATTGAATAAAAGGGGAAACATGGTAAGTTTGAGAACATATGGAAAGGACCATTCATAGTAACTGCATTCCATGGAAACACCATTTATCTACTGCAGGAGATGGATGGAAAACCTTGTGCTGGAGGGCCTGTCAATGACAGGTTTCTAAAGCGCTATTCCCCTTAATTGTTACCGAATTTTCACTCCATTTTATATTTTCCAATTTATTATGCTTTTATGCTAATGAATATAGGCTTATCATCAAACTTGAGCCCGAGGTGAAGGCCATTAGAGTTTGAAGAAGGCTTGGCATGTTTTAGAGTTTTTATTTCCAAAAAGGTGGATGGCACTGGAACTACAGGTTCTTTGGTGTACCACAGGGGCACACCATCCCAAGTGGAGCCACTGTTATCACCCATAAAGTTGTGAAACATTACTTGACATGGTCATATAGTTCAATCATCAAAAGGATAAGGTCTCCTTAGCCTTTTCAAGTTGGTATAGGAAAATTTCATTTTTTACATGTTTAACCTATCCTAAGTTTCATGGTCACCCCCATTTATGTCATTTCATGTCGCATCATTCCTCATATGGTGTTAGTTTTCTTTCCCCATGCACTTAAAATAAAAAGGGTGCATTTTTCAGTTTTTCAAAATTTCGTAGCGTTTTACACGACAAAACAACAGTTTTCGCTACGAAGTTTCGTAGTGAATCTGTCAGAGGTTAAACTAAATTCACTACGAAAATATGTTTTCTAACCCATCTTGTCAAATCCGCAATGAAGTGTCATTCTATGATTGGAGGAGTTAGGGTGGAGGTCATTCGAGTCTGTTATGGTTAATTCAAATGTACATAGCCGTGTCTGAGGTCATCATTACCTTTTTGGGCATGTATGTGTCATGATTAAAGCATGAGCTGTCAGTTAAACCATAAAACCTTACCCAAATTAGCCTTTTGTCATATTGTGCTTTATCTTTTCATGTAATTTGATCCATGGAGAGCTGCTTCATCGAGCCAAGCAGGTTGCTGGCAAATTTGAACTTTGCAGGGGTCATCAAGCAAGCGAGGATGTGAAGATATAAAGAACCCATGGCTATAAGAAGGAAAACAAATAAAGGTGGTCACTGCCATAGGTATGAGCCCATGGACATGAATTTTCTCAATGAAGACCCAACTGACATGGAGGTTTTCAGAAGAACCGGTTTCTTGCAATTCTGTCAGAGGTTGCAGGGCTTTCATATTTAGGTTTCCAAGGATTTTTCCAACAACTTCACAGGAACAACTTCAAAATTTGGAGTTCTGAACCTTACAGTGACACCAAATACCATCTCATCAGCTACAAGAATCTCTAGAGGAGGAGAACAATGGTTTAAAGGCATAAAATTCACAATGCATGACTGCAAAGAGTTCATCAAACTAGAACACAATGAAATTGACTTGAAAAATGCTATTCCTAGGAGTTTCATGAAGGAAAATTATTCAAAGCTGTTGATGATCATCCATAAGTATTTTACCTGTGAAGGAAGGTTTCACATGGTCTACTCCTATCATCTCAGGGTTCTTCTACATTTTGTGGGTAAGAGGTCACTTGAATTGCCTTTTTATTTATATATAAGTCCAGGGAAAATGGCAGATAAGGTTCAAATCAAAACATAAGGCAATGAAACTTCTCTTTTTCATCATGGTTTGATTAAGCTGTTGGTGTTAGAGGAATTGAAGAGATTAGACAGAGATTGGAATTCCTTATTTTTCATGAGTGGTTATGAAATTTATGCTGTCACTCCTAAGAAAACCTCCAAACCAAGAAAAATTTCATCACCAGCTGTGGCAGAGGAAGTTGAAGAAGGGAATAGGTCATCTCCTTCAGAACCAGTGAGCATGGAAGCAAAACCTTTGCAGAAGAGTGATAGACCTAAAACAACACTTGCAAAAAAAAAAAGCAAACAGTTAGCAAACAAGGCAGCAAGAGAGTCACTAGGAGCCAGACATTGGCTAAAGGAAACTTGCAGGATATCTTGCATGCAATTGACAATGAAGAATATCCCATTTTCCAAGCTGAAGACATTGAAGATGGAGGAAGAAAGCTAAAAAAGGGTAATACTGCTAAAATATTAGAGTTTGTAGGTGATGATGCTGGTTTCATTTTTCAACCTAGGAAGCCAATGACCAGACATGCAAGGAAGGTCATGGAAAGTAGCAATGAGACTGAGAAGATCAATGAAACTGCCCAACCACCAAGCATCATAGATCTGTCTTCACCTGCAAAAGAAGAGTTGGTTATCAAACAAAGAAAAGGTAAAGAGAAAATGATTGAAAATCATAAATTGAAACCCATAAATAGCAGGTAAAGAAATATCAATTTTGAAGCAGGAGGCAAAGAAACATAAAGCTGTTAAGGTTCAATTTGAAAAAATGAGGAAAATCTGGGAAGATCAAGTCACAAGTGTTTCAAAAACCTTGGACAATACATAAAAGTTGATAAGGTGGACTCAACCACTAAGAGGAGAAGTCAAACACATCAAAAAGATAAACTTGCACTTGCAATCTAAGAACAGGGCATTAAAGGATAAAGTGAAATATCTTCAGTAGCAATTGGATTTGATTCATGTGGAAATGGAAAAGAAAGGATTGAAGATGACAGTGGTAGAAGAGCTTATTAGTCAATTGATTGTAAATGAGGAGGAAACACCACAGAAGTAATAATTTGAGATGGAATATGTTTGAGGAGTTTCATAACATGCAGAGAACTAAAATTTTGCAGCTGGAGAACAATTTTTGAAGACCATCTTGAAAACAACATTTTCTATTTTTTTACACAGTTTCGTAGCATACCTCAGGCTTGAAGCCAAAAATACACTACGAAAATTCTTGTAGGTGCTTTTTTTCTTTAAAACCCAGTTTTGGCATCTATTATGGAGGGATATCGATGGTTTGAAAGTTGTAATGACATAATGAAGATGTTGGAACAACAAAGAAGTAAAAAAGATGGATGGAAAAGCCATTTTTCCTACGCTACTAAAACTCGCTATAAAAATGCCTAAAACTGCCCTGTTTTCGTAGTGAGTAATTTTTGAAGAATTTTGAGCATCTTGATAGTACATCAGCCATCTGGAGACCTCTAGCATGTCAGTGGACCTGATTATCAGATATTCATGACTCAAAGAGAGTACCACACAACCAACTCATCAGTCAAAACAACGTTAAAGATTAAGGTCATCCATTCCTAAAAAGAAAGGTTATGTTCCACAGATATAGGGGTGCTTTAAAGATGTAAAGTGGTGGTGAAATTTGTGTTTTTTCCTTCGAGCATGTGACATTCATTATGTAACCATTATGTAACTGTTTCACGGATAGGATAAAGGAATGTAATAAATAGGAAATAGAGTCCTATTAGGAGTTTGTTTTCTTTAAGTTTAGCTGTCATTTTTCTGTTTCAAGATAGTGGTTTCAATTATGATAGGTATCAGAGTAGAATTCAAAGATCTAGCTAGCCAGGCAGGTCATCTACATTGCAAAGAATGTCTATTTATAGACAAAACATCGAAGAGCAAGGGGTTGGAGAATATTGCACCAAATTTCTACTTGTATGTTTTTGACCATTATCAGTAATACAAAGTGACATTCTACTTCCAGACCTGAGATTCTCATGAGGTTTTTGATGTGTTATTGATCTAAATCTTTATGTTTAATAACTTGCAGTAGATTTCATCTCTAATTACTTAGAATTCATAATATTATGCTCTGACTTCCTTTAGTGGTGAAATGACTGTGTTTTCCTATGTTATGTGTGTGAATTATCTCTGTTAAAAACCTCTATATGCCTCAGCTTCCATGTGAAGAACCACTGTCACTAAGATTAATGATTGTTGAGTCCATAAGCCCAATGGTAGCAAGCCTTCATTTTTCAACCTGCAATCATACAAAAACAAGTTAAAATTTCATAGAGTTAGCCATCTAGTACTATCCTTATTCAAAATCATAAACCCCCTTTGAGAGAGCCCTTTCAAACTAAAGAGGCCAATCTTCAGTTAGAAGTGGTTTGAAAGAGTTACATTGACTTGATTGATGAGCATACAATCAAGATCAATTTGGTGATAACATAATTAATGCTCTTTGTTGGAGAGTGTGTGAGGGAAAACTATATATATTCCTTGTGTGAGCCATGATAAGGGCAGAAGAAAGGAAAGAATGCTTAGCTATTAAGAGCCACAGTGCTTAGCTAATGCTCGGCCATAGAGCTTGAATGTAAGAAATCTTGAAGATCTTACTTTGAAGAAGGAATATAGAATATCTAAATTCCAATTGAAGTAGATTCGAAGATGTAGCCCAGAGAGATGGAGGGGTGAACTCCATTACCAATTGTTGTCTCTCTCTTACTTACGTGCATGTGTTTCTTGATATGTTAAAGTTCATTTACTTATGTTTATGTGTTTATGAACTATAATCGATGGACTAACATGCTCATTTAAACCTGTATAAGCCATAGTCAATTAAAATATCTACACACCGTACATGATGGTTAGAGTAGTACTCGACCTGTGATCGGATCAAGTGGTATCAGAGCAGGTGAGTGATTTGTAGGATGGGCAGAGGAGTGAAGCACACTGAAAGAATTCAAGAGTTGCAAGTGATAAATGAAAACATTCAAGATGACAATGCAGAATTGCGAAGACTGTTGCCCGTAGCTGAAAAGGATAGGCAGAAGCTTCAAGAGATGCTATGAGCCAAATAGAAGTTATTGTCTAAGTTGCAGAAGGTTGAGATGACAGAGGCTGCATCTCAAACTGAGGTATATAAAGTTACTTCATGTTATGTTCTCTCTCAATATGAAACTAATTTTGGCATGAAGATCCTCACGAAGATGGGGTATAAAGGAGGTGGAATTGGCATAAATGGCCAAGGAGTCACCCAAACATTGGAGGTTGTACCAAGAAAACCATTTGCAGGCTTGGGTTATGGGGAGGAAGAGAAAGGAGGATGCTCAAAGGTAGCTGAAGCAAAAGCCGTCTCTTCATCACCCGATTCCAAGAAGGGATTCAAGCCACCTAGTCCCCATCAGTTCAAGGACAAGTCAGGAAGGTATAACAATCATTCAAATTCTTCCTTTACATATAGGAGAAATGATTGCTTCCATAGATCTTCTAACTGTGATATAGTTAAGCATCACATAAAGGAAGTGTGGATTAAGAAGATAGATGTGTCCACAAGAAGTGAGACCAAGAAGAATGATAACCTTCTGAATCCTCTTATCATGAAGACATGGTTGAACGGGAAACAACATAATTTCTACAGTTTCTGCAAAATCAATGGCCATTGGGAGAAGAAGTGCTAGAAGTTGCACCCCGAAATTCGCCACAAGTCAAGCATAAATATGGTGAAAGAGCTCGCGAAGAAGGAGGCTCCATCCACCATTCAAAAAGCACGATTATGAGAAGAAAGTGCTTGGTGCTAAGCAGTTCATGATGTTTCTACAAGTTATAATTCTGCTTTTGGCAAAGTTTCGAGTTTTATGGGGGTAGGTATCCCTCTTTTGATGGAAAATGCTCAAAATTTTTCCAACTCAGAATAAAAAATAATGGCACCGTTGCGAAGAGCTCGACAAGAGGAATCCACCGACACTTGAATCGCATCAAACGGCCTCCGAATGGAAAAGTTATTGCAACCTAAAAGATCACTGCACCTTGTTGCGCATGCTATTCCTAGTGTTAATGGTAGTATATTCGCTTCCTATGAAAAATAAGTGAGGTCCTTAATGGTTTGATTAGCAGAGATGCTATTTCAGCTACAGTAGCTATTGTAAAGCATGAAAAGCCTATGATAGATAGGTCGCATCGTAAGTGCAAAATATTTTATTAATTGATGGGAGGGCTAAAAGAATTCAGCTAGGCATCTCTGTTATTCGAGGTGGAAGTGGTTGTAGTCATCGGGTTTATTTTTTTTGTGGAGAGAGATGCGGAGCCCTTGGAGGAGATTGGGGCTCTTTCTCAAAAGATAAACCCCTTGGTATTGTCACAAAATAATCATCTCCATGCTTTATCTGAATCACAAGGAGCTAATGTTTCTCCTCAGGTGACTTCTTAACAAAATTATTCTCTAGTGACTGGTCGTGAAAAGCGAGATAGAGATTTGCGTAGTGGATCTAGGAGTTGTGTTGATGCTCAGTTCTCTTGAGATTATTTGGTGTGAGATCAATTGGTATGAGATCACTTGACATCTTGGCAATAGAGATCGCGTGGCAGTGTGGTGTCTTCATACATGAGGCCGAGTAAGCAAAGGAGCGTGGCGTATCATATAGATCGCTGTGCAAGGACGTTGGATTAGATATTAGCGATGGGGTCGATCAGAGCAGAATGGTTCAAGGCCAAGTGTCTGGTATTCAGTCTCTTGTTTCTAACTACCCTTCGTGCACACATCGAATCTGTCCCAACGAAGCCCAAAAAGAATTACCACACAGTGGGCGTCGACATGTTCCAGTTTCGATTCCCAGCAGAAGAAAATTTTTCTAATTATTCAGAAAAGGGTTGGGGAGAAATTCCAAAGAGGAATGGTGGGGTCACCAAATTGCTGCAGCACAATATCCATCCAATGATGATTAATTCCAAAAGTTCGACTCAGTGGATGAAGAATGTGGTGTTACAAATCTTGGCAGGGGACAAGACTCGCGCAAATACCAAATGGCCGCCAGTCAGAAATTATTCTCAGTCGCAGTGCTAGAGACAGGCTCTAGGCCCAGGCACAGGCCCTGGGCTTGCGCTAGAACCATCGTTCCTCTCAGATCGGGGATGGATTATGACACAAATTTTGTTGTGAGTGTTCGTATTGGGACACCCACAAAACAAGAAACCGATATGTACATAAATGAGGCATGCAAGAGATGAATAGGGGCATGGAATGCATACAACGTCCACTGCAACCGAGAACATTGTGGAGAATGCAAACTATTGTGGTGTGGCAAGCGGAAGAGCCAGAGGCGAACCAACCAGTAGCTCTATAATAATTTCCATGTATAAGGTATGTGCACCGGATTATGGGTGTCCAGGTTTACAAATTTTAGCTGGCTTTGACGACGCAGTTAAATATGGAGTAGATATTTTATCCGTTTCAGATGGGTCTTGGCCCTACAACCAACATGATTTTGTGGAAGATCCAAATATCCAGTGAAAATGGCAGAGCAGTTGATTGAGGATGAGATCCCGGAGTCTAAAGGCATAAGAGATCTCCACCAAGGTCGCTGAGATCATCTGCAAATTTTGTGGGATCGTTTTGACCGAATTTAATATTGCATTAATTGATGAGTATGATGCTCGATCAACTACAGGATACCTGCATGGCTTTTCTTGCATCGATCATGACCCATGCGACAGAGCCACTGTGATCATTTTCTTCATGTTACTTCTTTTGATGACAACGTTTTAGAAGATCCAAAGATGAATCAAATTCTGTGTGATATTTATTTCTCCGAGGAGATGAAACAAATCCATTTCGATCAACCCAAAATCCAGTAGCTGTATCGAATACTGAGATTGCAGGAAGCCCCTCTATCATTCTTCCTCCATTGAGAGCACCTCCTGAAACATGCAACCTTGCATCCACAAATACTGCTGCATGTTGATACCGAGGTGATGGAGACACTCCAGGAGCAAGAATCCACTCCCAACGTCCATCTCTATGTTTCAGCAAGATATATGCATCTGATTGGGATAGACTATAACTATCCCTCCCTCCACACAAAAACAACATTCCATCTACACGTGCACTAGAAGTTGCTTACATTCTTGCAGATGGAATATCTCTTTCTGGCTCAAGCCTCTACCACCGGTATGAATTCTATGATGTATCCATTTCCCACACATCAGATAATGTCTGCTTCCCATCATTTCCACTAACAATTACAAGCATGGATTGGGAGGGGCCTTTCTTGTGTTTTTGCGGACTGGACAAGCACCAATGATAGAGTTTATATCACTTTGACCCCATTTGAGGAAAGAATACTGCAAATACTACAACATCACATAGAATATTCTTTTGATGGCACTAGACCAGATTATTAGGAGGCTTTGAAGGATCTATGGCATGCTACTTTCCCCGGAAGGGAACCCCTTCACAATTCGATTTCTGAGAAGTGGAAGAAAATGGGATGGCAAGGAAGAGAACCTTCTACTGATTTTAGGGGAGGTGGCCTTATTTCCTTGGAGAAAATGATTTTATTTTCCAAGACATATCCAAAACCATTTCAGCAGTTACTTCAAAAACAAAAAGGCGATAGATCCATGTGGGAATACCCATTTGCCATAGCTGGTGTAAACATAACATTAATGCTTATTCAAATGCGTGATCTTCGATCTACAAAGCCAAGCACTATTGCAGGTGTTGTATTCTTGAAGATGGTAGCTGGAGATGAGTGGGAATTTGATTTACTTTACTATATTTCATTTGAAGTGATGGGTGCACAATGGCTTGAAATGTGTGCTTCTTATATGGACTTCAATGCTGTTTTAAAGTTCACTCGTGCACAACTAGAGAAAGAGTTCTTGATAGAGGAAATTTCATAGGTTGAAAACTTTGTATTTTTCCTTTTGTGCGCATGTTTGGCACATTAAATTTCTTGCAATTTCCATGTCAAAGGGCCATAGTTTCCATCATATTTTGGGCATTGAAAATTTGGCATGTAAATTATTGAATGCCATGTAAAAGGCCATAGTTTCCACCATGAAAGTCATGATGTAAAAGATGCTTATGAAGCATTGTAAAAGGTTTGTTTTATCCACTCTTATGTGAGGGAGAGTGAGAGGCGTATTTTTACGCATTAAGCCTTGTTGGATTCTTTGTAATCAAGTTGAATGATGCAATTTTCCTAAGCCATTTTGGCATGTAAACTTGACCAATGAACTCTTGGAAAGTGTTTCAAAAGATGTAAACAGGCATGATAAAATATAGGTTGCAGCTTTAGGCAGATGTGGGCTTTTGCATTCCGATTTTGAAGGACCGAGGTGAAGTAATCTTGAAGGGATGTGCATTTTCAGACATTTTCGTTGCATCTTTAGGCAGATGTGGGCTTTATATCCTAATTCCAAAGTACGTTGGGTAAAGGAGTCTTCAAGGGATATGCCTTTTCAGGCATTTGCTTTGCAACAGTTGCATGTGTTGGCTTTGCATCCTGATTCTGAAGTACGTTGGGTGGAGTCTTCAAGGGATGTGCCTTTTCAGAGATCCGCATTGCAGCAGTTGCAGGTGTTGGCATTGAATTCCGATTCCGAAGTACGTCAGGTGAAGGAGTCATGTGGGAATGTGCCTTTCAGAGACATTTTCATGCAGTTGATGATGGATTGAAGATGATACTCTTGGAGACCAAAAGTTTCTTTTGTGGGGAGGTGTGATTCGAAAGGATCTTCCCACATGAAAAGAGCTCTGTGCCATGTTGATTTGAAGTTGGTGACAAAGTGCTTAAGAGGGTAAAATTATGCTCATGCATTTAATTATGCATTTTATGAGCCCTTATTAAACCTATGCATTATTGATATAAATGATTAATATTCGTGAGAGAAAATTTGTCTCACATATTATTCATTTAATGTAATTGGGGAAATTGGTTTTTATGTGAGAAACCATCTCACACCAATTCTCTATTTTTTCTCAATTATAGGTTGAGAGAATCGAGGGCATGGTTGAAGAGTCTTTGGGTCGTTTTAAAAATTTTCCCAATTATGAGCCTCAGATAGTTGGAGATCCTACTTTCATGGATCTTGTTTTTCCTTCCTTGTAATTAGGCCCTACAATTGTGGGTCTTGTAATTAGTGCTCTTTGTTGGAGAGTGTGTGAGGGAAAACTATATATATTCCTTGTGTGAGTCATGAGAAGGGGAGAAGAAAGGAGAGAATGCTTAGCTATTGAGAGCCACAATGCTTAGCTAATGCTCAGCCATAGAGCTTGAATGTAAGAAATATTGGAGAGCTTACTTTGAAGAAGGAATATAGAAGATTTGCATTCCAATTGAAGCAGATCTGGAGATGTAGCCCCAGAGAGATGGAGAGGTGAACTTTGTTACCAATTGGTTGTATCTCTCTTACTTACGTGCATGTGCTTCTTGATATGTTAAAGTTCATTTACTTATGTTTATGTGTTTATGCACTATAATCGATGGACTAACATTCTCATTTAAAATTGTATAAGCCATAGTCAATTAAAAGATCTGCACATCGTACATGATGGTTAGAGTAGTACTCGACCCATGATCGGATCACAATGTGTAACACCATTCCTTAATGCGCTCTTCGAACGTGAGAACGAACAACATACAATAAATATCCTCATAGTGAATATCGTGATGAGTGTAAGATTTGAGAAAGTGAGAGGCGTGCTTGAGAATGGTTGTTCCACCCTCACCATCAAACTTCAGATTTGACAAGTCATTGATTATCCCCACATTCAATTTCATATTTTCAGTTTTGAAAAAATATTCCAGGGTCAAGATATGGAAGAAGAAATTTAAAGATATGGAAAGTTCAAACAAACTTCATGGGCTCAACTTGTCATCTAGCCCTCCTTCTAGCACCAAAAATGTTGATGGTGCTAGCCCACCAACATTGAGGGGATCTCCCCGATATGAAGTCCCAATCAGACCTCACACCATTTGGTATAGGAGTCCCATTAAGAATATGACCCAGTTTCCGAAATGGTGGGTTTGAGTGTTATGCTTTAGCTGCAATAGCACATAGAATAATGTATTCATAAATTTGGCGAAAAAAGTGTGTGACTCACGAAGGGTCAAGTGAAATGCATGAAGGGTTCTAACATGACAAAGAGAAAGTGAGTGAGACCTTAAAAGTTTGTAATAGTATGAAACTTGAAGGAAAACATGAGCATAAAAGGGATCATGAGTTAGCCTACAAAATAGTTCACAAGTTAACCATGATTCAAATACACAACAACACACATTCAATAAGATTCATACTAATGCATACGAAATAGTTCATAAGCATTATTTTAAATGGAATAACATATTGCGAACACAACAAGAATAGTCTTACTATATTCACAACATATGCATTAAAACATATCGGATTTGAGTTTTTATTAAATTGAAAGTTCTAGACATATATATATAATTGACGAACCACTAGCCCCAATAATGTAACATGAATCCAACACATGCTCCTCCAAATAAATATACTCCCTCTATGCTACGGAGAAGCCAAGGCTCTCAGTAAAACTCCGAAGCTTATGATCCTAAGCCAAAATCCCTTTACATGACGAATGAGGGTATATTTATAAAAAAAGGGGTGACTATTCATCTCCCTTTGTGACTCTTTGACTTCCCTCATGAGTATTTGACTTCCTACAACCATGACCTTTGGACTTCATCACAAACTACTCTTCACATTCCACAATTTACACTTGGAATTTCACTAATTAATTACAAAATTTTATTAAAATATTGCTCATACCCATATAAGACAAAATTGGGTAGAGCCAACTACAGAGCCTAATAAGAAAAAACAAGTTAAGCTTGAGTTTGGGGAAACTCTAGCTATGCCACTTTGACTTCTAGTTTCTCGATCATATAGTGGTGCAGAGCTTTGTATTGCACGATGACTCCCCCAAACTGTGTGACAGGATTAGGCTAGAAGCATACTCTAGCCTCCATTGCATCCGAGTAGAATGATTTGGATCCAATATGAATTTACTTCTTCAGACATGGCCACCAATGTACTTCTGCATATTAATCCTGTTCACTTCTAGATATACCTTGGTGGTGATTGGTCTAAGTTGGTCCAAGTATTCTTCTTCCTCCTGCCTAACCCGATTCTTGCGTTTGGGGTCAGTGAGTGAGCCAACTGAAGGGATCTTGTGTGACTTCGCCATGAAATCCATGATATTGTATAATCATGAATATGAGGCTTGAACGTTGGAAATGAATGAGTCAAGCTATTTTATTACTCTGGATGATCATCTGAACTTGTGCTTTCTCCAACCCTACCTGTTGCATTGTTTTCTTTCCTAACTTGGATGGTGACCCTTTATGTTGCATTAACCACTTGTGCACGATAGTGATGGTTGTGTGAACAACCTTGAGGTATTTAGCATTATCTTTACACTTGTGATACATGTGCAAGCAGACAAATGATTTATGCATAGTGACTAGATTCTCATAAAGGCTCCACATGGTCTCGCCTAATGCATATAAATCTCCAAGTATGGCTTCCTTAAGTTCTTCGAGACACGTATGTGCGAAAGATGACTTTTGGACCTCTTCTTGGAGTTGTTCAAATTCTTGACTTGCAACCTAAAATTTCTTTTCTATTTTCCTATTATCGCCCATGATATACTCCATGTTTGACTTGTTAGCACCTACGAAGGCCAAGTTGGTTTCCACAATGGCTTCTGTATTTCTTTTGGTGTCTATCAAAATGACCCTTTCTCTGATGAATGCAGGATATGTGAGCTCATTCGAAAAATGTTTCCTTCTCTCTTGTAAAATATTCTTTTGAAGTTCATCGTAATTTATATTGTATGTATCCATGACTGTACCATCATCAAGAGGAACAATATCCTCTTCTTTTCTTGGAGATTTATCTGCTGTCAGAGGAGGAGACTGAATGGTGACCGACTGAGTGCTCGAAATAAGGTCAAATTCTTGGTTTTGCAGCTCCGGTTCCACCTCCATGTCTAGAATTATGATCAAGTCTTCAATTTCTTGAGCAAGTTCCTTCTCTTGTAACTTTTTTCTCTCTTCTTCAAGATGTTGTTTGTGGTATTGTTCTTCTTCTTGTTTCTATGATGCTTCTTCTTCTTCCATCTTTCACCTTTATTCTTCTTCTAATTTCTAAATTTTTTCTTCTTCTGGTTTCTGTCTCTCCTTTTCTACTATTTTGTGTCTTTTTCCTCCTTCTGATTCTGTTCTTCTTCCTTCTTCATATGTTTCATCCTAATTTTTATTGCTATGGCCACTTTCAAAATGATTGGGTCTTCTTTCATCTTGCGGCTCCACTCTTCCGTTAGGCTATGCGCAACATTCATCTTGCCTTTCTTGTGCTTTGGGTTGAGCCTTTCCACTGGTTCTGCCTCTGGAGTGACTTCCTTCTGAAGAGTAACTTGTGATGTTACTGCGAAGCTGAATGGTTCACGAGACTTAGAGGAATTGTAACAATTCTTCATCTCTTCCTCCTCGGGCTTGTATAATGTCTCGCTTGGCCATTGAAAATGAATCTTTGCATAGTGTTCCTTACAAATATTCATAGGATTGTATGAGTTGAATTCCAAAAGACCAAATGCAAATTTATCTATATCCTTAACAAACTTTAGATTCTTAATCTCGTACAATCCGATTTGCATAGGAAGAACAGTCGAAGGTGATTTCTTATTCCTGCGCAAAACTCCTGATAACCCTATGGAAAGATGATAGGAAAATTCTTGCATGACCACTTGTTAGTGGTATACTTTGGTAGAATATGTGGATACTTTTGATTGCCAAACATTTTGAGGTAAGTGCCATCCAGTGAGGTAAACCAATATGCTAGTTTTGACACTTCTTCCATTACCTCTCAAGACATGCAAGGTGGGTATTCCTCAAAGATAAACGTGTATAGTGGAATGAGGAAGTGATCAATCAAATTTTCCATTACTCCCTTGAAGCTGCACTTTGAAAGTAGCTTGCAATAGATATTCATCACAAGTTCTCATGGTGACCACATCCAATTCATGCCAGGGAATGAATTCTAAGTGCATATTGCATCCAAAAAAAATAAAGACATGTAGAATATGTATTTATCACCCTTGGGGGGGTTCTTAACATTGGTTACATGAATTCTTAATTGTTGTGCCAACAAGTCCGATCATTTTAATAGTTTTCCTTCATTCACAAACTGATTAAGTAAGAATTCCCAGCATTTAGGGAAGGTATTAGTATTGCTTTGACCATTTATTCGGCAACATAATATTATCAAGTACTGATAGGACTTCCTAAGAGATTTTTTCTTGTAAGTATTGCTGGGTGCTTGGCGGAATTTTGAAGGCTCTTTCACCCAACCTTTGATGACATCATTTTTTCTCAGGTAACTGGTGACTGCTTAAAAGTGTGAATACATGTATGATTCTAATATCGGTAAATGTTACATGAGGTGATAGTCATTTTCCATGAAAGAGGCAAGCCTTTGTCCACTGGCATTGGTGAGATTCATGGTCTTGCTATCTGTATGTGATAGTATCCAACTGACAATGTCTGCACATGGGAAAACCAGGTACCTGCATGCAATCTTGTGTAATCCTAATATTTGGACATTGATGTACACCTGTTGGTCTTTGAGATCTACTTTGAAGCTCTTTGTTGAGAATACCTCTTTCATCTTATGCCATCTAATGTCTAACTCTTTATCTATGAATAACTGAGTGTCTGAGTAAACTTGCAAGTTTACTGGAGTACTCTCGAATGCCTCTTTGGTGCTGGTTTCTATAGTGTCCTTTGAGACAATTATCTTGGTAGCCATAGTGATAATAAATAATGAAGATATGTCCTCAAAAACTTTAGTACCTGTAAGAGAGAAATTCACTCATGGAAATAATAAATTAGCTCAAGAAAAATGACTCACGAAGAAAGATACAGGAAACAACCACAAGAATGAGAGGGAAAACTGCACAAAGTATGAGCTGAGGGAAGAGACTGGGTTCATGAAATGCACATTGCACAATATCAGTAGTCAAGTAGGAGGCTTGAGGTTTAGGACTGCATAATGCGCAATCTCAACCTGGGAAGACTTAGGGAGAGACTGTGTATTGTGTAGTATCAATGGCCAAGATTAGGATTGAGCCCTAGAATTGTGCAATGTGTAGTTGGGAAATATAGGAAATTCACATTACGCAGTCTCAGAGGCCAAGCATGAGGCTTGAGCCTTAGAGTTGCACAATTCCCAGTTGATCATGGCAATTTTTTGCCAAGTATAGGGCAGATCTGCCCGGGAAGGGGATGGGAAAGTGGAAGATCTAAATGAAAGTGCAAGTAAGAGTGCATATTTGACTAAGGAAAGATAGAATAGTGAAAATAAAGTGCATAGGATCAACATACATAAGTCAAAAACATACATTCCTAAGGAGTTTCCGAAATGACAACCATCGGTAGGAAAAAACAAGAAGCTGATGCGACACTTATAAAAAGCAAACGATGAACTGAACCAACACTTGTACAAACTAATATAAGGTAAAATTCCAAAAACTATGAAAATAAACAATCAAAACAACACTTACAGAAGAGAAATTTCAAAAGTGATAGAAAAAGCAACAAAAGGCGAAAAAATAAAAACTTACTCGTAAAAGCGCCACAAACTTCATTGAAAGCTCCTTAATATCCTTGGGAAAGCTAGAGCTTCAAGATCAAATGTGAAAATGAGGTCTAGGGGTGTCTATTATATAGATCTAGGTCGGTTAGGGTTTATGACATGCATGGCTAAATCAAGGAAAAAGAGACTCTTGGTTGAATGGTAAAAAATAGCAACTTATGTCAGTCTTTGGGGAACTAATTAGCCATTCCCTATTTTCTAGGAGCTGCCTTTTTCTCTTTTTTGCTTTTACATTTTCTGAGAATTTTGACTCTCACACTGCCAAGAAGGATTGTGCAATTCCCAACCACAGGGACTGGACAACTCCTTGGCTTAGTGCATTGCGTAGTTTCTGAGGGCAGGGGAAGCTTTTGCACAATTTATGAGCTCAAGGAAGGTATTCCCCTCATTGCTGAACAATTTATGAGCTCAAGGTTGGCCTTCATTTGAGCACTGCATAATTCAATTCCTCAAGGCTTGCCTACCTTCCAAGATTGCGCAATTCCTGAAGGGAAGACCGAAAATGCTGCAAGGTTAAGTCATAAGATGTCTTGCGTTGGAAAATATCATATCGAGATCAAAAAAAGGCATCACAAGCACTGGAATAAATGATAAGTCTTAACATAACATGAATACTTGACGAAAATGAATGATAAGCTCCCATGGACAGAAGGGAGGCTCCAAAATTAAAGCTTGAGAATTTTTTTGGAGGGTGGTTGTAGCAACTACAATGTTTTCTTAGAAAGGAAGTGCCTATACTCATAAAACACCTCCTTTCTTAAGCTTATTAAACGATGAGATTTAATATTAGGAACACAAACTGGACAAGAAAATTTACCTTTGATTGAAGACCTGCAAGAGATGGAATAATTTTTATATAAATTATTTAAGTATGTACAATGAAGGTCTAACTATTTAAAAAACATAATTGAAATTAAATTCATAAAATTAAACATTAGTAAAGTGAAGGAACCACAAAAATGTGTTATCCATGGGGCATCATGAATTTCCGTACAACCATTGCATGGAATTTAAATTCCCTTTGTGTAACTACTGGTCTAGAGATATCATACATAGTGACATTGTTCCATAACTCCACCAACTCATCGATAAGAGGCCTGATATATACATTCATATCTTTGACATGGTACTTACCTAATTGATTGAACATACAATCCATAATTTTTTTATTTTAACAACATTGGCTATGATAGATTCATTCAAAAAAGTGGGTAAGATAAAATTCAAGATACAAAATGTTAGAGTAGATTAGGAAGGAAGATCAGAAAAAATTCCTTGCTTTGTTGTTTCCTGCTTTTACAAGGAGCTTGTAAATTCCTAACTTTCCTACTACATTTAGCTTGTAAATTCTAACATAATACTGGAGTAGAAGAGCACATTTAATATTCATGACAAACTAAAGAGAGATCCAAGAAACATAAATAGAAGATGCAATATGATTGTGAGAGAAGTAAATTATAATAAGTTATGAATATGTCTCTTTCTTTCACTCTTTGTTGATAAATTTGTCCTCATTATGTTGGAACCCACTGCAGCGATCCATTGAGTTTGAGTTTTCCCCAAAATTATTTCCCACCATATCTTGCAGATTCTGAAGGGAATGATCGATGTGTTTGCAATGATCATTAAGTTTATCAATGTATTTTTTGTGCTCGTTATATTGATAGTTGAGATAACCAATTTCAGATTGACATTGATCCTTCTATTGCTTGTGCACAAGAGTTGATCTGCTTCAACATAACTTTGATTGATTTGAATCGAGGACAACACTAATTCAGATCCATGGAGTGAGGATTAGGGTGGGTGCTACAGGGAAATGAGAGGAAGAAAAGGGAAATCCCACATAAAGGAAATGAGGAGAACAGAGTCCCACTACAAGGAGGAGGAAGAAGAGAGCACAAATATTTAGAGATATTGGAGACAGAGAGAAACACAAATAAAATAGGTAAATAAGGAGGATATAAAGGGAGAAGTGGCTCGAATAGAGGCACGTGAGCCTAAAAAATATCCACACCTTGGAAATAAATATGCATAAGATATTGGGAAGAAAAAACTAGGAGGGTCTCTTATCAACATGGGAGAAGGAGATTTGAATAAGAGATATTTCATAAATATTTTGACAATGAAAAGCCTTGGGAAGGAGGGGAATGATTTTGGATTCTCTAAGGTCTAATTGTGCATGATGGATGAAATATTATGGGATGGATTTAAAAAAACAATTCCTGGTTAATTCTACGCTTTCATTGTGGCCTGATGCAAGCTGATTTACTTGAAATATCATCAAATATTCAGTTGTTTTCTCTGAGAATGTGGAAAAAAATTGACCTCTCCAAGATTTTTCATATAATGTTGAATTCTGGAAATGATTTGGTCTAATTACACATTCTTGGGTTTCGTATTCTTAACCATCTGCTAGATAAAAATAGCAGAGTCACCAAATATGATTGGATTCATATAATTTCCATTGCTAAGAATATGTGATCCAATCAAGAAACCATAATACTATGCCCTATTATTTGATTCAATACCCAAACCCCACTCAAAGGTTATTGAATTTGATCCCATATGATCTATTATGATACCTCAAGCTCCTGAAAATCCAGGATTTGATTTGGAGGCGCCATCAAAGAAAAGACAATGCCTCTTGTGAGTTTTAAAAAGTTGAGAAGTCTCACCATTTAAATCAAACCTTCCATTTATTAGATATCAGGGGAGTAATTCTAGGAAGGAAAACCAAATTTGGCAGTCAATCCAGAATGAATTTGAGCCAATTTTTTTCTTCCTGTTAAAGTAGCTTATCATCCATTTTTTGGTCCCTTTTGATAGAATTAATTCCATTGAAAGGATCCATGTTTTGGCCAATATTTTTCGAAATTGAAGTCTTATACTTTGAAATATGTACTTGTTTCTTTCTAACCAAATTTGCTAGCATAAGAAGCAAGGAAGGCAGGTCCAAAATATCTTCAACATGTTCTTTTTTTTAAAGGAGTATGGATAGCTGGAGTTCCACTTATCAAATAACTCAGATAAGCTAAGACTGGAATTGATGTGGACATCAAGAGGGTTGACCAAGGTTTTCCAACATTCAATAGAAAATTTACAAGAGTTAAATAGATGATTCATGGTTTCCTATGCTTTAGAGCATAGGGGACAAATGGAGGGACCTTGAATACCTATTTTTCTAAGATTATCTATTGTAATAATTTTCCCCTTAAGCATGGTCCATATAAAAACTTTTATTTTGGGGAGGCTCTCAATTTTCCATACTAATTTCCAAACAATAAATTCAGGATGTTGATGGTATTACTGTATCTTCCCATACCCAAATTTAACTGAATATTCACCACCTGTTGGATTCCATTTAAACCTATATTGTTGTATGAAGCTAATTGGGGTTGCTCCCTTTATATGACGGAGAAGCATATTCCATTAATGAAGAAACTCAAGGGAGGGGGAATGCCGAGGAGTCCAACAATCCCAAGATTTATCATGTTGATTCGAAGACAAAATTTGTTCGAGAGTTAAGATACCTTTGCTTTTCATCCAAGTCTTGATAAGGAGAATGCATTGAATTTCAGAGAGAGAGGAGTTTCCAATGATGCTGTCACTCCAAATATTTATGTCATGCCCTCCCCCAAGGATTCTGGAGGTGTTAGATTTGATTAAGGGCAGAGATATTTTGTAGAGTTTCCATATTTGAGAACAAGGTCTGATGGGTAACTGTGAAGATAGGTCATGATGTCGAGAAGAGTTGATATATTGAGCTCAAGCACTTGTTTCCACCAAGAAGTCTCCCCTAAAATAAGCCTCCATATGAGTTTTTATCCCAAAGCAATATTCATCAATATAAGGAGTCGACTATAAGTTCCTCTCTTCTCATAGGGGCCAGTAACTTGTTTCCAACTGAAAAAACTAAATTTCTTAGTCTCTGTTTTGCCTCCATGACATAAAAAAATTCTTATGATTAATTCGATTTTCTTTTGGATTCCAGCAGGAGCATGAATAACTGTGAATTGATATAAATGGAGGGAGGATAAGATATATTTAATAAAATTTATTATCCCTTCCAAATTGAGTCATTTCATTCCCCAATTTTTCATTTTCTTCTTCATTTTGTCTACTGTAGCATAACATACCTCAACCTTCATGACATCTTTTAAGTCTGGAAAGCCTAAATTATTGAAGTGATGCCAATTTGATTTAAAGGGGATACCAAATATTTGTGAGATACGCTGAAGATTTCTAATTGGGGAGTTCCATCCAAATATAATACTCTTTTCATTATTTAATAGGCCTCCTGAGGTCTCCATAAATTGATCCAAAATGAATTTAAATCTTCTTACAACAATTCTAGAAGCTCCATCCATGAACAAGGTATCATATAAAAATTAAGAGTGATTCATACTCTTAAATCCTCTACATAATTGAATCCTAGTGATAAAACCACACTGCCTGCTATGCTCTAATTTCTTGCTTATTGATTCAACCATTATAAAATAGATACAGGGAGAAATAAGGCAGCCTTTCCTGAGGCCTCTGGAGCTTTGAAATATTTTTCTTGGTCTTCCATTTATTAATGGGGAAATCCAAGGCCCTTGGAAATGATATTTTATAATATCTATGAAGTCATAGGCAACACCAAATTTTTGGAGGACAACTATGAGGAAGGGATGGCTAACTCTATCAAAGGCATTGGCCATATCGAGCTTCAAAACGAGGCATTTCTTTTTTCTGGAAAGGCTAGAATTGCTAGCTTCTTGGACCAACAAAATATTGTCAACTATTTGTCTATTTGTAGTAAAGCTTCCTTGATTTTCATAAATCAAGAGAGGGATGAGGTTTTTGAGTCTATTTTCTAAGATCTTAGTTATGATCTTGTAAGATGAATTGCATAAGGATATTGGTATAAAGCGATGGATAGAGGAGTGTCTGGTTTCTTTAGGAATAAGAGACAAGAAGGTAGATTCGGTATTGCCTCCAATTTTTCTCTTTTGAAAAACACAATGAATCATATTTAAGAGATATTTTTTCATGAGTTCCGAGAGTGAGCCATAGAAGGCAATAGAAAAACCGATCAGGCCCTGGAGTTTTATTAAGGTGAAGGTTCCATATTTCAATTTGAAGCTCCTCTTCTTCTACATGCTTAGTCAGAGCAAAATTATGCTCATCCGAGACTAAGCTTGGGATATGTCTAATGAATTATTCATAATTGGTGTTCCCTTCTTCAACAGTAAGAAAATTTTTGAAATGGTGATGCACTTCTTCTTTAATTTCTTCTTTCCCTTTGATTTAAGAATTCCCTTCGCCTACGATTATCTCAATGTGGTTCTTAACATTTTTCATTTTGGTAAGGCTATGAAAGAAGTTGCATTCTTGTCACCAAACTGAATCCATAAATTCTTGGATTTTAATCTCTAGGTTTGCTTCTCTATTCTTATATTGGTTTTGTAGATATCTCAATAGATCTCTTTTTATTTCAGTTGCATTTCTTTTGTAACCTCTCTAGCTTCCATACTTCCCTGGACTTGATCTAATTCCAATTGAAGCTCAAGTTTCTTTTATTTTGTCTCTTTATAGTGCGATTTGGCCCACCCTTTTCATTTGGCCCTGACCTTCTTTAGCTTATTTTCCAAAATGAATCTTCGAGAACCATTGATGATTAGATTCAATGTAGAGGTCACCAAATTCTTGACCTCTTCAATAGAAGAACATAGAGGATTATATTGAAAAGGAAGTGGCCCCAAGTTTTCACTTTCCCCAAATTTAAGAGAGATGGGATTATTATTAGAAGCTGTTGAAGGGATAATTTTTGAGGTCATAGGAATATAGCTAGAATTGAGGCTGGGATGGATTAAAAGCCTACCCAATATTTCTTTAATGTTGTCTGGATCTGTTCTTCTATTGCTACAGGTAAATTTTCCATTATTAGGGATGATATCTATTAGATTTTTGACTTCAATTATGCTCTCAAGATTTTATATGAAAGCATATGGATGGAATACGCCTCCACACTTTTCTTCTGCATTCAATATCTAGTTAAAATCACCTCCAATTATTATTTTTCTATTGGTTTCTCTGTCTAGCTAATCAACTAATGATTTCCAAGATTGGTCCTTATCTCTGAAATGATAGGGGGCATAGAGATTGAAGATGATGATTTGAATTCCAGAGATTTTTTTTCTAATTCATGTTTTCATCCAGTGCTTCTCCTTCTCAAATTAGTTCCGAGGAGGAATGGTTCCACATTGTACAAATACCTCCAGAATATCCTCTTGCATTTATTGTTATTCCTTCGAAATTATTTTTTTTTGGATTATATAATTCATTTATTGTTCTGAATACTTGGTCTCTTAAATTAGAATAATTTTGGGATATCCTAATCTCATAAGATATTTTACTACATTTACTTTCGAGGGATGCCCGAGACCTCTACAATTATAGGAGACCAGATTCATTATTTACCATGATATGGAATTGAGGATCCTTTTCCTCTCACTGTCCGATTTATTTTTTCCTTATATCCTGTACCTTTTTCAATATAGGTATCCATTGGTTACTAAGTTCCCATGGCCATGTATTTTTGAGCTACTTAATCCCATAGTTCCTTGTTTGTTTCCTTCTAGGATTTTTGTGGTTATGAGGAGGAGTAAGAGTTTCTTTGGAATGATTTCTAGTTAGAATCCTTTCAAAGGAGAAAATAAGAGGGATAAAATAAGGGCTAGGGGAGGTTGGATGGGGAAGAAGGGAAGGGAGAAGGGATGAATAAGGAGGGGAGGATGGGGGGGAGGCAATAGAGGATTCGGTGATGAGAGGCACAACATCCTCACAAGTAGGGGGAAGGTCAGGAAGAAGGGCCAAAGAGGAAAAAGGATTGCAATCAGAGGGCAGGAATGGGGGGGGGGGGGAGGTGTGGGACGCGAGAAACCCGGGAAGGGTATTAAAAAGAGGATGGAAGAGAGGTATTTGAAGGTTTGTTTACAGATTTTTTGTCAAAATTTCCCACTAGGTTTCTTATGTTTCAAATGTTTCATCTGATTCTCGCTTTGGACATCTACTTGAAAAATGACCATATACATGAAATAAATTTCATTTGAAGAGTATTTTATCGTAGTTTAGTAGTTTAATGTGAGCCCAATTTCCAACCTTGATATTCAAAACTTCTGGTATTCCTTTTCCAAGGTCGAAGTTCACACAAATTCGAGGACATGCATGCAAGTTTTCTTTTGGATGACTTCTCTCAATGTATTTCCCAAAGGCATTGCATATAGATTTTGTAGAATCATCTCCACAACAGTGAAGAGAAATATGAGGGAGACGAACCCAAACTGTTACTGTGTTCCTAAGGAACATCAAGCTCAGGATCAAAATCAAGAGTCCATCTATTCAGGTATATCCCTATGTTGTCCATGAAGTAAAGTCCATTTCTAAAGATGACGTCTCAATCTTAACTGGATTCAAAGTAGAAAGTGAAATATCCTCTTCCTCAAAATTGAATGGAGGGGGAGAAACCCAGGAAGGTAGTTCAAAAAAGGATGGAATAGAGGTCTTTGAAGGTTTGTTTCCATATTTTTTGTGTTTGACAGTTTCCCATTGGGTTTCTTGTGTTTCAACTATTTCATCTACTTCTTGCTTTTGACATCTATTTGAAAAATTACCATATTCATGACATACCTTGCATTTGAAGGGTAATTTCTCGTGGTTTAATTGTTGAATGTGAGCCCAATTTTCAAACTTGATTCGAGAATAGGCATGCATTGTTTATTTTGGCTCACTTATGTAAATGTCTCTTAGACTTATTTCCTATTTTACACTAATGTACAATTTTTCCCAATCCCTTAGGATTAGGTGTCAACAACTAACAATAACTTGCCAAATGAAATGAAATTACATGCATTAATTTCATCATTAACATGTTCAAGAAATATAGCACATTCACACACTAGACAATGTTAAGGTTAGAAAACCTCATGGTATACATGTAGAGTATGAATCAATTTTGAAAACAAAAATTTCCAAACTCATCCAAAGGAAATCTCACCTAATTCTTTTCCTTTTACATTTTACCTTATTTCCATCATCATCATTGTCAACTAATATTTTTGGTATTGCAATATTCAACATTTTATTTAATTGAGGATGTCCTCATTCATGTTGTTCATAAGCTATCATTTTTTTTTGTCTTTTTCCTTTTTTCATTCATTCTCACCACAATTTTCAGGAGCATAAATATAATGTAAATATCAACAATGGGACATTCCTTCCCACTTGCCTGATGGTTTTCCATGTAATTTGGAATCCATTAAACAACCTTGCTATGTTACCCAATCATGGAAAATACAAATTCTGCTTCCATGTCATTCACATGGTGATCATACTTTTAGATATTGATCACCTACTGTGATACTATGATGGTTTTCAAATAATGGCCTTTAAATACACACGATGTCATTATTCCTTACATATCTCAACCACTTTATATTAAAGTTTAGGAAATATTTCCATTTTGTGCCATGACTGGGTAACATAGCAAGGCTATTTAATGGGTTCCAAATTACATGGAAAACCATTAGGCAAGTGGGAAGGAATGTCCCATTGTTGATATTTATATTATATTTATGCTCTTGAAAATTGTGGTGAGAATGAATGAAAAAGGAAAAAGACAAAAAAATGATAGCTTATGAACAACATGAATGGGGACATGCTCAGTTAAATAAATTGTTGAATATTGCAATACCAAACGGATTATTTGACAACAATGATGATGGCAATAAGGTAAAAATTTAAAGGAAAAGAATTAGGTGAGATTTCCTTTGGATGAGTTTGGAAATTGTTGTTTTCAAAATTAATGCATACTCTGCATGGATACCATGAGGTTTTCTAACCTTAACATTGTCTCGTCTGTGAATGTGCTATATTTCTTGAACATGTTAATAATGAAATGAATTCATGTAATGTTGTTTCATTTGAAAAGTTATTGTTAGGTGTTGACATCTAATCCTAAGGGATTGGGAGAAATTGTACATTAGTGTAAAATAGGAAATAAGGAAGTCTAAGAGACATTGGGAAATGAAAAAAAACCCCTTTGATAGCACTAAGCAGGGGGAGGCTTCGGGAGGTCGATCTAAATCATCAAAGTTATTTGTGAAATTTGATGGTCAAAAAGGAGAAAGAAAGGGAAAGTTATAAAGGAGAGATCTGAATGCCTGAATTTGGTTTTTGGAGTAGACCTACATTTTGACAGGGTGATGGCAACATCTGAGTCTATTATGGTGGGAAGAGCTAGAGGAAAGTTTCTTTCTGCAGAATACATCTCAGAATGGATTAAGAGGAGTTGGGTTGAAGCTTCAGACATGGAAGTGGAGGTTATTACCCTGTCTAAAGGGTGGTTCATGGTGAACTTCAAGAATCCAACGACTTTGGAATGGGTATTAGAGAGACAGGGGGGTTTTGGCATAGCCCCAATTATTTTCAAGAAGTGGACGCCCTTATTTGATGCAAATAGAGAGAGGGTGGATGATATACTAGTGTGGGTTAGAATCCCAGCACTTCCTCCACATTTTTGGACGATGGAGGTTTTTCGGGCAATTAGAAATAACTTAGGGTCTTTTCTGGGGGTGGATATGTCCTTTCTGGAAACTCGATCCAGGAACACTGCACGGATACTAGTTAAATTGGCTCTGAGAGAAAGATTGATTGCAAAGATTATACTGAATGAAAATGGTCATGCAATTGAGCAATTGACTGATTATGAACATATGTCCTTCCGATGCCACATATGTCACAAGCTAGGACACTTGGCCCGAGACTGCCCACTTGGCTTCAAAAAAATGTAGGAGGAAAAAAAAGTGGGACAAATCATGGCCCATGAATTAGACATGAAGTCACTCATCAGGAGGTTCTGGAAGACAAGTTGGGAGGGGAGGCTATGGTTGATATCCCTCACATTTTTGAAGAGACACACAGGGAGGATCCAATTCCTACAGAAAAAGGAAATGCTGGATGCGGTTATGGAGCCTAGCCAGGAGGAGATGGCATTCGTCCCCGCTGATCCAATGTCATATTTAGTGGGTACTACCCCTTGCCCCTCTTCTCATGCTTTAAACTCTTTTGATCTTTTATTAAATTGTATGAGGATGCCTGGTCTTTCCAGGAAGGATTCAAATTCTTCACTCTGTGTTAGCAACATCAGTTTGGCTATTGATAACATAATAACTATTATTCCTAAGCTTTCTATAGACACTATCCCCTAAAACCTGAGACCCAGAGATAAGAAAATGTTGGATAAGGAAATGTTTGGAGGTCTAGGAAAATCGACTCCTGTTGATAAAGTAAAAATAATTAGGGGGAGAAAATCTGATCTCTCCAAATATTAGTTAAAAGCTATAATTGATATTGTGTATGGTAGAAAAAATTTCCTCAAAGGGGCGCCTAGAGCAGCGGTTTCCCCGGATTTGGTGACTAAATGATTATGTTATCATTTAATTGTAGGGTTTTGGCTAGTGCACCCAAAAATCTATCTCCTAAAAATCTCATTTTCCATTATAAACCAGATGTCTTGTTATTGCAAGAGACCTTGGGAACTAGAGATCAGATTACAAAATTCCTCTCTTATTTCCTTCCAGGGTGGTCCTTTGTAACCTCTGATGTTAGGGGGAAATCGGGAGGCCTGACTATAGGTTTAAAGAATGGTATTATCAAACTTAATAATAACTGGACCTCTGAGCTCCTGATTGGGGTGGGGGTTTTCTCCATGGAAATTGTCTCAAATTTCACTTTAGTTAATATTCATAGCCCTTGTTCTGGCAGAGTGGGGTTTGGAATAATCTCCTAGAAAAATCTTACATGAAAGGCCCGAATTTGATTGTGGGAGGTGACCTTAATTTCTCTCTGGGAAGATCGGAGGCTTGGGGTCTGAATGCTAGGACTTATCTCCTTACGGATTTTTTCCTTAAAAAATTGAGGGAAGGCAACCTGATTGATACAAATCTGATCAAGTCAGTTCCTACTTGGAGAAACAATCGGGTGGGTGAGGCTAGGATTGCAAAAAGGTTGGACTGATTTCTCTTGAGTGATGATTTTTCTAGTAAGGTTGCAAGTTTTCGAAAATGGGTTGGCATGTGAACTGAATTAGATCGCTCCTTGATTATATTGGAGCTGAATGGTCCACATAAGAAGCCTACCTCACCTTTTAAGTTTAATGCGGGATGGTTAAAATGGGGGGACTACCAAAAATTGGTGATTGACACTTAGAGACCTCTTTGTGTAAATGAGGGTGGTTCATATGCCCAGGCTTTAGTTAACAACTTGAAGAATATTAAGAAGGCTACAATAACTCAGGAAAAAGAGAAGGAGAAGAAGGACTCTAAATCCCTTCAAGATATTTCAGACTCTCTAGAACAGATGTATGGTAATGAGGATAAGGGTTTTCTGGATGAAGCTCCGAGAGGTAGGATCAAAGAGCTAGAACTCAGGAGAAAATTTTTTGAGTGACAATGAAGAAAAAAGGAGGCTAAAAAGCCGAGCCATTTGGCTTACTGCAGGTGACAAGAAATTTTTTTTTTTCCATACCATCTTGGAAATTGCAACTCTAGAGGGAGGTATGGAGAAATATTGCAAAGACATCTCAAATTTTGGGAAATCATATTTTAACAATCTTTATGATGACTAGGGAGGGGTCTCGATTGGGGAAATCATCCGGGTAGCTCAAATTTTTCCTCGTTATGTTAACGATGAGGACAATATTCATCTCTTGGATCTGGTGGAGAAAAAAAAACTGAGTTAAATCTTAAAGTCCATGCAAAAAGATAAAATCCCTGGTTCAAATGGTTGGATGGTGAAATTCTTTCAATATTTTTTCGATATGATGGGGGACTCCATCACGAATGTGGTGGAAGAATCTAGGACACTTGGTCACATCCATGAGTCACTCAAGTCGACTTTCTTGGCTCTTATTCTGAAGAAGGACCTTCTTATCTCTTTCAATGATTTTAGACCTATATCCATTTGTAATTGTATTTACAAAGTCATTGCAATAACTATTGCTAACAGGTTAAAACCCATATTATCTAAATATATATATAAAGAACAGTTTGGTTTCCTGCATGGCAGGAAAATTCATTTAGCCATTGGTGTGGCTCAGGAGACTCTTCATAGTATTAAATTATCTAAAAAAAAATGTATAATTGTGAAGATTGACCTCTCAAAGGCTTATGATCGTATCAACTGGCTCTACTTAATGCTTATCCTTAATCATTTGGGCTTCCACATTGAATTCATCAACTGGATCATGAGTTGTATTACTAATGTGTCCTTTGTTGTTCTTATTAATGGGGCAGCCTCTCCCTTCTTCCTCAACAAAAGAGGGCTGTGATAAGGCTTTCCCCTCTCCCTGCTATTGTTTCTCCTGGTTGCTGAGGGTTTAAGTCAACTGCATGATCAAGCTAGGAGGGTCGGGGATTTTGGGGGTGATGAAGTGGCCACAAATATTTTTATATCACACCTACTTTTCGTGGATGACATCCTCTTGTTATGTAATGGGAGTAGACCGGAGATTCAGAACCTTAAAATCATAATGGAACTTTTCATGAAGGCTACAAGAATGACTATCAACTATCATAAGTCATCTCTCACACATGAGGGAATTTTGGAGGATGATTTGGATTGGACTTTCTACATTCTCCCTTTCAACCAATCCTTTTTTGGTAATTGCATAAAACACTTGGGGAACTTTCTCAAACCAGACTCCTATCGCAAACAATACTGGTATTGGTTGGTTTCAAAGATTGAAAATTGGATAAATGTCTAGAGTCACAAGTGGCTCTCAAGGGCTTGGATATTGGTTCTTATTAAATCAGTTTTGATGGCTATTCCGGTGTATTGGATTGATTTGGCATGGGTCCCAATAGGTATTATTAACAAAATCAGAAGTATTTGTAACAAATTTTTATGGTCTGGGAAGGAGGATAAGAAGATACTCCCTTGGGTGGCTTGGGATAAAATTTCCAAACCAAAGGAGTGGGGTGGTTGGGGTATCAAAAATCTCAGACACTTTGCTACGTCTCTGGCTGCAAAGTCTGGATGGAATTTCCTAACAGAAAATAACCTCTGGACGTCGGTGGTAAAAAGAAAATATATTGACTCCATCCCAATTGATGATTGGATTAGGCTTCCAGATAAAGACACTCGAAAAGTATCCATGATATGGAAGGCTACATTATCGTCACTTGGTCTGGTGGAAAAAGTATTGGCTTAGAGAATTGGGAATGGTGAGTGGTGTCGCATTTTTGTGGACCCCTGGGTGGGATGCAATAACAGTTACATTCTTTCGGATGGCTTAATGGAATCCCTTCATCACAAAGTTATTATATCTTTGAATGAGATCAATGATCTGGAAGGCACCACTATTTGGGCTCGGGCTTGGAAAAATGCAGAGGACATTGGTCTTAATAACTAGTGGAGGCAGGATTGGCAGGGTTATATCCTGTAATTAGAGCACACTGGTGTTCATCTTAAAGACTCTCAAGATTCTCTTTGCTGGGTACACTCAAAAATTAGAGTCTACTCCCCTTAAGAAGGCTATGCTCAAATTATGAAAACAAATTAAAAGGGGGATATTGAATGGTGGTTCAAGGCACTGTGGAATATGGAGGGTTCGACAAAATCTCAAATTTTCTTTCGGTGCATTTTGAGGCAGATTATCCCCCCCCCTGGGATATTCTCCAAAAGATGTTTCTGTATGGTCTTGGATGGTGCTACCTATGCAAAGAGGCTGAGGAAACTATTGACCATCCATTCCTTTCTTGTACTTTCTCTAGAAAGTTTGGGATTTCACTTTGGATCTATGCAACATTGATGGTAATTGGAGAGGTGGAAATTGTTGTTATGCATGGAATCTTGGTAGGATAATTGTAAATATCATATTTACAGATTATCCCCCTCATTATCTCTTGGGGTATATGGCTGGATAGAAATAAAGGTGTTTTTATGGATAATTTAACATCTCATGCTCTTGTGGCAACTGAGTGTGCTGCTATATTATCTTTCTCGCCCCCGACCAACATCAAAATTAATCATAAGAAGGTTAGGATCGAGGTTATTGATTATGAAATTCCCTGGGCTTATTTTGATGGGGTTGCGAATCATGGTTCCTATGGTGCTGGTATGATTATTCACAAAAATCACAACTCTTCTCGAGCTACTTTTGTGGGTCTTGGTGATGGCACAAAAAAAATTTCTGAACTACAAATGCTTAAACTTCTTATTTGTTGGCTTATTCATTTGGGCATCGACTCGATCCAAATCTTTGGGGATTCCCTGAATGTCATAAACTGGTTTAACAATTCTCATAGATGTCAAAACTTTTTGTTACTTCCTATTCTTGAAGAAACACAGGCTCTAAAATCAAATTTCACATTGATTTATGTATGCCATATTTACAAGGAATGCAACAGGGAGGCTGACCATTTGTCTAAAAACGGTCTTCGACAAGATCCGAGCGTGTGGAAAATAGAGGAGAGAAATGGTATGGTGGTTCATGTGTCAAATGCCAGACCATATTGATATCTGCTCGTTTCTTCATTTTCATGCTGATATTGAGATTTCCTCTAGCCATGTTATATCTCCTGGAGGCATTTTTGTACAAAGCATATATTTTTTGAACTCTAAATTTTTTTTTCTACTATGGTTATTTTTTTGGACATATACTGTTTTTTTTGGACTATGTCTTGGGCTGTTTTCACTTTTGAGAGGCCTATGTATATATTGTCTTGTGGTTCATGCTATAGGGTGTTTCTCCACATATGGAGGCCCTTCTAGTTCATGTTTTGATCTCATGTTGATGCTTTGGAACCCACTGACATTTTTTTTACTCTCTTCCTGGTCTTGGGAAGTGACACATGAGTAGTTGTTTTCTTTTGGGCTTCATCTGTTTGTGAACACATCTCTTGGTTTGGCCTTCCTTTGTAGGCGATGATTTCTTATGGAATGCTACGATATCTATGATGTAAATTTTTGTGGTTAATTATAAAAAGTTTTTTTTTTTTTTTTGTGGAAAAAAAATGTATTTTCCAAAGGAATTTCCTATAGATTTTATTGAATCGTCTCCCCAACAGTGAAGAGGAAGGTGAGGGAGACGCACCCAAACTGGTACTGTGTTAGGAACATCAAGCTCAGGATCAAAATTAAGAGTCCATCTATTCAGGTATAGCCCTCTAGTGTCCATGAAGTAATGTCCATTTCTAAATATGAGGTCTCGATCTTCCCTAGATTCAAAGTAGAAAGTGAAATATCCTCTTCCACAAAATCAAATGGAGATTTTTCCTTGAGTTTTAGGAGCCCAGTTCCTTTCCACCCTTTTTTGAAATATTTTTGGAGAAGGCGAGAGGCCTGTGAACTGACCAACCAAACCTATCTCAACCAGAGAAAGAGCAACTCTATGAGGCATCGATGGAGGCATGTCAATTTCTCGAATGTCATCTATTCTTTTGAAGAACTTGGAGATCGAGGGCCGCTCACGGGGAGCACAAAGAATTAGAAATGAGGTTAGAAAATACTAGAGAAACAACACCAAGAGGGGTTGCATCTGTAGGGAGAACCTCCTTTGGATGAGACTTCAGAGGGCCCATCAGAAGAGGGAGCATGGGGGAAGCTTAGGTCGCAACCTTAGGGGGAGCACATGATGCAGGAGAGAAATATACAATACATAATTACTACATATATGAGTAAACCAAAAAAATTATAAGACATAATTATAAGGAAAAATTGAACATATATGAGTAAATTAAAAAACAATATAGGACATAATTTTGAAACAAACAAGGCAAATGAGAAGTTATTGTGCTAAAAAAAAATATTTTAAACAAATTAATACCTGGAATAATCATTGTCAACATTATGTGCTCCCTTTTTATTGACTTCCATGGAGGAATGTTATTGTTGATAAAAAATGTGGGCCACACTGAGTAAGTAGATCTAGCCTCTCTAAATGGATTGACATCATCAACGACTAATGAAAGCCTAATATTATGAGATTATATTTTAAACTATGGCCACTTTTACTTTATATTCCTAAATGTAGATCCATATGTAGGCATTCAAAAATACCATATTCACTTCTATTCATTTCATGGTAATCCATAAGTTTTGCTACACTTTTTCACCTGAACAATTTTCGCAAACGTGGAAATATGGGAATATAATGAAGAACCTTATGATACACCTATAGAGACTCAAGGCTGCCTTTTTCACTCATTTTTCCTTCTTTTTCTCACCACCATTAGCTCAAACAAGTGCTAGACTTAAAATTTTTACTTGGTAAAGTATTATGATCACCTATTTTTCATATTTTCAATTGTTCCTTATTATTAGAGTAAAATCTGCATTAGCTACGGAATTAATGCAATTCTTCATTTGATTGATGTTTCTGTAGCCACCGCCATGATTTGATAGGTTATGAGGTATTAATGGATCAACGAAATATATGGGAAGATTACAAATGATCTTATTATGGATCCTATCCTATCCATCTGGCCCAAATCAACCAGGAAATCACCCAAATATGCGGTCAAAGGAATGATCAACCAGGTGTTGAATCAAGTGAGCGAGGAGTTTGAGGCCATCGCACTTCACGATTTTCTCTGCCATGTAGCAAATCATGAAGCAACAAAATTCTACTTTCTATTTTAAGAGTTCGAGATAAAATTTTCTAGTTCTGATAGCAATAAAAGCCTCAAGACAATTAATGACAAGCTTTTATAAATACTGGACTAGTAATTGTATTGCAAGTGTGAATTATTGCGTGATTGTAACCTCATTTAAACTCTGTTTTATTTCCAATTTGAATGAAGAAGCATTATGGAGTTTCAATGCGCAGTTAGTAACGTTTAGACTTGAAGCCATCTGTTATGGAGGGCCTATGCAATAGAAGAGGTCCTATTTTATTTCTTTTTGTTTTTATAATTAGATGTTATTCATAGCTTTGTCTTTATTTCTCAGTTTATGTTAGAAACTTCAATTATTTCCAGATTTCTGTAGTATAGATGTTTTGTTTATCATTTTCATTTCATTAGGTTAGTTTCTATCATCTTTTCAAAAATTTCGTAATATAGGTGCTTGGTTTAATTTTGTCATTGTGTTATATGCTATAATCATTTCTAGAATTTCATCTTGTTAGAATAGATGTTCAAGTAATTTGTTTTTATCATTTGATGTAGTTTCATTTTCTGAATAGTTACAACACAAACATAATCATAGTGATTTGTTGTAGATTAGTTCTTCTTTTGAGAGACATATTTTAGAATTTCCTTTTCAGTTTTAAATTAAATTCTTTTTGTAAGTTTAAGGAGTCTTGTTTCTTAATAGTGATTTAGAAATTTCCTTTCTGAGCATAATAGTGTAAATAATTTCTAAGTGATTCCTTGATTCAAGTTTCATTCACATAAAATTCCCATAAAGACACAAAAATATTACTGTTGCCTCTTTTTCTATAATTTTAAAGTTTTCTCAAATTCATCATTGGTCACTAACAGATAAATTAGTTAAGATTTTCGTTGACGTTTTTAGGGACATAGTTACAATTGGATTTAGTTTTCTCTCATGAATTATAGTTCAGTTTCTTAAATTCATTTAGGACATCTTCAAAAACGATCTTCACATATAAAATCATCATAATAAAATAACTAAGAAATGTTTCTAGCATATATAGTGCACTTACACTTCACAAGATTACCAACTCTGGTCGAAAAATTTACGATAGAAATTAAGAACATTAAATTGACTAAAACTTTTGGCACCGTTACCGGGAAAGTGTAAATAGAAGCCTTTTCTCTCTTAAAATAAAAAGAAAAATGAAAAGCGTAGAGAAAGAGATTTTAGGGGTAGATTTGTAGCTAGAGGAAGAAGCTTAATTCCAACAACATCACTCACCCCATCAAGAGCTCGTAGTGCCACACCATCCACCCAAACTCGCATACCATTTTTAGTAGGTAGACATAGAATTCCTAAGGTATTAATATCATAAATTCAATGTAGGGATTCACCAACTTCATCAACTGAAGCAGTTGTGGAAGAAAAAGAACCTAGATCCCAATTAGAAGGATTAATTTTCTTGAACTCTAATGGAGAACACCTTTTATCTCAAGAACTAGAAAGCCCTAGTGAGGAAGAGGAAGACAAAATGTTCTTTAATATATAATTGATAGAAAAGCTAGAAGAATTAGAAGAAGAACAAACAATCCCAATCTTGGATTCTTATATCAATTCAGGAGAATCTAAAATGGTTGGGGAAGGGAGAGGAGAAGTAAAAAACAATGATGAACATTTAAGAATTGCAGGAGGTGGACCTAGGGTTAGAGGTAGAGGTAAAGGAAGAGATGGAGGAAGAGGAAGAGGTGAAGTTAGAGGAGATAAAGGAGAAGACATAATAGATCCAGATCTTGTTGGATTTCTTATACTTGATGAAGATACTAATGCCACAATGAAAAATATCTCACCCTATATCCTTCCTAACTTCCATGGATTAAGAAGTGAGGATCCCTAACCATTTATTTTTGAATTTAAAGTTTTATGTAGATCATATGAGTACCTACTCGATTCTCAAAAATTGAAATTGTTTCCAGCTACCCTTAAGGATGCAGCATTGAAATGGTTTATGGGCTTAATAACACACTCTATTAAAACATGGGAAGAAATTAAAAAATGCATTCTCATTAAAATATAAGGATTACGAAGTCTTTAAGATGATGCAAAGAGAAGATGAGAATCTGGAGGATTTAATTGAGAGATTCAGTTATAATCTAAAAAGGGATAAAATGGAAAATTTGGATCAAGATACTTTGAAAGCTCTCCTACTAAAATCCATTAGAGATGAACAGATAGATATCCTTAATATGATGGGAAAAGGAGACATTTCTCAGCTATCATTACAAGAAATTTCTGAATTATGCATACATCTTTCAAGAGTTAAATCAAGAGTTTGAAATAATTCAAGAGATCATGTTCTCTATGGAATTAATAAATCTGCAGCTGGGATAGCAACTAGGGCTGAAATAGGCAATTTTCTTGATGAATTTCAAATAGATATTTTAGGTAGTCTTCGTGAATAAATAGACACCTTGAAATTACAAAACAAGCAAAGAGTTGAAAGTGATGCCCTGTCTATCTTTTGTCCTAAGTGCAGAAAGAAACATGCCTTATGAGAATGCCCTCTTGATATGAAAAATGTAGAAAATTGTGTTATATGTACAGAAAATCATGAAACAAAAAAAGTGCCCTTCCACCCCAAGTCTAAAAGTTGTCTACCAAGAGGAAATGGTTCCAAACTAGGTAGATCCTCTTTGCTTTGTTTCTAGAAGACCATGGCAAGGATAACAAACTCAAGGTTTCAACACCCAGATGTATACTCAACCCCCACAAAATAACTATACTGCACCAATGCCATGGCATCAGCCTTGGTCTCAATCCCAACCTTGGACACAAGGATGAAAAATCCCTTATGGTAGATACTCTCAATATCACCAGTATCCAAAACCTTATCCAAACTTTTCACCACAACATTTTCCTCAATCTCGTCAACAACCACAACCTCAATTTCAAAATCAAAATCCTCAACTTTCATTACCATTTCCATAAAGACCAAATCAATTTCCCACTCAACCACTGCCAAACCCAAACAATAAGAATTCACAACCTATTTACAACATGGAGGGTCAAAATTTTCAAACCTATATGATAACTCCACTAAATCTTAATAATATCCAAATAAGACATGGTTAAATATTAGAAAAGAAATTACCATCTGTGGTTATCTAGAAAAAATAAAACGATGATCATTTTGATGAAGAGACATCTCTTCACCAAAATAAAAATATTAAAAAACAAACACATGAAACACCAAAATCAACTCCCATTATAGAACAACCTTCAGTATCTATATCAAAAATACCTTTCCCTGAAAGATTACAAATTGATAAATGGGTAGAAAAACAAATCATGATCCCTGATTACGATATGTTAGATGAGCTGAAGAATGTTTGTATAAATATTCCTTTGTTACAAGCTATCAAAGAAATTCCAATCCTTGCAAAGAAAATAAGAGAGTTGAGTATAAATAAACTCGGAAGGAAAAGGAAAGAAGTAAAAAGAATACAATTAGTTGGGAAAACTGCAGACATAATGATGGGAAAAAATACAATATAAAAATATTTGGATCCGGGAAGTCCCATTGTGAAGACACACATCAATGGTATCGAAGTCCCAAACACATTGATCGACTTGGAGCTGCCATAAACATCACGAGTAAACAAACTATGGATCAACTAAGACTTCCAAATCTTCAATATACACCAACATTATTACAATTAGCAGAAATATCTGTAATTAAACCTGATAATGTGTTAGAAGACATTTATGCATCCTTATATTCTTGGGAATATCGAGTTGATTTTATGATTTTAACCCCCAAGAATAACTTAAGAGGACATCCATTAATATTAGGAAGACCTTGGTTAGCTACAACTGATGCTTTTATCAGTTGTGGATTTGGTGATATGTTTATCTCTGATGGTAGTTCAACGAAGAAATTCATATTATACCCACCAACCAAAACAATGATAGAGGTAGAAACGAAGAATGTATGGATGATGACAATGACGTACAACCTATTTTTACTATCTCTCAAATTAGTGAAGAAGATCAGATTCCAAATTCAATAGAAAATAATGAACTATCTTCAAAATGTGAGAGTAGTCAAAATTTTCAGGCACAATGCAATATTGAGTATTTATCATCCAGAAAAATGTATTTATATTCTATGGAAGAATTTGGAAATTATTCAATAGAAATATTTCCAGGTAAAACTTTAAATTTAAACAAAAATTAGGGAGAATTTGAAAAGAATAAATTAATAGAAACATTACAAAAATACTCTTCTGCATATGCATGGGAATACATTGACATTAAAGGAATTAATCCTGAAAATTGCATGCGTCACATATATATTAAAGAGAATTCCAGACCAATCTGACAACCTTAGAGAAGAATGAATCCAAACTTAAGGGAAATTGTAAAGGAGGAACTACATAAATAGTTGAATGTAAACTTTCTTTATCCAATATCAGACAGTCAGTGGGTTTCACCTTTACTAATTGTTCCTAAAAAGAATGGAAAATGGAGAGTATGTATTGATTATAGGAAAATGAATAAGGCTACCTTAAAAGGTCATTCTCCATTACCTTTCATAGATCAAGTTTTAAATACATTAGCAGGGAAGAAATATTTTTCATTCTTGGACGGTTTCAGTGGATATAATCAAATTCAGGTAGCACCAGAAGATCGGGACAAAAATACTTTTACCTATCCATGGGGAACTTATGCTTACCGAGTACTTCCTTTTGGATTATGAAATGCACCAGCAACATTCCAAAGAGAAGTATTGGGTATTTTATTTGATTTAATCCATGATTGTGTGGAAGTTTATATGGATGATTTTATAGTCTATGGAAATTCTTTTGAAGAAGCCCTTGAAAATTTGGAAAATGTTCTCATAATATGTAAGGGAGAAAATCTCTTATTAAGTCATGAAAAATTCTTTATGATGTTTACTTAGTGAATTTTTTTAGGACACCATATTTCAGGAAATAGAATAAAAGTGGACTCATCTAAAATTGAATTCATTTCCAAATTAGCAGTTCCAACTTGTCAAAAAGATGTTAAAAGTTTTCTCGGTTTCACTGGATACTATAGAATATTTATAGAAAACTTTACAAATATTTCATCTCCACTCTTCAAATTTCTTACAAAATATTTGAATTTAGTTGGAATCTTGATTGCCAAAAGGCCTTTGAGACTTTGAAAGAAAATATTTCTGAAGCACCCATCTTAAGATGACCAAACTAGAAATTTCCTTTTCATATTTCAACCGATGCTTCAAAAATAGCTATGGGATTTGTATTGGGACATAAAGACTTGACTTATTATGCTATTTACTATACAAGTAAAAATTTGAATCCTGCAGAGTTAAATTATACCATTACTGAAAATGAGTTTTTAGTTGTTGTCCATGTCATTAACAAATTTATACATTACATCACTAGCTATGAAACTTTCATTCGCACTGATAATTCCACAATTATATATATAATGAATAAATCAATTACTAATGGCAGAGTCACAAGATGGTTATTATTATTACAAGAATTCAATATCACCATTTTAGATCGACCTGGAAAACAAAACAAAATTGCTGAATTTTTGTCTATAATTTAGAATGATAACAATGATACACTAGTAGAGGATAGTTTTCCTGATGAATATATTTTTTCAATATCTACTAAATTTCCATGGTTTGCATACATTACTAGCTATTTAGCCACAAGGAACCTACCATCATATTTGTTTCCTAGGGAAAAGAGAAAGATAATCCAAATGAGAGCATCTTATTCATGGATAAATGAATAATTGTACAAGACAGGTCCAGATCTCAATATACGAAGGTGTGCAAGAGAAGATGAAATACCTGAGATACTAAAAGCATGTCATGATGAACCATGTGGAGGACAATTCACTGACAAAAAAATTTCTTACAAAGTCCTTCTCTTAGGATATTATTGGCCTTCCCTTTTTAAGGATGCCAAGGAATAGTTAAGAGATGTGATAGTTGTCAAAGAACGAGGAAACCTGTTCCTTCAGATGAAATGTCTTTACAACCCTAGGTACTTATCGAAACTTTTGAAAAATGGGATCTAGATTTTTTTGAACCAATCAATCCACCATAAAGACAAAAAAGGAATATTCTTGTGTGCACTGATTATGTCACTAAATGGATAGAAGCTAAAGAATTTTCTTTTGCTACTGAAAATGTTGTAGTTTCATTTCCTTTTGAGGATGTTTTTACTCTTTTTGGTGTCGCAAGGGAAATTGTGACAGATGAATGAACTCAATTTACATCCATCATGGTGTAGAATATAGTATAAGAATACAAAATCAAGCATGGGAATTCCACTCCATATCATCCACAGGCAAATGGACAAGTAGAATACACTAATAAAGTGATTGAAACAATCCTTAAAAAGATTGTACATTTGCATAAAAGGGATTGGGCAGAAAAGCTTCCATAAGATTTATGGGCCTACCACACCACATGAAGAAGCACAATAGGACATACTCCCTATGAACTTGTTTATGGGAAGCAAATCTTATTTCCAGTTGATTTCCAAATAAAAACTCTCAAGACAGTTGATAAGTTGGGACTTGACCTGTTAGAAGCATAAAGGCATAGAATGGAACAAATCAATGAGCTTGATGAAATGAGGCAAGATGCAAATCAAAAGACCAATCTAGTTCAACAACAAAGATCCATATGGCATAGTAAATATATATCAATGAAAGAAAAATTCAAGCAGGAGATTGGGCACTACTTTTTTATTCAAAGTTCAAATATTTTCAAGGAAAATTTCAAACTCACTTTGGGACTTATGAGATTGAGAGAGTATTTGATAATGAAGCAGTCAGGATCAAAACCATTGATGAAGAAAGAGTTCCTCTCCTCATAAATGGAAATCGACGAAGGATCTATCACAAACCATTGACAAAGGAGGAATTTGTTAAGGTTTTTCAAGATAATGATGATTTAAAGTTGGCGAAGAAAACTTCTTCTTCTTTCCCAACTTAAAAGTATTCTTTCATTTTATCATATATATATATATATATATATCTAGAGAGAGAGAGAGAGAGAGAGAGAGAGAGAGAGAGAGAGAATGATTCTGGTGCGAAACCCTAGCCATGGCGACATCTTGGGGTTTACTATCGGCTAGAAATGTATGGCTATCAGACCTCAACTCTCATCTTTTGGCATCATGGGGCTTGGCTTGAACGGCGGGGGTTTTGAATCATCGCCATCTCAATATTTTATGGTGCTTTGCTGGTTTTTCAGGAGGTGGTGGGGGGGGGGGGGGGGGGTTTATCTTTGGTTATGGTGCCCTCTTATTACTTTCAGCACCTCGTGACTTTTGGGCCCATATTTTCGAGGTTCTCATGTTTAAGCCATTGAAACTCACAACTGCTTAGTGGTATGGAGTCCTCGCATTCCCGGTTATCTTGCAAGTTTTGTCTTGGCCATCCACCCCACTATCTTGGGGTTTGATACACGTTTTGATTTTACCAACCGCTTCGCAATCATAGTTTTGTGTGCCAACTTTGTCTCTTGCTTCGGATCGTTGTCTCCTTGGACCGCCACCATTCTGGGAGGTGGGTTTCGCCTGTTTAGCACTATGTGTGAGGAGGAGGTGGACTACTCCTCTAACCCATTAGAGGGGGTCCAAATTTTTACACAGTTGCGGTATGAGTGCCGTATGGAGGTTTCGGTAATGACAGGGGACGTGGAGGCAATGGACTTGGGTAAGTCATCAATACCACTATCCATGTTGGCGGATACCATACCAGTTTCCTCATCTACTTGTGCAGAATTGTTACTTCAACGGGTGTTATCGCCGATTTTTACTATCCCCTCGCCATTTGTCCTTCACCAATGGGAACAACAAGCTCAGGAATCGTCAGAAATCCCCCCACAATCTAGTGCCTCTCCGGGACTTACCTTCGGCTCTCTCAGACTGGCGGAGGATTTTCACTTTGAACAACTTCACATTGTTTTGACGGACCACCCCTTTCATATGCACATTGATCAGGCGGGGTTTATCCCTATAGTGGCTTCAGGGTGCTTCAAGGGCATCCCTCTCCACACTCCTCAGAGAGAAGATCCAAAATCGTTGGAATCTGACGATCCCGTGGAGCTGAGCGGTACAGACAAGAGCAGGGTGCTGGGGCGAGGGAGAAAAAATAGAAGTGTACTAGGAACAGGCACATGCGCGATATCATCTTTGGTGAAGGGGTGGGCATGGCCTATTTGGAGCTCATAGTGTAGACAGTCCTGGTGGGCAGGGTCAGAGGTAAAAGATACTCATTCGCCAGACTCAAGATCTGGGTAGGGGAAATTTGGGGCGTATCTATGGAACAACTCCCGGGAGTTTTGACCATGAATCGTGGCTAGTTTTCCCTCATTTTCTCACACACCTCATCGGTGGAATGAGTATTATCAAAATACTAGCATCTATAGATGTATCCAGTGCTGCTTAAGCATTGGAATCCCTTATTTGACCCGGACAAGGAGAAATCTGGTGCTGGGCCTATCTGGGTTTGCCTCCCGGGTCTCCCTCTACAGTTCTGGAACGAAGAATCTCTTCGCATTATTGGCGAGGACCTGGGGATTTATATGGACCACGATCGCTCCTACCTGGAGACATGAAACATCTAGGTGGCCCATATTATGGTACACTTGGATACTAGATAAGGGCTCTATGAGAGCTACAACATCTATTTTAAGGATATGGTCAGGTATCAGGTGTTGTACTATGAAGGGGTTCCCTTCAGATGCAGGTGATGCCATGAGGTTGGGCACTTGTACAATGAATCTCCCTTGATCATTACATCGATGCCACGACCTAAGACTCCGGTGCACATGGCTACTCAGACAAATCCTGTGATCTTAGTTACACCCTCAGACAATTCGCATCATGTTCAGATTCCTGTGGTCTCGGAGGCGCAGCGGCACTGCCCGGTCACCTACTCTCAGACTCAGAGTTGTGTGACTCACACGATTATGGAGGACTCGACGCCTATTCTGGGTATCCCTCTCACTCCTCCCTCATTTTCTATATATGTTTTACTTACTTCACTTCCCTCATTATCTGATCATGCACAGTATATTCACACTTATCACTTAGATAATTGCAATTTGAATCCCCTATGCTATTCTGTTGCTTTCACACCTCCGACTATCTCTCCTCCCAAACCACTGACTAAGGCAGATGACTCTAGGTCACATATGCCATTTTCCTTTGGTAACACTTCCTCGGGCCACCAATATAATCTCCGATCATCTATCTCCATCCCTTTTGATCCGACCTTTGGTCTAGGGAGGGTTCTTGGTGGCCCTATCACTAGATCTTCCAGAGGTCGTCCCTCCACTATCACCAAAGCCATAAGGTGAGCCAGTCTTGAGGTGGCCTCCGACACTCAATATTCTATAGATCGGGTTCTTAGAGAAAAGAATACCCAGGAGGGGGTTCTTCCATGATCCACCTTTTTTTGAAATGTAGGGGATTGGCCAGTCCCGACAAAAAATTGGCGCTCAAGAGACTTTTTCAAAATTCTCTAATTGATGTACTATTCTTGCAAGAAACTTTGGGTGAAGGTTTTGTTGTTTCAAGTATTTTATCTGATCTTCTTCCAGATTGGACCTTCCAAGCCATCGATGCCCGGGGTCAATCTGGGGGTATCACCATGGGTATCAATAACAGATCAATCCATGCCCTTGGGTGGTGGGGTAGGGAAGGCATACTTGGTGTTGATATCATCGCTCATGACTCTAATTTAGCAATCACTCTGATTAATGTGTATGGCCCCTGCCATCATCGAGAGGTATTTTGGGATCACTGGATGAAGAGCTCCATTATGCAGTGGAATAACATTATTTTTGGGGGGGGGGGGGCCTGAACTTCTCCATTGGTCTCTCGGAATCTTGGGGATTGGGGGCCTCTCCGGACTCCTTATCGGAGTTTTTCTCTAAACACGCAGAGGAGGCGAATCTTCTTGATTTGGCACTTCCAAAAAAGATGCCTACTTGGAGAAACATGCGTATCGGTGTTGTTGCACTTGCGAGGAGACTCGACCTCTTTCTGATCAAACTCCCTCTCTTAGAGCACTTTGACAAAGTAAGATAGTAGGTGGGTTCTGGTGGAATCTCGGATCACTCCCCTATTTTTCTTGAGATTCATTTTGGTGCACAATTACCTAGGGAACCCTTTAAGTTCAACTCCGGTTGGCTAGCTGAGCCTGAATTCCAAGCCATCGTTGGGTGCGAATGGAAGTAATGTGTTATGTTCCCTATGTTGGACCCTTCCAGGGTCCTATATGATAATATCAATCGTATAAAATCACTCACTATCAGTTGGGCCAAGAAGAAAAAATTATTGGAAGATGAGGAGCTTAAAATCATTGAACTAAAGATTGGTCACTTGGCAGGGCCGGAATATTTGGGCTTCCAATCTACCGATTCTAAAGATCAGCTTATTTCTTTGTAACAATCTAAGATTAAAATTCTCCGTAATAGGGAAGAGGAGTGGCATCTCAGGAGTAGGGCCATTTGGCTTAAGGCTGGGGATGAAAACACCAAGTTTTTTCAATAATGTGCAAAAGGCAGAAGGATCATCAACACTATCTGGGAAATTAATGAGCATCAAGGGAGAGTGGCCAATTCTCATGATCAACTTGCTGATTTGGGCATCCGACATTTTTCTAACCAATATAGAGCACCGGCAAATGCTAAATTACCGGACATCATGCATATTGCTCGTACTTTTCATAGATATGTGGATGAGGAGCAGTTGGAGGAATTAAATGTTCCTATTACTTTGGGTGAGATAGAAGGGGTTTTGAAATGGTTCAAGAAGGATAAAATCCCTGGACCTGATGGGTGGACCATTGAATTTTATCTGCATTTCTTCGAGCTCATCGACAAGGACCTTCTTCATGTTATTGAAGACAACAGGAATACATGATGGATTTACGATGGCTTTAACTCCACCTTCATCGCACTAATCCCCAAAGTGGACAAGCCCAACACTATCAATGACTATCGACCAATCTCACTTTGCAATGGCATCTATAAGATCATCTCCAATATCATCGCCAATCACATCAAACCCATTATCTCAAAGCACATAGCCAAAGAAAAATTTTCATTTCTAGATCATAAACAGATCCATGAAGCTATTGGCACTGCACATGAGGCACTAGATTCCATCAAGACTAAACATCTCAAGGGCACCATCCTCAAAATTGACCTTGCTAAAGCTTTCAACTATGCCAGTTGGAATTATCTCCATCTCATCCTCATTCATATTGGGTTCCCTCATGATTTTATTAATTGGATCATGGGATGCATTACAAATGCCACTTTCAACATCCTCATTAATGGTGTCACATCTGATTTTTTCTGTGCTGAGAGGGGACTAAGGCAAGGATGTCCCCTCTCCCCGCTGCTATTCCTCCTCATTATGGAGGGTCTCTCATCCCTTATGGCTCGAGCCAAATCTGATGGCTCTATTCTCAGGATCAAGCTTAACGATCTTATTTAGTTGACTCATTTATTATTTGTTGATGATGTAATTATATTTCTTGATGGATCTTACCAGGACAACTCAAATTTTACAAAATTTCTCAATGTTTTTAGCAAAGCTACAGGGATGGAACCCAACAACAGTAAGTCCACCATAATTTTGATTCGATGCTTTGCTAATGAAACCAGGCAGGCCTTGGGTCTATTTCAATTTGAATGAAAGAATCTTGAGGAGGGGCTTAAATACCTCAGGCTTCACCTTAAACCAAACAATTATCACATCACATACTGGAATTGGTTGATCGCGAAGGTCGATCACATGATCAAAATATGGCAACATCAATGGCTCTCTAGGGCTGGCAGATTGGTGCTCATAAAATCCATTATGGAAGCCATACCAGTTTACTGGATGTCTCTTGCTTGGCTCCCTAAAGGTGTGATTTCTAGAATCCAGCAGATTTGCAGGCGTTTCTTGTGGCGAGGCAAGGAGCGAGATAGAAATTTTGCTTGGATTGCTTGGGATAATATTAAAAAACCCAAGGCATGGGTTGGTTGGGGACTTAAGGACGTTTCAAGATTTGCATCTGCCTTGGCAGCCAAGATGGGATGGCATCTCATGAATGGTCATAGCTTGTGAAAGGAGGTCATATGCTCTAAATACATTGCTCCCCTCACTACTATGGAATGGATTAGAAATCATATCCACCTTCCCACAGGATCTTCGATCATTTGGAATGCCATCTCGAGATCCATCAACCTGATCCAATTAGGTCTATCTTGGCGCATTGGATCTGGCACACAGGTTATAATAGGCGAGGATGCTTGGTTGGGTTGCGGACATGAATTCATCCTACCTTCTGATATCAAACTTCACTTGTTCAGGTCTGGTATATTTTATTTATCACAGATCGTGGACCCTATCAACACCACCTGGGATTCACAAGCATTGTTGTCTGTGCAAACTTTGGATATACTTGCAGATGACTGGCCAATCTGTAATCGATATCTCTGTGCTCTCCACGCCACCTGTGTTCATCTTTTGGACAAGGAATATGAACTAATATGGGATTTATCCTCTAGTGGTAGATACATTCCTAAAGTTGGCTACACATCACTATGTGTAGAATTGGAACCCCCTTCTAAGCCTGGTTGGTGGACACCAATATGGAAACTACGGGCTCCCCCTAAATCCAGATTACTTATGTGGTGTATTCTTTCTAACTGCATCCCTACTGCAGACAACCTCAATAGACAGGCATCTCATGGACCTCCCCGATGATGTTTATGCCTTTCCCATGAAGAATGTGTTGATCACCTCTTCCTGGATTTCCCATCCATACAACAACACTGACGCACCACTCTTACATCTCTAGGTTGCTCACTCAACTGGTCGGGCCTCTCGGTTTGTTCAGCGTAGACCAATTGGTGGAGAGTTGCTAGTCGCACAAATGATCGCAATATCCCACTTCTTATGGCTTGGGGGATCTGGATTACTAGGAATCAATTCATCTTCCTGGACAAAATTATTAATTGGGACTGATCCCGCAGAAACATCATCTCCATTTTCCACCTCATACCTGATGATGGATTAGCCGGGGCCTACTAGGACCATCTAGCCCGAAACTATTGATCCAACCTTCCAATGGGCATATTTTGATGGGGCTTCTAATAAAAATGGATGTGGTGGGGGTGCCACTTTGCACTTGTATGATTCCCATTACTTTCATCTCAAGATGGGTCTTGGTCAGGGTTCTAATAACTATGCTGAACTCAACAGTATCCGACTGCTTTTACTTTTCTCTCATGAACAAGGTTGCAACAGGATCTAGATTTTTGGGGATTCTCAGATTATTATTAAATGGTTCAACTTATAGGCACACTGTCATTCTCACACTCTTACTGCTCTTATGGATGAGGTTCTTTTGTTAAAATCAATTTTTGACTCCATCTATGTCACACACATTTACAGGCAGAGGAACCAGATAGTCGACCAACTATCCAAGGAAGCCTCGTAGCTAGCGTGGGGTCGGTGGCACATTTTGGAGCACGATGTTGCTCAAGATTTTCACTACTACCATCGTCCTTTCATTGATGACTTGGGGTCATAGGACACAATACCTCTTTGACTGCCATTTTGGATACTGCACATATTTTGGATCGACAGTATCACAGTTTGATATAGACTATGTTTTCATGCTATATTCTGCGACAAGTATATATTTTTGCTTTTTTTTTTTATGTACATATTATTATAGACTAGATGGATACTCAGTTTCAGACACTTGAAATGAATTGGACTCCTTTGGGAGCATGCTTATTTATCTTGAACATGCATATGTTGGATATGCTGCTAGATGCAACATGTAATTTTTCTTACTTTTAATGGAAAATTGCGAATTTTTTCCGTAGAATATATATATATATATATATATATATATATATATATATATATATATATATATATATATATATTTCAAAAAATAAAAATAAAAATAACAAGTATGAAAAACAAACATTGATTGGCATACTTATGCAGAAAACCTAAGGTGAAAACCAATTTTTTTTTGCTACCTTACATTTTCTTTATTCCTGTTCTAAAATCCCAGTTTCTTTGCATCCTTTTTCTCTTTCAAAAATAATAAAAACATATAGCTACAGAATTGTGGAAATTTTGCAGCTCTGGTGGATTTCTGCAGCTCATATATAACAAGACCTTTTTGACTCAAGCAATTGAAGAATACCCCGAAGAAAACATGAAGACAAGATAGAGAGAAACACATGAAGCTTAGAAACATCAAATTCAAGGTATGCAAATGCAAATTTATATTTAATAATAAGGATGTAAACATTGACATATGAATTATATGGTCATTTTATACCACCAATTCAAAAAAATTATTAACAAGAGCTGATCATGTCAAATCAAAATCAAATCTCAAACTCTGCCACTTAACCCTCATCATTACACGACCGCTCCAACATCAAATCCCAATTTCGTTGGTGAAATCATCCAACTCATAATGGTGATTTATTATTAACCTTACTCATACTCTCGATAATTCTGAAGCCTCATTCATTCATTCATGCCCTTGTTCATTCTGAAGCATAATTCACGCAGGCTCTCATTCATACTGAAAACATTCATCTTACCTTGTTAAAGAGACAATCTTAAGGTAAAGTTTCTCGAGCCATGGGAGTGATAGTGAGGACAGAACTAGAAGGAAGGAAATTCATGGAAGGTTACCCATAGGTAAAAGAAATACTACATAAGGCATAATGGCTCATTTTTGTGGAAAAATTCGAAGGATTTCACAAGGAGGTAGCTAAATCATTTTTCAGAGCATTCGGCGGGATGGAGTTCGAAATCAAAGATGTTAAGTTTGCAATAACATATTATTTCATAGCCAAAGCCACTAGACTACCAAGAACTGGAGAGAGGTGGTTCAAAAATAGAGGAATCGAAGGTGAAGAATGGAAAATATTTCTAAAAAACCCAGGTCTAGATACCACCATCTTTAAAAACGGAATACCTAGCACAACACTAAAAGGAAAATGGAGGAATTTTCTATTGATAATCCAAAAATTTGTTACCTGTGAGGGAAGATTTGGATGCATGTTATTTTATCATGTTAGGTTATTGATGAATTTTCTTGAAGGTAGTGAAATAAATCTTCCCTACTTTTTGTTACATAGCTTGAGAAAAATTGCAGGGATTGTTCAAAAGAGAATTCAGTTTATAGACAACAAAATGTATCATCATGGGTTCACAAAAATTCTTATCGAATTCCACCTTAAAATCTCACGGCATACTTGGGAAATTTCCTAATTCAGAATCATTTCAAAGAGGGAAACCAAGAAGAACCTAGTTGTGGAAAAGCAAAAAGGGGAAGGAAAATAAAAATTGAAGACCCTATTGAAAGTGAACAACAACCTCAAGAACAGTTAGAAGATGAAATTCCCATTGTAGAACTTTTAGGGAAACTTAAGAAGCAAGATGGTAAAAATAAGGAAGAGGGAAAAAAAGGAAAAGATACATCCACAAAAATGGAAAAGTCTTAAATAAAGAAGAATATGGAAAAAATTCAAAACCCTCCTCCTTCAATGAGGAGAAGTGCTTGACTTAGCCAGACAATGAAAAATCTAGCTCCAAAAGAAAAAAAAATTGTTGATTTAGAGGAAGAACTCAGGGTTCCATCACCCACTATTATTTCGCCTGCCCAGAGTCCAGGTCAAAATACCCCAGAGATTGACTCAGTGCAGCAACAAATTTATGACTATATTGAGTCCTTGGAGAAGAGAGACACAAAGAAGACATCAATTTTATGTTAGGACCCTATATTTTTAGTGTAGTCCCTTATTTTTGTTAGTGTGGCCCCATTATTGTAATTGTTGTACACCTGTAGTCCTCATATTGTTATTATTGTGCCCTTACATTATTATTGTTAGGTCGGCTAGGATTATATTGTGACCCCATGGACTCCTATATATAGAAAGGAGGTTTTTTCATTTGAATAATCTAAGAATAGTTCATTTATGTAATGTAAAGGAGGTTTCCACCTCGAAGTGGGTGATTTCTAAGTCATTGATCTCTCTTTTCTTCAATTTTGTGAACTAGTTTCATAACATTTGGTATCCAAGCTTTGAATTATAGGGTTTTTCTGCTTCAAAAAAGTCATCGTGGAATTTTCTCTATAAATGTTTTTCTACGACAGTTCAGAAGCTAAAAAAAAAAACCCATTTGCGCCAAAATCTAGAGGAACTTTGTGTAAAAACTTTCCGATCTTGGTTTGCAATATTTTCGGAGATATGATATGTGGAATTTATGGTTTTTGCAGGCTCCCAAATTTCATCTCAAAAAGGCGACCTTAGGAAAATCATTGTAACTCTCTCTCTGAGCATCAGATTGGAATTCTATAAACCTTGGATGAAAGTACATAGATTGTAGTTTCCTATGTATCGATTTCAGAGCCGAAAGAGGAAACAATGACACGTGGCACACTGTATAATTTAACTCTACTGAACTAGTCCATATTTAGGTCATTGTGGGAGATTGAGCATAACTTTGCCTTGAAGAATCCAAATCACGTCAGACTTGTGGCATTGGAAACAAGATTAAGAGGGATACTAAAGGAACAAAGATAAAATATTGGGGATATGAAATTATAGAGATACATCAGTTTCAATATCGAGCTCCTCAAAAGCAAGAAAAAGGTGTGTATTTAAAAAAAAAAAATTGCATAAGTCTTATTTGAAAAATCAGTTTGAAGTGATTCCAAGGGCATATTGAAGCATATATATCAGTATTGGGTTCTAAAATTCCCCCTAAAAAGAGTTCAACACCCATTAATCCCTCAAAAGGCTCTATTATGACTCATGAAGAGGAATAAGTGCAACATGATATATCAAAATTACAATACCAAGTGCAACAAATTTCGCTCGTGCAAAGAGTGAAAAAAAATGAAATGGAAGCTAAGATGGATGGTTTGAAGAATGGAATGGAAGCTAAGGTATTACATATATTACATATATTAATATGAATATATATAGATATATATTATATTTAATTATAATATTAATGTTATATTATATTAATTAGTCAAACTGATCAATGTAAAGCGGTTCTGTATTACACGTTGTTAGTACAAAAATCTATTAATGGTGGAATTGAACGTTATGCACTATTTGTAGGAAATTGGAAAACACATTTTCATATTGGACAAAATGTTGGATATCCGATAATAAAATAACTATCTTCGATTATTTGACAACATGATGGATTATAGGAAAACATCCAATAGTGGACGAGATAGGGAATCTCGTCGAATATTCTACCGGTAAAGAACTGCCGTCAGATATTTGACGGTAGTCGAGATTTTAGAAAAAAAAATCATTTAACTTTCGATGCTTTTTTCGATTTTAGCCATTCCGTCGAATTCCACGGTCATAATTTCCACCCAAATGTAGTAGTGGATAACCGAGCTAAGTTATCATGGCTTCGTGTGCTAACAAGCTTCCTTGTGTTTTGAACTCCTGATTCGTTATCTTCAAGAATTTGACTATCTGAATGTTTATTTTGGACATACCTTGATGGGGTTTTTGGATGCAATGGCTCACCTTCTTCATCTTGTTACCCATTGTGCTCTTCATTCTAATTTTATTCTTCCTGTTATTCTTATTTGTTATTTGGTTTTGGATGGGTATGATAAAACACTTCATCTATTCTTAAATCGATACATTAAAAAACCTTATGTGTCCTTTTTTTGTAAGATCTGCATCCATTTCTTTTATATGCATATACTTGGAAAATTCCTTCCTCAGTTATGGAATCAAATTTCCTTACATTGTATTCATTTATCTTAATATAGCATTTGCTTCCAAACATTTTGAAATGTTTGATAGTGATTGATCTACCTTTCCATAGTTCATAGGGTGTTTTAGTATTTTTACCCTTATTTTTTCTTTGTTCAATATATAAATTACTGTATAAAATTCTTCTCCCCAAAATATGTTAGGTAAGTCAACTTCAATGAGCATGGTTCAAGCCATTTCTTGCACTGTTTAATATTCTCTTTCATCCACTCCATTCTACTATGGAGTTCTTGTAAAAATTATTTGACTTATAATTCCATGGTTTTCACAAAATATGTTGAATTCATTGGAAGTAAACTCACCTCCTCTATCAGTTCTTACACATTAATTTTAAGGTCAATTTCATTTTCAACTAAAGCCTTGAAAGATTTGAATTTCTCAAAAGCGTTATATTTTTCTCTAAGAAAGGTAACCCGTGTTATTCTTGTATAATCATCTATGAAAAACATAAAATACCTTTCACATTTAGGTGTTTAAGTCTTGGATATTCCAAAAAGGTATGTATAGATGAGTTCCAAAGGCTTGGATGTAGAGTATGCTTCTTTTTTTTTCGAAGAAGACCCTGGTTTTTTTTCCATGTTGGCATGCCTTATGGATGACATTATCTAGTTTTGATATATTTGGCATGTACTTCATGACCTATGCTTTTCTAATATTTACCAGATTATCAAAATTGATGTACCCCATCCTTATGTGCCATTGCTAGCCCTTGTCTATCTTTCATAGACAACAATTTTCTCCTTCTGATTCATCAAGAATGTCCGCATCGCCAAAAGTTCTGTTAGCCTTTGCCACCAAGTTTGTTGTATCAATATTTATAATTTCACATTTTTTGGAAATGAATGTGAGATCATACCCTTGATCTCACATTTGACTGATACTCAATAGATTGTGTTTTATTCCTTCCACATCAAAATGTTTTGGGCCTTATTTATTCCATCATTTATGTTGACTAAGCCTTCCCCAACTATTATTCCAGATGTTTTGTTACCAAGTATCACTTGTCTCCATCTTCTTCCTTTAGTTTAATGAATTTACTTTAGTCTCATTTCATGTGTATTGAACATACACTATCAATATACCATATGTTTTCATGCCTTTGGGCATATAACATAAGACCACATTCTTCATGCTTCTCTTGCTTATGTTTAAACATTGTTGGATGTTTATTTTTGAGAGTATATTCTTCCTTGCCTTGGTTTTGAGACATGTTTAGATTGCTTTAGAAATTTCATGCTTTTTGCCCATAGTTATGGCATATGTGACATTCAATGTAATTAAATAGAGGAGAAAAATAATTACCTTTTATATTACCACTTTCATCCATACCTTTAGATTTTTTTCTTAAGTAGTTGTTCATTGGAACTTTAAGAGATTCTCACCTTCCATAATATTTTATTCTCTATGCTCTACAATCAATTTCTCTAGGACCAAATTTATTACATCAGTAGCAATATCCATAAAATAAATATTGGTACCTGAATATATATTTCTTGTTGAGGGGAATAACTTTTCCAAATCTACTTTGCTTGCTTTCTTTGACACTGTCATAATGTTGTTGATTTGTAGTTGTATTGGTGCCTTTTAGCATACTTTCATGGCTTCCATTTCCTCCCTTTACTGGTTCCTTTTATTCTCTATTAAGTTTTTCTAAATTACTTAAACCTATTTTGATGGGAGAAGATTCATGATATTGATTTTCCTTTAAACTAATTTTGAGCATCTGCATAGCTGGTAGGTTCTTTACATTTATTTTCTATTGATATTGACCTTGAATCTCCCTTGGTTTTATTTTGGCTCTCTTCATAACTGAGGCTAGTTTTGATTAATGGATATCTCTCATAGTTGAGGATGTGGTCTAAAGATTTAGTACCTTTTATTAGACTTAAATTTTGACTCAGATTATCTAAGAATTTTTCTAGTTCTTTTCTTAAAGAGACAATTTCTTATTCCAACTTCTCACAATATCCTTCCTTATCTTTCAACTATTTTATAAAAATCTCCTTTATTATTTTAGTCTCTTCTAATTTAGTTTTCAGGATAATGATTGAATTTGCATCACATTCGTCATAATTATATTCTTGTTTTTGTTGTTCTAATAGATTGACCTTTTTCCTTAGTCATCTTATCTCTTCAAGGGCACTTACTAGTTCTCCTTTAAAATCCACCCCCCCGCTCTTCAATCTCTTCTTAAAAATTTTGATCATCCATGGCTATGAATAATATTTATCCTCTCTCATCATCATACACGAATTCATCACTTTCATAATCACTATATTCTTTGGAGTATAGAATTTTCCTTTTGATGTATCCTCTTCTCTTATGATCATGAGATTTGAATTTTTCTTTATCATCACTATCATTTGTTTTTTCATAAATACTCTTAGATTCATAGTGACCTATTCTACCACACTCAAAATATTTGAATGCAATCTTACCTTTAAACTTTCCACTTCCCCTTTTCAACTTTCTCACAAATAGAGCTTCCTCTTCATTTGATTCATGACTAAAGTCTTCATGGATCTTTTGCTTGTTTATTTCTTTAACTAATTTGAATGTTGCTTCTCTTAATCTTGAATTATCCTCTATTCTCATTTTATATGTAGTGATAATTCCATAAAGAGAATCCATATTTAGATTTTGAAGATATGATATTTCCTAAATAGCAAAAACTTTTGGATTGGATCTTGAGGGAAGGGATCTTAGTATTTTGTGAATAACTTTAGATTCCGTAATTGTCTCAGAAAGACCTATAATAGTGTTAAATACCCCATCGACACAAAGAAACAATGTTGCAATTATCATCTTCAACCATTTTCATAGTTTCAAAATAACTCTTATGTGTTTGTAGTTTAGCCTTCTTCACTTTGTCATTTCCTTCATTACTACTTTGAAGCTTGTCCCAAATTTCCTTGGTTGATTTTTAGTGCATCACTTTGAAAAATTCTATGTCTAATAGTCCACATAATATGATATTTTTTTCCTTGCATTATTTGAATAGATAATTTTTCCATATGCAACAGTTGGAGGAGTTGTTGGAACTTGATTACCATTTTTAACAACCAACCAAACATTAATACCTAAAGACATAATGTAGGTACTCATTCTTGCTTTCGAAAAGGCATACTTTCATTGGCATAAAGCAATGGAAATTTTCTTGAGTATGTTCCTTGTGGCTAGCCATGATCCCTCGTGATCTACCTTCTAGTAGTTAATTACTTCTTGAAGGAACCTTATCTAAAACCAATTGTTGGAAATATGATTATATTGAGAGGGGGGTGAATCTGTGTAATGGTAAACATTAAAAAAAAAAAAAAAATTCAATGCATGTATAATATCAATCACATTAGAAACATAAGAATGCACTGTACACACACACACATGAAACTTATTTCATTATTGAATGATTTTGTAGGCACCAATCTATTGTGACATTTATTTACTAGTACCGACTAGGAGGAACCAATCCCCTAAAATGTTTTACTGGAACCAACTAGAAGGAGACACTAATATGTTGAGAAATGAATGCATTTACCTTAAATTATTTATTGGAACCAACTAAAAGGAGACACCAATTTTGGCGCAACCCAACTTGGCCTAGATTTTGGCTAAGAGCTCTGCATTTTGAGGAGAGCGCAAAGTGGACCACGCAACGAATCATTCAAAATATACTGCACGGTTCCATAGGGGCCTCAGGGTGGGTTGAAGCCCCTCCTTTTTGTAAAACACACTATGTTGTAAAGGGTTTTGTCTCATATTTTCTTGTTTTGGGGAGCCCATGGTATTTGAACCATGGTAGTAATGATGTAAACTGATGATGTAATAATATATAAAGGGATGTAATGTTATGTTTAGGATAATATCATATCATGGTTATGGGAAATATTTTTAATCTATATTTTGTAGTGAAGGGAATACTCTGCATCTGAGTGCACAGAGACCTAGGAAGAGGCTGCAATTTAGTGCGCAGACCGCCTGCAAATTAGTGTGCAGGTCAAGATTGGGTGTATTCAAGATTTCATCATAATAATTAAGCCATTTTTTGGATGACATTCTGGTGTTCTTATGTGTTATATATATATATATATATATATATATATATATATATATATATATATATATATATATATATATATCTTGTTTCATTTGAATGTTATGTCAGTGCAATAACGGTTTATGGGTTTATATGATGTGTTTATATGATTAATTGAATGTGGAAAAGTGATTTATGAGTTGTAAGAATAAGATAATATAAAACCACCACATTTTCCAGTCCCTCAATGCTGCAGAAACTTGGTTCTGCATGCACCCATATTCACTTCGAGTGAGACTATGATTTTCTTGCAAGTTGTTTCCGAAAGTGCCAGTGATCAAGGGTTTTGTTGGTGCGCAGTAAGATCGAACCCGAGTCAGCCCAAATCAAACCAAAAAATACTTTGTTGTCAGGACTGGGATATGTTTGAGGGATATGTGGATGTGGCACCTGTCGAAGAAAGAGATTCAATATTGGATAGACCTGAAAGAGCATGAATTTGCAGATCAAGAGAAAACAATCTCCGGCTGACATCCAAAGCGTGGTTACAAAAGTATATATTTAAAGATCAATATGAGATTATCTTCGTTGTGTTTCCTGCTGAGATGTATGAGTGGATATTGAGGTTGACTGAAAGAAAGGACGGTTTTAAGGGTCATGAAACTATAGTGTGGATTCCTGAGCTGATTTAATGACTCAAGGGAACTGACAATAAGATTTCAAGGGCTGTTGATTTCTGGATTGATAACATCTTGGGAGGATTCATTACTGAGTTCGTAGTAGACGTGACTATGTCCTACAATGAAGTAGAATGAAGATTATTCAAAGGAATGTGAGGTAAGTATTTGAAATCTTTGAAACTTTGGATTAAGATGCTTCTGTGTGAAAAGGGGAGTTTTATAGAGGCAATCATATTTTTAGTCTACTTATGTTTGGAAGAAGAGAAATTAAATTTGAGCAAGAGAGCGACGCAACATGTAGTGGAAAGAGATATAGAGTAGATACCAGAAAGATATCTCTTGGACAAGATCTGAATACCTTTGTAGAAACTAATTATAGTCCTCTTTTGAGCGAATATGAAAGTGAAAGAGAAAAATTCCACCCCCAGGAAACTTCACAGTATTCCCCCTTTCAGCCTGAGAGTTCGCAGAAGCTAGAATCCAACAATAGCCAAGGTATCTATGGTTTTCCTGCTCCCCCTACCCCTCCTACCCCCCACCCCCCTCCCTTCCCTGCCCATGAAGAGGTATGGCTAATGATATTAAGCTACATGTTTTCAGAGGAACTGGATCGGAGGATCCATAACAATTTTGGTTTTTATTCGAAGCTGTATGGACCGCGAAGCAAATCAATCATGAGAATATAAAGAAGGCACAACTCGTTATGACACTGCACAATATAGAATTAATATGGTATATGAATTATTCAACTAATCTGGATAGAACGTTTGCATATATTAAAATGACATTGGTAGGAGAGTTTAGGAAGATAAATTCTTAGTCGTAATCCATCACTGAGCTGAAATAAATCAAATAGAAGCCTATTGAGTTTGTTTGGGAGTTAGATCAGAGATTTAAGCTACTATTGGATCAAGTGAGCTTCGACATAACTCCATAGCAACATCAAGAGTGGTTTATAGCTGCGTTGCTACCATAGATAAGATTTCCATTGATGCAACAAAAGATAGGAAGTCAAGCAAAAGCTTTGGAGATTGAAATTAAGTTGGAAGCTTCACCTATAGGAGATACTAATGAAAGTATGCAACAAATCCAAAATTAGCCAACAAACCTGACCATATAGATACAAGATATCAAGAAAATCAAGGAAGTTAGAGAAGAAGTGTGGTGTACGAAGTGCAGATCAGAGGGCCATTCTAAAGTAAAATTCCATGTTTTCAGGGATTACATGGTTGGTGGAGCACCTAATCTCTTGAATGCAATATATAGCCTGTTGTGTGAGATATGTAAGGCTAGAGGAAAAAATTGGTCAGAAGATTTCTACTTGTTACAAAAATATGTGAAAACTCTAAGGAATCTATTTTTCAAATTATGTAAATCAGTAGGACATGATGAGAATAATTGCTGAAGTTATGACCTAATGATGGACCACAATGCTGACACTTATAGAATGCAAGTAGAAGAGCATGGACATGAGGATAATACACAACGTAATGGTCGAGGAGGTTACCAAGCAAGAGGTCGAGGTGGTGTAGTTGGTCAAGGACGTAGTCAGATTGTTTGTTATAACTGTGGTCAGCCAAGTCATTTTTCAAGAGACTACCAGAACCCCACAATGACATGCAAGTATTGTAAATATTTTGACCATGTAATTGAAGAATTTCCTATACTTATGGAAAAGATGCAAGAAAAAGGGAATCAACAACCAACACAGAGTATTCAAATGATGGTTGTTGAAAGGAGGACTCATGAAACTCGAATTAGTATTTTCACTATAAGTGGAGTTGCGTACACTAGTAGTGATAAGGTGGATGAAAAGAAGGAATTTAAAAATCTAGGTGCATGGGTTAGAAAGATTGCAGAGAAAGTTCCTATTTTTAATATTCAGAAAGAAAAGGGGGTGTTTATGAAAAAAAAGAAAATTTTTATGGATGTTGGAGCTTCGACCTCTAATGCCCAGCCAAATCCTGATCATAGAAGTAACTGTGACCTATCATCAACTTCGATACAAAACAGAGCTCCGACACGGGCTTGAGCTCTGACACCAGAACAAGATCCGGCAAGCCAAGTAAGTATTTTAAGGTCTTTTCTCCATACTTGTATGAAATTTTTAAGGGATAAAAAAGCTGTAGAAGGGATGTAGGAGTTGATATATTCCTATGCATCAAAAGTAACACCGCAAAGTGAGATGCGCACAATTAATAATTTTCATAGACAGAAGAGAACTATAAGAGAAATGTGGCTCAGTGCGCAGGTAGGAGAATATGAGATGGATCAAGTTATTTTGGATTTTGGATCTGATGCTAATGTATTGAAAAAGCATACATGGAAATTTATGGGTAAGCCGAAGCTACAGTGGTCACTTATTCAGTTAAGGATGGAAAATCAACAAAAGATATTTCCTATGGGAATACTACCAGGTGTCATAGTGGTTAGTGAAGGAGTGTGCACTATTGTTGATTTTGAAGTAATAGAGATTGTTGAGGACAATCATCCTTATCTTGCATTACTTGGACTTGACTAGGCATTTGAAAATATGGCCATAATTAATCTGAAGAAACGACATATGATATTTGAAGGAAACAATATGAGAGTGATTGTTCCCTTGGATCCATCGGAAGGAGAAAGATATGCAGAACCAGTCAGAGAAGAATACTGTGTAGTAGACATATAAAAAATTTATCAAATTTATCAAAGGAAAAAGATTGGGTTAACCCTACTGTGGAAGGAAAGTTGAGTTGGGAGCATGATAGTTCTTGTACCTCAGATTTAGAGGAATAATTGGAAAACTTGTAGAATAGGATACATGAAGTATCCACAAGGAGTTTAAGAATTACCAAATCAGTTTGTTGAATAATGTTTGAGGTATGTAACCCACATTCTTATGATGGCATAGGAGTTTTGAATACTTTTCTTAATGATTATGAAGAACAATTTCAAGAAAATAAAGGCTGTTAGCGTTGGATGTAGCCCTTAAAGCTACCCCTGCTAGATGGTGGAATGCACATAAGAAGAATATAGGAGGTTGGAAGGAATGTCAAACACTGATGTGGATAAGTTTAGGACAGATATAAATAGAAATGGAGATAAAATATGATGGTCAAACTAATCCTAGGGAGCATATCTACCAATACACTTTAGCATGGAAGGAGATTCCACAACAAGAGTGGGTACATGGATTCATTCATACATTGGAGACAATCCCTAAGAACTAGTACCTAGAAACAAATATTCAACATGGTACCGAGAATTGGGCAGACATGGTTGATGGATTCATATTAACATTCAAATTTCAGGATGATTTCCCACACATAGATTGGGCCCTTTGGGCAGTTAAGAAGAAGATCTTTGAGAAGGCTACCTTGATGACACAGAAGTAACTTGATTGGGATGCACAAATAGAACATGCACTGGAGGTTATAACATTATTGCAGAGGGAGAAGAAGAATATTCTCACAACATCAATATAATAGAGACAGAAGGATACCGTGAAGTGACTGGAACTGAGATAGAGATACTAGACATAACGAAGCCATTGAAGACCAAGAAGGTAAACATAGGATTAGGGAGGATCCCAAGTTTGAAACTATAGGAGATTACTGCGATGAAGTGTTGGAGGATTAATCCGTCTTGCGGACAAGACCGATCTCCCTAGTACTAAAAGTATCTAGCAACAAACAACCAAATAGACTAATCTTTCTCTAAGCATATCCGATCTACGAAAAGCTCTATAGAGGTGTTAAGGACTTACCTTTTGTCCAATGCTTGTTTGAAGTCGTTGTTGTCCCTCGCGCGCTTGAAGGAGTTTTCTCGTAAACCTGCAGTCACAAACAAGAAAAATATTACATAGCACCTGTATAGAAATCATCATAAACCATGCTTATCATAGTGATAAAGGAATCTATGAAATAATCCATTGATTGAAAGCTTATTGAGAAAAATAAGTATATTTGTATTAATTTCAAAAGAAGAAAATCCTTACAACCTGAGCCTTGATGTTGCACAAGACTTTCCAGGGTCCGAAGTAGGAATCTCCTTTACTTTGATAAGCTCTGCACTCCTCCAACCAAGACTAATAGAGGTATGTAATCTCTCCTCACAAAGTCTTAATCAACTGAGTCTGAATCTCAACAGCACTTAACTTCAAATATTCTAAAGCTTCAACTCTCTTTGAGGCTACCCAATGCCTCTTTTTATAGTAGAAAAGAAGAGGTTTTCTGTTCCAAGTATGAAGGGATAGAATCCTCCTTCAAAGGGATAAGCTCCTCACATCAAGGGGTTAGCTCCATAAGGTAAGGGATTCATGCACCTCACAAGAGCGGTTCTGCCACCGCAAAATCCATTCTAGAAGTTTCCAGATTTTACTTTAATTGAGCTTTTTGGAATTTACTTGCGCCTTTTTAATCTTACATGGGTCCACACCTATAACAAATATAAAGTGCGTTCAGGTACGCAGGATAGCTGAACATTGGGTGCGGGACCGCAGGCAAGATAGCCAGAAAGTGCGATACTAAAGTTTAGGAGACTTTTAGGAACTTTTTCTGATTTTCAAGGCTTGACATGAGGAACTAATATGTTTAGACTTGCAAAGGGAGAAGTATGAGTTATAATGAGCTCATACACATAGAAGAATGTCAGGATGACAATTTTTAGTGTAACAGATTGCCCCCTAAAGTGCAAAGTCTGGAATAGATGATGTTGAAGTCTGTCATATATGAAGAGCGCAGTACTTTATCATTTCAAGGATCATCCTGTGGTCACCCCAGTCGGAACCTGTAAAAACATTCAATGAAAAAAATATATATATATATATCATCGCTAAGGTAGGCATTCCCATACTCAAATCAAAACTAACTAATTCAAACTATTCTAATATAGGAATGATTTTGAGTACATCACAGTATAGACATGTGTAGACAAAGTATGGACGCAGCCATCTATTTGTAAATAGTCTACTGTAAGATAAAAAAATTCCTCGCAGCCTGGATGGTAGAAACTAGATCCAGGGTCTTGATTTCTGCATCTCGAACTAGTACGATTCTATCCATGTGAATAAATGTATCGAAGTCGAACATGGTAGAAACCACTTGATTACCAGTCAGTGATGTAAACTATTAACAAGTGTGAGAGTAACCACCAGTAATGTCAATGGATCTCAAAGTACCCAGTACAATCCATGAAATGTGAATGAATGAGCTGAAGTCGAACATGTCACGGAATCATTCGATCGAAGGTCAATGATGCAACCTGTCGTCGAAGGTGAGAAACCTGCCATTAAGGCATGCAGATTTCAAGGTACTGACGATTTCTAGATCAACTCCCTAGATAATGAGTTGTCGTCGATAGAAAGTGATCTGTTGTAGGCAAGCCCACAACACGAAATCATAGATCAAGTTTTGAAAACATATTGGCAAGGAATGACTCAGGGATGGTCAAAAATGGATGACAGATATTTTGTAGATGAATGGTTTATTTGAACTGTCCTCTTGAACACATAACGACACTGCAGATGGCTTGGTGACAGTGGACCCAAACCTAGTACCCAGTAACCGGATGAAGACTTTCAAATGAGGTTTGATTAATTATTAGGCAAAGGATTTCCCAACCCAGGTGATTGAAAGTGTCGTGTTCAAGAGTGGTTAACTATATTTTCGAAAAATCAAAATAAAACAAACAAGTCATTTTTCTCTCTTTTCCCCCACCATTTCTGGCAAGTACCTCTTTATTTTTGACAAGCTTGAGGAGGATAACATTTTCTTGTTTATAAGCTCATCCTTCGGATGAGTCCAACTTAGTTTAAGATTCGAACCCTAAGAAGGAGTGGTTCGTTCCCGTTTGAAAGTTAAACAGGTCCTTTACTGTTAAATTTTAACGAGTCCAGTATAGGAGAAACTCGGTGTTTTTCAATTTTAGGGAGTTAGAAGAAAAACTTAAGAAAACTCCATGGGTGTACTTTTTCGTAAATTTAGTCCCTCGAGCCCGAAAAAGGATAAAATAATGCGGGAGAGAACTCTATTGACCGTATTTAGTCAACGTATACCTTTTTCGTAAGTAGTCCATTTCAGTCCGTAAAAGGGGTAAACTTATACTGAAGGGACGATTATTCATTTACTTTAACGAGTTCAAACAATCAAGTACTCGGCAATATTTTCATGTTTAGAGAGTCTGAAAAGGGCTTAAAAGAGAACTCCAATGTTTCGCTTTTTCGTGAATTTTTGAAAGAGTCCGAAAAAGTGATAAAAGTATGCTCTTTGTTGAAAAATGATCAATTCTCCTGAAAAATCCAATTTCTACACAAAAACTTGAAACATTACACATACTTGTTTAAGATGAGTAAAAATGCTTCAAAAATACCCTTTTAAAGTGAAAAATAAACAAATTAAAAATTCATATATTCGAAAAAACTTATAAAAAGGACTTTTTCAATTTCATTTTTACCGTTGAAGTTCAGAGTGAAAAGTAGAAGCTTTTGGGTAAAAAAGTTCCTGTGAAGATTCTGGAAAATCTTTCCATCGAAATCGAGAACCGTCAGTCCCAGGTAATCCACGACCTCATAATCTTGTATTTCATCTGTTTACAATTCGTTTTTAGGCTTTAGATTTTATTTTTAAGGGAGAAAAATAGTTTGAAAATCGCCCGCGGGGGTCCGCAGGTGACACACATGGTACCTGCGGACCCCGACTTAAAAAAGTCGTGGGTCTGCACTTTCCCCACAGATCGCGTGCGTTCCTACGCACTGTGTATAAAGGTAAAGTGTGGTCCCCGCACATTTGAATTTAAAAATCAAATTTCTCTTTTGCCGCCTAAAAATTTTCAAATTAGATTGTTCTAATCTATATTTTTATGCATTGTAGGATTAACAAGATGTTGATTTGGAGAGAACATGAGCATGAGGACGTGGACGAAGCCGCAATGCTCCATTTGCCCACAATGCAAGCATTAAGAGCATGCGGTCTGTATAAATTTTGGGCCATCCAAGGCATGAGGGCACAGGTAAACCTCCTGACATGGCTGGTAAACAGGTGGAACGTGTAGGACCAGTGTTTCCTTATTGGTGGCCACTGGCTCGAAATTGAGCTGGAGGATATTTATTTTCTGACTGGTTTGTCCAAGAGGGGTGAAAAACTTTCCTTGTTTGGGACTAGGCCAGGTGGCCAAACTGTCGCTAGCCTTCGACAAGAGTTCTATAATGATGAAGCAGACCCTAGGGACAAACGGATTGATATAAAAACTATCATCTGTCCCGAGCTGAAAGTGATTGCATTTACTGTTACCAAACTGTGTGGGAGTGCCGCACTGCATGTGGCTACCGGTTCCCAGATGCGCATTGCTGTGGACTGTTTTCGCGGCACCATTTTCACCTGGTGCGAAGCTGTATTGGCTAATATAAAAGGCCAACTAACTAGAGCGAAGAATGGAAAACTAAATAAATTTGGATATGGATCCATAGTTGTCACCTTTGCTCTAGAGAGGATCCCTATGCTAGCTCCACAGAGTATTCCTGTTGATGCCATTCGTCTTCGAGAACCTAGGATGGTTCGTTGGGTCGCACTGATGGCCCGTCATGGTATTGAGGGCGCTGAGATTATTCGATTTCCTTCTTCATATTTTCGTTGGCTAGACCGCCAAATTTTTGTCATAGAGGACTTTCCATATGCCGGGATAGATTTCCGCGGCGACCGAGAGATGAGTCTCCCAGCAGGGGAACAGTGGGATGAATCAGGTAAAATCATTTTCAACGAATTTTAAATTCTAAAATTTTTATTTTTGATCGTCTTGTCAATTAATAACCAAAAAATTTTTGAATACAGATGTGGGCCCACGGCGACCAGCCCATCTCCAGCCTTATGATAGAAGACAACCAGTTGCAGCCGCACCAGCCCCAGCAAGCCAATCAGCAGAAATCTTGACTAATTTAGAGCATCATCTAGAGCGTTTGACTCTAGATATTCCAGAGACAGACATAGATGAAATTCCACTCAGATTGCAGAGATACGTGATTAGTGTTCCAGGACCTTTTAGGAGGTTCCTATGTAGGGTGGCTCGGGCAGTGGTTTCTTATCGTGATCACCATCAGTGATGGGATGATTATGTTGTAGACTCATATTTTTGACCTTTTGTGTTACTATTTTGCCGATCATAAGGTGTTTCCAACCTATGATCGAAGATGATGTATATTTTTTGAAAACACTTCTATACTATGATATATCACTATTTACCGGCTATCTGTGTTCATGTTATGAATGTTGTTTTGTTTTACTGTTTTTTGATAATTGCAAATATCGATTTATCATACTAGAAGCAACTGCGTCTACTAATGTATTTAAATGTCTTGGAATATGTTGATATTCAATGTAGTCAAATTCACGTTCCAAGAGACGAACTCTTAAAAAGAACCGTAATAACACCGGATTTCTAATGGCATAAACCTTGTTAAGCTGTAATACAACAAGTTCAGAATCCAACCTAACAATCAAACTCTGAATTCCAAATGATATGGATTCAGATAATAACTCAATCACTGCAATACTCGGCAATGTTATTCGTTGTTTGACCAAGGCTTACCCCATGCATGGATACTAACTTGTTAGAGGGTGAATAGATAACCCAAGCTGCGGAAGAGATATTCCGTGTACTACGACAAGCACCATCAGCAAAACCAATGTAGGTTTGAAGAGACGTCGACATCTGCGATATCAAGAGTAAAACTCAAATAAGCAGGAATAGTGATAAACACACTTCTAAACTAAGCACGCTTTTCTAATCTAAAACACACCAACAGTAAAGAAATCTAATCTAATAAAAAATCTCCATACCAAGTTAAGCATAGTATCGCTTCAGATAAAGCCCATTTCTGGGTTTATCTAAAGGGACACCATCAAAATATATCAGCTCATAGGCCCCTTTTGCCAGCTTTCGCTTAACCATGAAAGGACCATGCCACATGGGCACGAATTTCCCAGCTCCTAGCTTATCATTGGCTTGATCATAAACTAAGACTAGGTCTCCTTCTGAAAAATTTCGAGGGGTAACACTTCTATCATACTGAGCTTTTATTCGTTTAACATGAGCCTCGTTTGCTATTACGTCATTTCGTCGATTCTCGTCCAGTTGAGCTAAGTACATGAAACGTTTCTCCTCTTCAGACGTAGCTGGGAGTAATTCTATGGCTAATTTCAGTGACGGAATTTCGCATTCAATCGACAACATAGCTTCCAGACCGTAAACGAGTTGAAAGGGAGTGAAACCAGTTGATGTTTTTACTGAGGTTCGATATGCCCAAAGTGATGAAAACAACATGGAATGCCAATTCGTTTTGTGAATACCAATAATTCTTCTAATCATGGTGACTAAAAATTTATTTATAGCTTCGACCAGACCATTGGCTTGTGGATAATATGGATTGGAACTATCGTGGCACAGGCCAAGTTGATCTGTCAGTTCAGTCATCATGACATTTCGAAAATGACTTCCATGATCTGTAATAATGGCTTGAGGAACACCGAACCTAGAAATTATGTGATTAAATACGAAAGTTGCAGCAGTCTTGCCATCAGCTGAAAATGTAGGCATCGCCTCGGCCCATTTAGTAAAATAATCCGCTGCTAAGATAATATATGCATGCCCCCCGGCCAAGTGAGGGTTACATGTAATAAAATCGATACCCCATTTCGCAAAAGGACCAACAACAATTATGGGATGAAGAGGAGCTGGTGGCGCGCGCATTTTACGATAAAAAAGTTGACAATTGTGGCATTTCCGGACTGCATAAATACAATCTTTGAATAACAATGGCCAGAAATAGCCAGCGCGCAATATCTTTTGGGCTATGGCATACCCAAACATATGACCGCCACATGCTCTAGAATGGTAGTCATTTAATACCTTTTCAGCTTCTTCATGAACAAGACAGCGTCTGAAAACAGAATCTGCTCCACGACGATAGAGTGTATCACCAATGATATTATACTGTTGGGATTGGAAGCGTATTTTCCGTCGCTGAGATTATGAAAATTCGAGCCGAAAAGATTGGGTTTGGAGATAAACAATAATATCTCCATACCATGGATCGAGAGTACTGATAAGAAACAGAGATTCATCCGCAATGGGCTCTTCTGCCACAGTTTCAGTATCAGTAGAGGGAAAAATCACACATCAGTTCCGCAAATACCAAAGATTTCTTTGCCTTGGATTTCTCAAACTCCAAGTCAAATTCCTTCAGGATAACTATCCATTTGGAATACTTGCCCCCTAGCAATTGTTTGGTTAAAATATACATCATAGGGTTGCAATCAGAAATGACTGTGGTTTTACGTAACAAGATGTAGTGCCTAAATCTTTGGACAGCTTGGACAGCTGCCAATGCCAATTTCTCCACATGTGTATACTTGATCTCGGTCGGATGCAAATTCGGACTAAGATAGTAAATCACATGTTCAGTATGAGGTTCGTCTTCCTGAACTAACACCATCCCAATGGTGGAATGAGAAGCAGCGAGATACAAAATGTAATCCTGGTTGTAGTTGGGAGGATGCAATAACGGTGCATGGGTCAGCGCGTGTTTAAGTGCATCGAAAGATCGATCAGCGATCTCGTCCCAAAAGAATTGAATATTCTATTTCAACAACCGGGTGAAACCCTTTGTAAGCTCAGCATAGTTAGGAATGAACCGACGTAAAAAGTTTTCTTTCCCCTGCAAACTTTGGAGTTGGTGTAAAGTCGAAGGAGGAGGTAATTTAACAATAGCCTCGACCTTCGACGGATCGACATGAATGCCTGATTTCGAGACAACAAAGCCCAGTAAACAACCCGACTCGACACAAAAAACACATTTGTGTGGATTCAGCCTAATCTTATAATGCCGACACCTCATAAAGATAGCTCGTAAGTGTGTGAGATGGTCGGCCCTGCGTGATGAATGAGCAGGTAAATCATCGAGATACGGCTGCACAATGTGCTTAATGTCATGAAACGCATAAGACATTGCCCTTTGAAAATTTTCTCCAGCGTTCTTCAATCCAAAGGGTAGTTTGCGATAAGAAAATTTCCCCCATGGACAAATAAAAGTTGTTTTTGGCTGATCAGCAGGGAGTATGTTTATTTGATTATACCCGGAAAAGCCATCCATAAAGGAAAACATTTCGCTACCGGCACAATCATCTATTATCTGATCGATATAGGGAGTTGGATAATTGTCTTTGGGACAGGCTCGATTAATATCCCTATAATCGATACATACTCGTATTGTTCCTTGTTTTTTAGTCACAGGAACAATATTTGATGCCCAATCCGTTAAGGGAATTGGATAAATGAAACCTGCACGCAGTAGTTTTTCAACTTCCGCTTTGATAGCAGCAGCTTTTCTAGGATGTATTTGACGTAAACGTTGACGAACAAGTTTGGCATCCGGGTAAGTCTTGATTTCATGTACGACGATTGACGGATCAATTCCTGGCATTTCTTCATAATACCAGGCAAACACATCACAGAATTCTTGAAATAGGGCTTTATAAGCTTTAATTTCATCTTCAGTACAACAAGCACCTATATGAATGTTTTCAATTATTCCTGGTTTTACTGAGATGTCAATTGGAACCGTTCGAGAAATATTTTCCAAATTTAATTCAGAATCAGGATTTTGCAATGGATTCTGGGGTTCTTTGACATATTCAGCAGTAAAAATTGAAGCGAAACCATCTTCAAAATGATCTGGTTCAGGTAAAAACGAAGATTGGTGATGCAGATCTTCCCATGGTAAATCATCAACAGACAAAAATTCATGAATTTTCTCATCAGTATGAACAACATCCAGAAATTTTGTTGTGGTTGAACTGGATATAGAAAGTGATTCCTCAGGGATCCCATTCATTGGATCGATTCCAGTTGAAGAGGTGTCAGAAAGTGACTGTACGGCCTGGTATGCAAGTTCAAATGGACTCAAAGGCATCATGCCCTTAATTGAATCTAACTCGGAATCAAAAGGTATGATCCAAGGATCATCAAACATAATAGTAGTTGATGAAATCAGGTGAATAGTTGCAACGGCAGGTGATACATTAGGAGGAGGAAAGGCAAAAGTTCCTAGTAAACCAGAATCTTTAACTAATCCTACTCCAACATCCTTATAAGGGATAGTTGCTTTACCAACATGCTGGATTGTTTCTGTAGAGGCTGGGTCAGAAGAGAAATAAGTTAACTGATCTATTGTGACGATCTTTCCTTGATATGGAAATTTTATGAGTCGAAAGACCGAAGAAACAACAGAAGTCATCGCATAAGACCAACTGCGACCTAGAAGAAGGTTGTAATCTAGAGGGGCATCAACCACTTCCACATCTAGATTTACACTTTTACCTTCGACCCCTATGGGTAAATCCTGCAAAATACCAAAAGGGTGAAAACCTCGACCATAAAAAGCCTTAAGAATCGTCGGAGATTGGTTAAGTGTAGGAGAACCAAGTGATTTCCAACACTGAATCGACATAATACATGTTGAATCCCCCTCATCAATCACAGTCCGATAGATCGGTCTGTTTTTTACTAACATTGGTATCTAGAAAGCCATCTGATGAGGTAGACGAGGTGTACTATTTTCTAAATCGAAGATTATAAGATTAGAATCCTGAATATCTACAGCTCCTATAGCAGACAAAAGCAATTTACGCTGTGTTGGGCATGATTGCAGCACTTCCAAAGCCGACATTGTTGAAGGGGAAATAGCTAAGTCTTCAACAATGTTGCAATTTTGAGCAGCTCTCGCATGTGGATTGAAAGTTGATTTACGAAGAACACCTTTAGCAGGCAGTTTGATTATTAAGTCTGGATTTTGTTTCTCGATTTGTAGCAGACCAGAAACAGGAGGAGGCGTAGTTGATGTATTTGCATTAGAAGATTCTGCTTCCTTCCCATCAACAAGATTCTTAGTACCATAATCTTGCGATCGCATCGCAATCCTTACATGAGACATCATCAAAATAGGTTCTTCTGAAGCAGTCGAAGTAGAACCAACCATCTTGCTATCTTGAGTTGGAAAAGGATCCTTCAAGACAGCAGGTTGTTGTGAACCTTTGACGAATTTTGCAACCTCTGCACTATGTGGGCATTCCTTAGTGAAGTGATCCTTGTCACAAATGTAACAAGGGTAACGAGGCTTGCGCTTTTCGTCATTGGATTCATTTTTATCAGTTTTCTCTTTCGAATTTTTCTTGTTTTTACCCTTCCCTTTCTTTTTACCACCGGATTTAGATTTAGCCGTAGATGTCTCTACGATGTGAATGTCGGCAGAAATTTCGGGGGAAGATTCTCCTTTCGGGGAATCTGGTAAGGTTATAATAGGAGAATAATTATTTGAAGATTTCTTCTTACTTTTCATATTGACTGTACCAATCATGCCATCAGCAGCATGAGACCCTGAAGGAGCAGCAGCTATCTGACCTTGTTTTGGAAGGTCGAGGATTTTTTCGTGTAAAGTACCTGACTGCGTGTAAACAAAATCAAGGTACTGAGCTTGAGAAATAACTTGCTCTTCAGTAACAACACCAGCCTTAGCTACATTTTCAGTGATCTTGGGTAACAATGATTTAAAAAACCATTCTGCCAAAATTTGATCTGGAATATAAACTTTCACCAAACGCCTTCTACGTCGCCATTCATGAATATGATCAGAAATATACGTAGGCGTAGATTGCTTAAGTGAATTTAATAATTCCATGCCATTGTCGTATCTGACAGGCAACTGAAAGTGAGTCAAGAAGGCAGTTGCTAACTGACTGAAATTATGAAACGAGCCTCGTGGTAACTCAATGTACCATTTGGCTGCAAGACCAATAAGAGTTCTTTGGAAGAGACGTAAGCGAATCGAATCATCAATAATTGAATTAGATGCACACCAGAGGTGATAATTCATGACATGATTTGATGGATCCTCTCCTAACTTACCTTCAAACTTCGGTATATCACTGGGCAACTTATGCGGCATTGGCGGCCAATACGGATAATAGAAAATCGGATCATTCGTAAGGCACGTCAAATCAGGTAAATCCAAAGTTGCAATAAATGGTAACTGACGGTTAGGGTCACGAAAACCTTGAGTAGCCAAAGCAGTTCCAGGAGGTGGATACCCAGAATAACTAGGAATTGGATTTATGTTAGGAATCGTGTAACCTCCTGGAAAACCAGGATTAACCGGACCAAACTGGGGTTGTTGAGGCTACTGATAAGTGTAGCCAGGGTACGGTTGATACTGATAATTTGGATTTTGTGAACCGGGACCAAATTGAGGATATCCCTGGTACGGTTGATATGTGAATTGCGGTTGACTTGTGACAACTGTACTTGTACCGGCTTGTCCTCCAGGCATCTGAACCGAAGTCTGAACGAAAGGCCCTGACTGGGGTACAGAGACTTGAGGGATTTGCACGGATGCAGGGATAGACGAACTCGGTGTTACAGATACTCCAGAAATAGGTGTTATAGGTTGGAAAAACGTAGCAGCAGTTGCAACAGTTTGAGGTGGAGTCTGAGGCGAACTAGGCCCAGCCTGCTGAACAGAACTAGGTGCAGGAGTTTGAATAATAGGTTGGACAGGTTGCTGGGATGGACCAGAAACCAAAGGTTGTCTAGGTTGAAAAGGTAACTGCACATTAGGCTACATAGGCTGTTGATATTGGGATGGATCCCACACCATATTCATTCCGGGATATTGTCCCGTAGAGGGTTGAACATAAGGACCATAACCTGGTTGAACGTAGGGTTGATACGTGAATGGTAAATTTCTGGCTCCTTGAACAGATGACTGACCAGAAGGATGTTGGTAACCTTGAATTGGGTACTGACCTTGAGGTTGATAACCCTGAGGCGCGTACTGAAGCTGGGGTTGATAAGGACCCTGAGGAGCATATTGAGCTTGGGGTTGACCCTGGGGTGTGTACTGTCCTGAAGGTTGATAACCCTGAGGTATGTACTGCCCTTGGGGTTTCCCCCCAAAATAATATGATTCCACAGTTTGTCCTGGGAAAAAGCTACCTTGAGGTTGACCCCTAGGTGGTAACTAACTTCCTGAAGGTTGCCCCCCAGGAGGTAACTGACTACCTTGAGGTTGCCCCCCAGGCAGTAACTGACTACCTTGAGGTTTCCCCCCAGGCGGTAACTGATTTCCCTGAGATTTCCCTCCAGGCGGTACCTGACTGCCTTGAGCTTGCAGATTCGGAATATTACCAGACATCATAAAAATTTTCCCTTTATTCGACGTTTCAGTTTTAATTCCACTTAAACCAGATGATAACATGCTTTCAATCGGTTGAGGAGCTGCCCCCGAGAAAGTACCAGACAGAGCCTGATATCCCGAAGGAACAGAAGGACCACCATGTAAAAATGATTCCGGTGTCTAGGAAAACATGGATGATTCTCCTGCCATAATGGATGATGGATAATAACCTCTGGGTGTTGGATGAAATGGAACTCGAGGTGGAGAAAAAGAAAGACCCGGATTCTCTAAAAAAATAGTTAAAGATAAGTACCAAGAAGTAGTTCGAATAGGGCTGTAGAAAATTTATTCACGTTCCCTAAGATGTAACGATTGAGGGGAATTGGGAAGAGATAACTCTTCGTCTGGATTAGTGAGTTCTTCAATAGAAATTAGTCCAAATGGAAGATCTTCAGTGACAATATTTCTTACCCTAGGTGAACCAATATTGCTGGAAGTTGGTGAAATAAATCCTGAAGATGTTTCCAAAATAGAAGGTTCAGTTTCAGGTTCAAATATTTCAGGTTCGTCAGCCCATTCACTGGCAGGAGAAATACTACCAGTAACTTCAGAAACTGAAATTGGCTCTTGAATGTGTTCTGTTATGGGTGTTTGATAATTAGGATGAACCACTATGGATGAAGTTCCAACTTCTATTGATGTAATCCTACCGCTACTAGACGATACCAGAGCACGAAGCCCTTCAAGCTGACTTGGTGAATATTCAGGGGGTTTCCCTTGTAGTCTTCGGGATTGTCTCGACAATTCCACCACGATTAATTATTTAACTAATCACATGCAAACAAAGAAAATTTCAAAGAAAACACCTAAAGTCTTTAAAGGAACAAACAACTGAATCACACACTTAAAAATCTAGGAGTTCAAACCACACACAAAAAGTAACTCCCCGTACTAAAAACAATAGTTGGTGATGAAATCCAACTTAGTAGAAATTTAATACAGAAAGGGCGGTTGGAACAGTTACCCTGACAACCTGCTTAATGAAACAGACTGGCACAAGTTTCCTCACAAAACCATCTCGTGCGAAGAGAACCCCCCAGAGAATCCAAGTGAGTCTAGTCGACATCTGCTCCAGGTACAGTGAGATCTTTCCTTCACCATCACCTTAGGAAATAATCTTAAGATAATGGACACTAAGGTTACCAACAGTAACAAATATAACTGGGGGAACAATCTATGATCTGATCTCACGCGCAAGGGTAGAGTAGCAAGCTCAATCCCCTTGAAGGTTCCTCGACATGGTTAATCCAAGGTTTACCGACAAGTGACCCCAAGCTCCTCGACAATGGTTAATCCGAGGTTTATTGTTTTTAATACGCGCAAAATCTTATATCTTCCCCAATGAGACAGAATTGATTGTCTCAAAGGTTTGGACATGATCTCGTGATTGACTTCTTTAAGAGAAGCTTCCCAGATTATACAAATTACGATTGGGTTTATTTCCTACCACAAGATTTGTCTACTTGTTTGTTTTACTACCTTGGAGAGTTAATTACTCCCTACTCCAAGATACTAGCCTAAGCTATGTTGGTGATAAGAGCCCTAGAAAACAAAAAGATTTCTAGATAGATTTTAATTAAGCGTTACTTTTAAGAGCTGTTTCTTAAGTCAATGGGTGCAGAAGTGAAACTTTGATGGTGTGAAAAATCGACTTCCAAAAACACTAAAATGCACCTAAAAATGATAATTAGATCATTTCCTTTCAATGAAATTCTAATTAAGGAAAATTTGGAGAATGAAATCCTTTTATTGAACAATTCCTTCTTTAAATATTAAGAGCAACTGAAAGAAAATATTTTTGTCTTTTCAGCAATAACTCAAAAATGAAACAAAATATCAAAGCTCATAAGAAAATCCTTTTACTTTCAAACTTGAAGCTATAGAACAAGTTTTCTTCAAAAGAGATCTACAAAATTCTATGAAAAACACTCAAAACTATCAAACTAATTCTGAGACCTACCAATTTTAATAACCTATTTGAATAAAATCTTTACAAATTTTTTTGAAGAATGTTTTACTTAGTTATTCAGCAAACTAAGGATCTATTTGTTCAGAATAACAAACAGATCAAAAACACTCACTTATGTTTTTATAAAAAATGAAATTCAAAAACCAATAACAAAGTTTCTTTTCGAAGATTTGCGAAGAAACAGTCAATTCTATTTCTCAATAAAGGATGATTTCACAATCAGGCCAGATTCAGCAAAAGACAAAAGACCAATGTAATCTTAAATAGTAAATGCTTCGAATCGCTACAAAGACCAAGCGAAAGACAATCCAAAACGCAGAACTTCTAGAAAATCATCAAAACACCAATACTACTAAGATTCATTCACTGAAAGATTTTGACAGAAACAATCATCAATTTGGGCAGAAATCAAAAACTCTAAATTAAAATAAATATAAACTAAAGAAATAAATCTGAAGGTTTTTCAAAATTTTAATAGGGTCCGCAGTCTTGTAGAAGGAACAGGTGTGGTACCGCACTATTTACTAAAGCAAAAATGCGAAACTGCCCGCACTGTGAAAAGAAGACAAAGTGCGGTCCCAGGAAAAATTAAAGAAAAACATAAAAGATCTCAAAATTTTCAAAAACAGAGAAAACCTAAGCTACCCAGGCAGATGTCTATCAATCAAAAACTAGGAAAAACGTTTCCTCAAATCAAAATAAAAGAGAACCAAAAACAACAAGTTCTTTCCCCAGCGGAGTCGCCAATTTGTTGGAGGATTAATCCGTCTTGCAGACAAGACCGATCTCCCTAGTACTAAAAGTATCTAGCAACAAACAGCCAAATAGACTAATCTTTCTCTAAGCATATACGATCTACGAAAAGCTCTATAGAGGTGTTAAGGACTTACCGTTTGTCCAGTGCTTGTTTGAAGTCGTTGTTGTCCCTCGCGCGCTTGAAGGAGTTTTCCTCGTAAACCTGCAGTCACAAACAAGCAAAATATTACATAGCACCTATATAGAAATCATCATAAACCATGCTTATCATAGTGATCAAGGAATCTATGAAATAAACCATTGATTGAAAGCTTATTGAGAAAAATGAGTATATTTGTATTAATTTCAAAAGAAGAAAATCCTTACAACCTGAGCCTTGATGTTGCATAGGACGTTCCGGGGTCCGAAGCAAGAATCTCATTTACTTTGATAAGCTCTACACTCCTCCAACCAAGACTAACAGAGGTATGTAATCTCTCCTCACAAAAGTCTTAATCAACTGAGTCTGAATCTCAACAGCACTTAACTTCAAATATTCTAAAGCTTCAACCCCCTTTGAGGCTACCCAATGCCTCTTTTTATAGTAGAATAGAGGAGGTTTTCTGTTCCAACTATGAAGGGATAGAATCCTCCTTCAAAGGGATAAGCTCCTCACATCAAGGGGTTAGCTCCATAAGGTAAGGGATACATGCACCTCACAAGAGCGGTTCTACCCACGCAAGATCCATTCTAGAAGCTTCCAGAATTTACTTTTATTGAGATTTTTGGAATTTACTTGCACCTTTTTAATCTTACAGGGGTCCGCACCTATAACAAAGATAAAGTGCGTTCAGGTACGTAGGATAGCTGAACATTTGGTGCGGGACCGCAGGCAAGATAGCCAGAAAGTGCGATACCAAAGTTTAAGAGACTTTTAGGAACTTTTTCTGATTTTCAAGGCTTGACATGAGGAACTAATATGTTTAGACTTGCAAAGGGAGAAGTATGAGTTATAATGAGCTCATACACATAGCAGAATGTCAGGATGACAATTTTTAGTGTAACATGAAGAAACAATCAGTAAATTTATAGAGTCACTTCATGAATATGAAGAAGTGTTTCCCACCAAGTTTTCAGAGATGAAGGGTATAATAGGAGATATAACAGCCATGAAGATTCGTTTGAAGCCTTATGCGAATCTAGTCAAATAAATACTTTACAGACTGAACTGGAAGTATAAGGAGAAAGTGAAAGTAGAGATTGATAAGATGATAGCAACATGAATTATTGAACATGTAGAAGAATCAAAATGGGTGAGTCCTATGGTGGTGCAAGAAAATAATACTCAAGGAGAAATTAGGACCTATGTTGATTTGAGAAAGGTGAATGATGCATGTTTACATGATCCCTTCCCTACTCCTTTCAAAAATGAGGTTCTTGTAGAAAATATAACAACATGATTCAATATGATCTTTTAATGTACTAAAACAAGATACCGAATCCTTCTACAATTTGTGGAAGAAAAACACAATCACACAATCACATAAACAAGTAAGGGAAAGAAACAATCAATCACACAACACAAGATGTATTTGAGGAAATCAAGCTGCCTAAAACCCCGCTATCTGTATATTGTATAAATTCAAGGATCATAAAACAATACAATGATTTCTCTCACAAGAGAACTCCTGCACTCTGCCAACTGTCTCACATTGATCTAGGAAAAATAGGACAAATACTTAGCCAATTATCTACCTCTGCTCAACCTACCTTGCTCACACATACATTGAGGAATTAAATCCCTATTAAATATGAAAATCCTTTTCCTTGATTGCGCAATCCTTCCTAGGCCTCTAATTCACTCTATAACTGACCTGTACAATTTTCTAATTATACAACTGATAGTTATCATCCATTTAACTTCTGTCTCAACTGGGTCTTCCTTGGAATTGACATGAAACAACTATTTATCTTGAATTACCAGTTAATTGATTGAACACTCATTGTGAATTAAATCATATTTAATTCACTAGACCTATCTCTAGCTCATCACTTAGTTAGAACTAGATAAATTGATTTTAACTCAATTTCTTGAGTTAACTAATTACAACTCATGCGTAACTGTAGTTGGACCCCCTTAAAGCATGAAACCACTCTACATGCATCCTATTAGACCCTCAACTCAAATTTCCTAAGCTAACTTAGTCATATTGACTTAGTTAACTAATACAAGTTGTTATGAGATGAAATGACAATTTATCTTCCAATTTAATCAAGGGAAAATTAAATCAGAAGTTGTGCTTTGGGGTGCCATTTCATGGTTCCATTTCAACACTCCCTCTCAATAAGAAAGGGATTATCTTCTACCACAATCCCGTATCTGTGGAATTTGATTTTTCTTCTTTCCAACGCCTTCTTCAAGATGTCTGCATCCTGCTCCTCTATGGGAATGTACTCTAATGACATAGTCCTCCTCTGAACACAATCTCTAATATGGTGATACTGGATATCAATATGCTTGGACCTGTCAAGGAATACTGTATTAACTAAGAGTTTGATACAACTCTTATTATCGCATTGTATTTCCTTCGGATCTATCTGTTGACCAAAAAAACCAACAATTATCTTTATCATACAGATGGCCTCACATGCTGCCTGATTGGCCGCCATGTACTTTGCCTCTGCTGAACTAAGTGTAACTAATATTTGTTTCATAATGTACCAAGAAACTATTGTTGACCCTATGTTGAAGATGCCTCCTGATGTGCTCTTCTTGTTAGATGGAATCCCTGCCCAATTTGCATCGGTGAAGCCTTGAACCTTCACTCCCTCTATCCATATGTACCATAATCCATACTTTGTAGTGCCCATGATATATCTCAACACATGCTTCCCTACCTTCCAAAATATCTTGGTAGGCTTAACCATAGCTTGGCTCAACTAGTTAACTGTGTAGCATATGTCAGGTCGTGTGTTCACCAAATACATGAGTGAACCCACTAGCTATTTGTAAACAGTAACATCCACTACTTTTCCCGAAGTAGCATCCTCCTTCCTCTAGTTTCCTACAAGAGGAGTCTCTATGGGTTTGCTTCTGTCCATATGGAACTTCCTTAGAATCTCCTTAGCATTTTGTCCCTGAGATACAAATAGATCCCCATCTCTTTGCCATATTTCCAATCAAAGTAAATAGTGCAAGAGCCCCATGTCCTTCATCTCAAATTATCTTGCAAGATCATATTTGCAAGATTTTATGAGTCGCTCATCACTTGTCAGTATTAGATCATCAACATAAAGTATAATAATCAAAATCTTGCCATAAAACAAAATATGACATAGGTTCGCATCCTCTTCACTCTTGGTGAAGCCCAACCCAGAAAAACAGTTGTTAATCCTAATGTACCAAGTGTGAGGTGCTTGATTCAGCCCATACCGTGCTCTCTTGAGTCTGCACACATGCGACTCCCTGTCTAAGATCTCAAAACCTTCCGACTGCTCATTGTACAATTCTTAATCAATAACTCCATTGAAAAAGGTTGTATTTACATCCATCTGATGTATCTTCCATCCCATCTGCGTTGAGAGTGCAAGGATGGATCTAATAGATGAGTACCTTACGACTGGTGCAAAAGTATCATCATAGTCAATCCCCTCCACCTAAGAGAACCTTCTGGCCAAAAATCCATCCTTGTGTTTCTCCACACTCCCATCTGCTTCCTGCTTCACCTTGTAGACCCATCTGGATCTTACAACTGACTTCCCCACTGGTCTTGGGACAAATTCCCATGCATTGTTTCTGATAACGGAGTCATACTCCTCAACCATGGCATCAAATCACACTAGCTGGTGCACTGCTTCCTCAAAAGAGGATGTTTCTATATCAATACCTCTGCTCATAAGAGACATGTATCTAGTGTACCACTTTAGGGACCTTCTCTTCCTGCATTTTGATGTGGGTGCTCCCACATTATCTCTCACATCCAACAATAATCTATCAGCCTCTCTGGTGCTCTTCCTTCCATATCCGGTGGATGGCTAGGCACGAGTGGTTTCTACCACTCTCTGTTCCGTTTCATGTGGCCGTTGCACATCCCAAGGTTCATCCTTTGGAGATAAGAGCTCCTCAACTACATGCAACTCAAGCTCCCTCTCAAGGAACAATCACATTATGGGAATTTCCAGGGTAAGTTCCTTAGATAAAACACCAAAGGTAACTGCTCACAAATAGATCATAGATCAGTACACCAATTTTTGACGTGGATAAAACCCTTGAAGAGGGAAATAGTCCACGGCCTGAGCCAACATGGCCACTTTAGGAAATTTATGAATATAAAAAATAAAATTTACATAAGCTTTTCTCATAAACGGTTACCGGAAAAATGACCCTCCATGCTCTTTAAATAGAGATCATGCACCAATCGGGTGTTAAGCCACAGATCAAGTGTCGGTAATACTGAGGAGAGAGTGAACCGTTAGATCACTACATATCGTGACCGTCAGATTATAAGTTATAAATGTACATAGTAAAGAAACACACTTTACCTAACTCTACGCTAGACCAAGTTATACTTAACTATTTCCCATGTGTCAGAATCCTAACATCCCCCCTTAAGAACAACTTGGGATAGGATTGAAGGATTTACAAAGGTGACACAAAAGGAGACTATTTCCTATGTGTCAAAATATCCTAACATCCCCCCCCTTAAGAACAACTTGGGATGGGATTGAAGGATTTACAAAGGTGACACAATAGGAGAAGGAAGGAGGTATTAGAGCCTATCCCCCCTTAATGATAACTTTCTTGAACTCCAAGCATAGATTAAAGTTTGGTAAAATTTGATTTTGTGAAACCCTTTGTAAATATATCAAGGACTTGATCATTAGTTGAACAATATTGTACTTCAAGAACACGGTCATGAATGATCTTTCTGATAAAGTGTATATGAAGCTCAATGTGTTTCATACGTTGATGTTGAACTGGATCTTTTCATAGCTGAATGGCACTCTGATTATCACACCAAAATGTATTTGGATGCTGCTCATGAAGACCAAATTCAGACAGGATCTAACGAAGCCACATGGCTTCCTTGCTAGCTTGAACTACACCACGATACTCTACTTTTTCTGAAGAAAGAGAGATGGCACTTTGTTTCTTACAAGACCAAGTAATAGGTCCTGAACCAAGAGTGAATACATATCCTGCAGTAGAATTTCGATCACTAGGGTGACCAGCCCAATCGGAATCAGTGAAACCAAGAAACAATTGAGATGATCTTGTATAAACAGAGCAACAAGACCAACGACAAAGGAAAGGTCAGGACGAGTATGGGTTAGATACAGAAGTTTACCAACAAGTTGACGATATAAGGTAGCATCAACTTCAGGGGTGGTACAAGTGACTGAAAGCTTGATTATAGAATGAAAGGGAGAAGGGGTTGGCTTACAGTCTTCCATGTGAAAGTGGCGTAGAAGATCACAGGCATACTTGGACTGATAAAGGGTAATACCTTCTTTTGATTGCAAGACTGGAAGACCAAGGAAATAATGCAAGTGTCCTAAGTATTTCATTTCAAAAATGTTTTTGAGCCTAGACTTCACATGGTTTATATGGTTGGGATCACTACCAGTAAGGATAAGATCATCAACATAAAGAACAAGGATGATTAAGGACTTACCCACTTTCTTGGTGTAGATAGTGTTGTCAGAATGACACCTAGAAAAGCCATTGTCTAAGTGAATTCTATCCATTTTGGCATACCAAGCCCGAGGAGCTTGTTTGAGAACATAAAGAGACTTCCTAAGGCGACAAAAAAGGCTAGATTCATTTTGGATAAAGCCAGGGAGTTGTTTCATGTAGATTTATTCATGCAAATCTCCATGTAAGAAGGCATATTTAACATCCATCTGATGGACTTCCCATTTAAAGGAGGCATGAAGGGAAAGAACATGGAAGATAGAATTCATTTTGGCAACAAGGGAGAAGGTTTCAGTATAGTTAATGCCTTCAACTTGTGAAAATCCTTTAGCAACAAGACGAGCTTTATGTATATCCACTTTTCCATCCGGTCCAAACTTTGTTTTGTAAACCCATTTGCATCTGACAAGCTTTCTTCCCTTTGGAAGAGGAACAAGAACCCAAGTATCATTTTCCAATAAGGAACGATATTCTTCATTCATAGTTTCATCCCAATATGGATGACCTAAAGCTTCTTCAAAGGTGTTTGGATTAGGATTTTTTGGAACTTGAGCCAATAAGGAAGAGGATCTTTCGAACTGAGAACGTGTACGACGTCGATCTGCAGGGTCACCTACAAGAGAACCTGTTTTGTCCCAAGTAGAGAAAACCCATCTTGGAAGTTGTGGAGCTAAAGGAATATCTTCAAGAGGTGGAGGAGGAATGCCATCCTCATTTTCATCATATGAACTAGAAGGAATGCTATCAAAAATATAAGAGATAGAGAGAGGTGGCACATATGCTGAATCAGGCTCACAGGCCAAAGGTGGCACACCCGCCGAGCTAGGCTCGCAGACCGATATATTTTCATCAAATTTTACATCTCTTCTAACGATTATATTTTTGGATTTTCGTTGAAGAAGTCTATATCCTTTGACATCTTTAGAATATCCAACAAAAAATCATTTTTCACTCTTAGATTCTAAGGCTTTATGGAATATGGGCCCAAGCATCACTTCCAAAAAAATGAAAGTGACTTACATATGGTTTGATTGAGCTCCAGGCATATTCTGGACTTATATTCCTTAAAACCTTAGTAGGAGTGCGATTTAATATGTAATTTTCATAGTTAATTTCTTTTGCCCAAAAATTGAGACTAAGTCCTTTAGATTGAAGCATACAATTAGCCATTTATTTTAAGGTGCGATTCTTCCTTTCCGCTACACCATTTTTTTGTGGAGTATATGGAACAATATGTTGCAATTGAATTCCATGTTCAATGCAAAAGTTGATAAATTTGTTGTTAACATATTCTCCTCCATTGTCTGATCTTAACTTAAGAATTTGATGTCCAGGTTGTTTCTCAACAAAGGCCTTAAAGGCCAAGAACATGTTAAAAACTTCACTCTTGAGTTTTAAGAAGTATACCCAAGTGCGTCTAGAAAAATAATCAATGAAAGTTAAGAAGTAATTGCAACCAGAGAAAGAAACAATAGGAAGTGGACCACATAAATCACTGTGCAGAAGCTGCAAAGGGGTTGAAGCATGCCAAGAGGCATGTTTGTCAAAACTATCCTAATGATGTTTTCTGAGTACACATCCGGAGCAAAGACCATCTCAGCAAGATACCATAGGAAGACCTGTCACCATATTTTATTTACACAGAGTTTGAAGAGAGAGGTAGTTTAAGTGACCAAATCACTCATGCTAAATTTTGCTCACTTCATCATTATGAGCAACAAAAATGGAGGGAAGACATGATGACACAAAGTTTTCAAACTTATACAACATTTTGGAATCATCAACAATGCCAGTAGCTAAAATATGTCTAGGATATTTAAGGTCCTTGATTAAAACATCATGAGGTGAGAATTCTATTGTTTTCCCTTCACCTGAATGAGTTGTCTGATAAATAAATAGAAGGTTGCAGGACAAGGTAGGAACACATAATACATCATTAAACTGACCATTATCTAGATGAATAGCTCCAGATCCTACAACACCAAGAGATCTATCAGCACCAACATAAATATGTTTGGTGTTACAATCAGTTAAAGAAGAAAATATGGATTTATTTTTGCTCATGTGGTAAGAATCTCCAAATTCAATGAGCCACTCATGAGAATGAGAAGAAGAAGATACATTTAATGCATAACCAGATCTTGATGCTTGAAAACCACAAGAAGAAAGTGCCATTTCTGAAGATAAAGTTGAAGAGTTCTCCAAATTGATGTGGTGCTTCTTCATTGCTACTTCCAAGGCTTCCATCTTCTTAAAAAATTTGGACTCTACATGGACATCACGATTACAAAAGTTGCAATGTCTATCTGTTTTATTCCCTTTTTTTTATTTTCCTTATCAGTTTGGTGAGTTTCTTTTTCAGTTTGCAACTGAAATTGCCTAAGACCCTTGTTTGGTTTAGGAACATTCTTTTTAGGATACTTCTTCTTGGGATTATTTTGATATGGTTGTTGTTGGGTTGCCAAGGCTTTCTTAGAAGAGTTTCCAATATTGATAAGACCAAGGTGTAAGATTTTTTCTTGTTCTCTTATCAAAGAATCACATAAGGCATCAAAAGAGGGGGACTTGTAGGTTGTTCCTTGAGAAATGAGGGCTTCTCTAGTGGAATGGAAGGTGGAAACAAATACAGAGAATGTAGGTCTAAGATTAGCAATAATGGAATAAATAAGGCTACCATATTCCTTTTTGACCTTACAACCTTCTAAAAGAAGTCTAAGGGTCTTAAATTTGGACAAAAAATCTTTAGAAGAGGAGAAATTATTTGGGTCCAAAGTAAGCAACTCATTTCAAGATGGTGGGCCATGATTTCATTTTGAATGCCAAAAACAATATTTAGCTTTTTCATAGTTGAATCAGGGGTGTCAATTTCTTGGATATGAAATCGACGATCTTGAGAAATGGACATTCCTATCAACCCTCGTGCTTGATCTTGTTTATTTTCCTATTTAGCGGCTTTATCTCCATCGGTAGGTTTAGTTTTTTGTCATGAGGATATTCTTTAAATCCCTTTACTTCTAAGTAAGTCTATCATGTAGATAGCCATTGGAAATAATTGGTGTTGTTAAGAATAACCGGGCATGCACTTTCCATTTTTTTTTTATTTTTTTTTTAAACTAAAGCTGAAAAAGGCTGAAACTAATTGCTCTAATGGAAATATCTCGAAAAATTAGGCTGGTTAAAAAAATGGCTCGGAAAACGGCTTCCAGATGAAGAAGTTATGCCTTTTTGAAAAAAATGTGTTGTAGATGCTAAATATTTACATGAAAGGTTGAAAGCTGATGATGAAGTTCTAATTTTAAAAAAATCCACTGCCCACCACCCCCCCTCCCCCCTCGCCCATTTTTCAAACTTAATACAATAAGGTCACTTTTTTAAAAAACTACTTTATGTGACCCATTTTTATAAATAAGTGAGAGTAACTTTTACAATGTTACTTTTACATGTGCTTTTGAAATAAAACCCTCTTTTTAAAATGGGCAACTTGCCAAAGGGCTTTATAAGAAGAAGTAACTTAAAAAAAAAATTTTATAAAACGAAGCTTAAGAGAGAGACTTGAACCCAAGACCTCTATTCTCATAAACTAACTTTACACCAAGTGAGCTAGTAAAATGATTTTGTAATTGTTTGAAAGGAGGAAGGTTTTTTTTTTTCTCTCTTCAATGTGCGTGCTTTTTCTTGCAAAAAAACACAAAAATCCATGCACAAAAAAAAAAAAAAAACGAAATGCAAGCCTTATGGCAGAACGTTACATTTTCGGTTAGCCTTATCGACAACTATCTTTTTTTTTCTGCTATTTCTGATTTCCCGAGACCGCACAAAGACGCAGAGAAAAGAGCATACACAGAGAAGAGGGTATATATGCAGAAAATAAAAAAAACTATAAATTGAAATAAACAGAGGGACCTGAAATAAACAAAATAATTAATAAATATAACTTCAAAAAAGATACTTTATATCTCCAAATCTAAAATGACATAACTCGGGCAACCAAAAACCTTTTCGCATGAAACGAAATGGGTTCCTCACTGTAACAGATGCTCCAAACACAACAGAGTAGTTCTCCCAACTCGAAAGTGGTCAAAATTAGTAAATCTGGAAAACAACAGTCACATGCAGTCAAAATGGTTTCGGATTTGGGTCAACAATGAATGTGGCCCTAAAAATGGCTCTGATACCATGTAGGAATTTACATGGTAAGTTCCTTAGATCAAACACCAAAGGTCATCACTCACAAATAGATCACGTATCAGTACACCAATATTTGATGTGGTTAAAACCTTCGAAGAGGGAAACAGTCCATGACTTGAGCCAACGTGTCCACTTCAGGTAATTTATTAATATAAAAAAGAAAATTTACATAAGCTTCTCTCATAAACGGTTACCGGAAAAATGACCCTCCATCCTCTTTAAATAGAGATCATGGACCAATCGAGTGTTAAGTCACGGATCAAGTGTCGGTAATACCGAGGAGAGAGTGAACCATCATATCACTGCATATTGTGACCATCAAATTATAAGTTACAAATGTACATAGTAAAGAAACACACTTTACCTAACTCTACACTAGACCAAGTTATACTTAACTATTTCGTATGTGTTGGAATATCCTAACACGCATGGCTGTCTTCATCAAAATTCACACCTCTTCTGACCACTATCATCTGGTGTGCTGGCAAGTACACCCGATAGTTGTGAGGTGTGTTAGGGTCCTATAATAATAGGGTTCATAATTTTTGAATTGACTTTGATAGTCTTGTAAATATGTACATACCTTGCTTTCTGCAAGTTATTTTCCCATATTTGAAAATAATAAAAAATGAAAAGAGGGTAAAATTCCTAAAAGAAAGATCAAAGGACCTAGAAAAGAAAAGATAAAAAAAAGAATAAAAATGGACCTCAAAAGAAAAAAGAGATAAGAATAAGACATGAAAGTGAGCAAGTCAAAATGCCACTACTATTTACATTTACTACAAAAAATAATGATTATGTGCAGATTGTTCGAAATGCCATAATCCATGATCAGTTAAATAGTTCAATCTTAAATTTTCATGCTTTGAATTTCATATTTTAGATAGAGACTAAAGATATGTAAAAAAGTTTAAACTTGACAAATCAATAGATAGTTAGAGAATAAATGAGGAGCTCAACAATTTAATCTGAGCCCTCAAATGAAATAAGGTTAGAATTAGATAGTTTAAATGATTTAAAAGAAAAATGGATTTAGGGTTGCAAGCTTAAATGCACCCATGCAAATGAAGTAAAAAGTGTTAGAATAATGATAGGTAGGTAGAAAGTATTTGTGAAAGACATGTAATAAAACATCATCGGGAAAATTACTAATTTCCCCTCCCCCACAAAGATCCAGCATTCAAAACCTTCAGTTAAAGAGGCTCAGAGCATTTCTCTAACTTATGTTGGGACCAGACCCAACGCTTAATAACTGATTGGTTAAAATTACTGGATTCTCTTAATGAAAACCCATTTCCTCAGCATATCCACCCTTTCCAAAAAATATAACCCCTTTTCCTAAGTAAAACACCTTGTTTGCTTATAAAAGTAAAATCCCCTCTTAATTAATTTCATTTTCATCCAAAAACACTCAAAAATCCACAAAATACAATTTATCCTAAATTTATGTGTAAAAATCAAAATGGTACAATCATTTGTCATTAAAAAGGTTTATTTTACACTTTACTTAAGTTTATTTTTGTATTTTCATTCATTACATTTCATTTCATATTAATTATTAACATAATGTATTAATCCCCTTAGACTACCCCTTCCTGTATATTTATTAATTCATTTTATTTAAATATCCCAAAAAGCCCATTATTTAATTTTAACCTATGGTTTTAATTACCCCATGTGCTAAATAAACTCTGCCCTTTCCCCATAGGTTAAAAACATTATAATAAACCTGCGCCATTGGTTACACATCATTTGTAAATATTTCATATGCTATGTAATATTGCACCCCGACAGTCATAAAACATTGGTTGTATATTAAAAAACAAAGGTTTTTTAATTTTAAAACTAACCCGCCATATAAAAAGACCTAGGCCCCATGCCCCCATCCGCCAAGAAACTTCCTCAGTTAATCTCCACAGTTCACATGCATGCCCTTAGATCCGACGACTACAAAGTGATATCGCAAATCTAAAAGCACAACGATTAACCATTTCAACATTTGCGAAATGGGTTGTTTGGCTCTCTTATCTCTCCTCCACATGACAACTTTTCACTGGATCGCATTCGATCCCACAAAACTACTTACCACCCAAAGCCCGCACGATAACCACCAAAATTTTTCTGCCTTCGACGCCAAAACCATTCTCTGCCCTGATATGACTACATTTAATGTTGATCCACATTAAACCTAAAAACCTTATAAACTTCCATATGCGCCCATTAAGCCCTTTTTTGCATTCTATCTGTGTGTTTATCCATCCCGACTGAAGAAGAAGCCTCGTATATTGTTTTCATGCCTGAAGAACCAGAAAAAGCCATTACAGCTACTATTAAGATCATTGGAAGCTCCAGTTCATTTCCAGAGACCTCAAAAGCCATCAGAAACCTATCTGATGCCATTGAACTTGTTAAAAAGACCAAATACCTACACAAACAAGTATTCCTCGTAGAAAACAACCTGTTTATCATTTGAAAAGAATATTTTTGAGAAATTAAGCACAGTAAAGCCCATTTATCCGTAGAAAGACCCTATAGTTGCCTGAAAAGAACAAATTTAATGTGAAAACTCTAATAAACCCCTATTTCGATATTGCATATGGTTTTTAAAGAAAAATTGAATATATTTAGCCTTTGTAGACCTTGAAAAAACTCTGAATTTATCAAGAAACCCTTTGCAAGTAACCCTAATCCTTTTGTGCCCAATTGGAACCATTCTAAGTCTAGTATTATCCAAAAAATCAGACAAACCCCTTTTTTATCATTTCCTAAACCTGTAAAGAGTCTGAAGAACAGTTTGAAACCAAATTTGAAGGTTTAAACCCAAGAAAAAGCCAGTTTTTGCCTATTTTTATCCATAGACCTCTGTTAAAGTCAAAAACACTTTTGTAAACAATTTAAACTTAAAGTCAAAATTTCCTGAAGGGTCTAGGCATGTCATATCCATGTTGTATTTTATTGTAGGGTATTTTACAGATGAGTCAATCCTAGGTTTTCTATCTACCTTTATACCAGGACAACCTCCTTCTGTCATTTTGAAATATGTTGAATACATAGTTGATAATATCCATGATCAGCTTGTCAAATTTCCAACTGAAGGAGTATTTAGGTATACATCCTTTATTTTCCATATGTTCTTATACTTTCAAGCAGACAAGTTCCCAATAACACTCCAGAAGCTTGATATAGAAGAGAACCCACTTTTAGTCATCTTTTGGACATATTTGATCAGAAAAGAGTCCACAGAGTTCAATTATGCAGAGTTTACAGATTACTTTGTTCACCCATTGATAAACATATTGACAAACACAGTACAACCAAGAATCAGTGATGAGATAAAGAAATTTCTACAACTATCAGGGCAGACTAGAACTGGAGATTGGTACTTATATCAGAAACATACAAAAATCAGAGTTTTGGGTCAAATATTTTACCCTATAAACTACCTAAATATGTGCCAATGAGAGTTTTTTCCTTGGAGTACATTAAGAAAATCCTAAATTCAAACTCTATCAACTTCTTAGCTGCCAAAAAGAAGACCCAATTTAAGTTGAAGAATTAGGTGGGACCTTTTATTTGTAATCACAGAGATGCAAGACTAGAAGCATCAAAAAAGTTACTTGAATACAAATTTGAAGAAAGATTCTCGTGGAATTATGAAGGGAATACTAAGAAAAATGAGGGTGAAGTGCAAATTGACACCTTATATTCGTTAAAAAAGACCAGAGATTGAACAATTTGTCAATCAAACATAATGGCTAGAAAATACCTTGGTAGAAGCAGTTAAACATGGTGATACTAGTCACACCTTGTAAACTGTAAATCAAGGAGATAAAGCTACTAAAAGAGGCAGAGAAGAAGGTACCTACACTGTTGAGACAACAACTGAGACTAGGTTTAAACTCAGATATAATAAAAAGCCTAAGATCAATCCAGTTGATAAAGAAAAAGTGACCATAGAAGTGGAAGATACAGATGTTCCAGAGACAAAAAAAATTGTTGCTACAGTCATTACAAATGAACCAGCCACAGAGATTCTAAATGAAGAGCATCTTGATAATTCAAACACACAGGTAATAGAGAAACAACAGAGTATGGAGGCATCCTCCTCATAGCCAACATAAGAAAAAGATCTTGATATCAGGGAAAAATATAACTAGATAAAGACAAAGAAGGAAGAAATTAAGAATGAGATTTATTCTTAGTATTTAAAACAAACACCAGGGATCCAAAATAGACTTCTATCAACTTTTGATTATTCAAACAAGAAGGTGATTATGTTAGTGCTTCAACCAAAAATCAAGACTCCCAAAACAGTGGGAGATTACAAAAATGTTGATCTTGAAGTACCAACAGAAAGTATCCATGCACTAAATCAAATTGAGTTTCACAGGAAAACTTCTAAGATGCTTTATTCTACCATAACTACAAAGGCCGTGAGTTTCCAAAAGCTTTAGAACACAAGAATAAATATGAGAGATCAAATGAAAGTTGACAAGGATTTCTCATTTGCTAAAGATCTTTGGATTAAGTCTTTAGAAGAATTGGTTATTCGAGTAGGATATGATCCTACCAATGTCAAAGCTGCAGAAGAGTTAGCGAAGCAAAATAATGTTGATATTGCAACACTTAGGAAACATCTCAAGCTTCCACCAACTAAACATCCACAAGCCAAAGAAATAGTGCAAGAGGAAAGCCAGAAAGATGATATGATGAACTTAATTTTACAATTGACAGCACAGATAAAAGAAATGGAAATCCAAATGGACAAGCTTGTCCATGAAAGAGAAATTAAAAAATCACAGGAAGCTCCTACAGTAATTCCCATGGTTACTACAGTTGTGCCTTCAACTCTAGCAGAAGAGTTGGCACCAAAAGTACCATTGGCCACTGCAGTGCCAATGACCTCATCCACTACTTCAGCTCAGAATCCTCTACCACAGCAACTCAACATTTTGATGAGGCTAGTAAAATAGTTAATGCCATGAAGGAAATGACACTTCAAACCAATGAAATCAACAGATTGAAGAAAGTAATTGAAAATCTTGAAGACACTAAGAAGCTATCCCAAATCAATGCCAAAAACTTAGGAACAAAGGGCTAACAAATTAAATGTTGAATTGAAGAATCTACAAAAGGTTTAAACCTTGAAAGAGCCGATGTCTTATGTGAAGAACCAACTATGGAGTAAAATCATTGAATCCATCAATGATGTTTGGCCATCAATCCAGGTAATATATGAGCAAAAGGATTTACTAAAGGCAGCACAAGAAAAAATTCAGAAAATAAAGGAGGAACTAGGTGCCAAACCTAAGTAGGCCCTAGAATTAATCAAATTTCTCAATAGCAAGAACAAGCAAGAACTTGAAGAGATAGAAATTACTGATAGAATAGAGACAATCCTTGAAATAAGGAAAGTAATTTCAAAAAAGAATTTAATGAAGCAGGCTAGAAGAAAGATGTGAAAACATGAACATAGCCATAACCAAGTTTATGGTTAAGTTTGAGATTTTGAGGCAAAAAGGTTTGCCTAACATCCTGGATATTAATGATAAACTCATGTCACAAGAAGACTATAACAAGAAGATAAGAGATTATGCAAAAGAGTATATTGACAAAACAAAAGGACAAGGAATCCCTACAGGAAAGGTTTTACATAGAAGTTTTGAAGACTTGTTTTATCTACAACCTGAGATAAAACACCTTTTTGTTATAAAACCAACATTTTTTAGGTACACTGAGGCAGATGAGAACTTTAGAAAGCTGAAAAATATCAAAATTCCTGATGATGAATCTTGGGAATCACTCAATGACTTACTGTAAAATTCAAATTGCAAAGAAGAGGATAAAAAGAGTTTGTTTATTTTTTACAGTCAAAATAGAGTTGTATATCAGTAAGGCAGTTAAAACAGAGTTTAAAGTGTATCAGAGGTAAAGAGTATCAGATGAAAGAGTATCAGATAAGAAGATAATATTTCAAAATAGATTTGAAATATCATTGCCAGTAAAGAAGACAACAAGGCAGCTAGCTGCACCCAATCCAAAGAAACACTTCTATTTTATTTGGATAAATAGGACAACTTGCTAAGTTGTTAAGGAGTTGTCACTATTTTTTTTGTAAAAGATATTTTATTTTCCTTTGATTATTCCTAGGATTATTATAAGATATTTTGTAAACATTTTTGTATAAATACTTCATCCTTTGAAGTATTATTGTGGAATAAATTGCTGAAGATTTCTATAGTCAATATTTCTGTACTTGAAGGCTTTTTCTTGCAAGTTCGAGTAGCAGACTGGATCAAATTATTTAGCATCATATTTGAGGATTCATGTGATGAGCCATTGAAGTGAAGTACTTTCTACTGTCTTTTTTTACCTTCTTATGTTTACATGCATCCATATATGTATTCTAAATTTGAATGATAAATCAGGAGTATTATTACAGAATTTGTTAAAAGCACCCTGTCTTTAACTGTTTATCATTTCTATGTTTTCTGCTGATTTCCAGAGTAGGGAACCCTTAATTTCTCCCTCTTTTGAATTACCTATGTCTACTCCTTCCTTATCTGGATCAAAGAATCCTTCATTGCTCTTTATCCCGATCAAACCACTTCACAAATCAGCCTTCCAAGATCTTCAATGACTTGTCTATATTGCCCTGAAAATATTTGACTTTTTGACCTTGATCTTAGTTCTGTCTGCTTGACTTTTGACTCCTTAGCCCAATGGACAAATAGATCTATCACTATCCATCTCACTAAGTGATTTTTTCTCACCAAACCAAACCAAATCAAAAACAATTTTCACAATCATAACTAGCCTAATATCTTATAATCAAAACAAAGTTAAATCTTATAGAGAGAGCCCTCTTTGAACCCTGGGAAGGCTAGATCCTAGAGTTTAAAATTTGGTATGTGGTTACCTCTAATGTTCTTAGACTTTAAACTAAAATCTCACAACTTTAGAATTATTAGAGTGATAACATACTAGTGACCATACTGGGGAATTAACCAATCCTCAGTCTTAAAATAGGTCTTAAAGGAAATCATTTTTATCATCTTTTTTACTTTCATACTGTTTTATAAGTTGTGAGTATAAAATACTATAATTCTGGCTTCTAGAAAAATTTACTATACTAGGTCTAACCCAGATCCTAAACCTGATGTTATAGTAGACAATCCAGACATAAGTGGGAAAAAGAATAAACAAGTAGAAGATTTAGGTGATAAAGCTTCCTTAGATAGAGCCAATTCATTACCAAAAGAGTTAGTGAGTATGCAAGACATAAAGTTTGACCTGAATTTCGAACATTCTCTATTCAGAAGTAAATCAGAAAGTGAATTAAGTAATGTTGTTATAGATCCTGTTTTTATTTCATTTCTTGAAACAAAGCAGGAAAATATTTATGTAGATTCTGAATCAAAGATATTTAAATCTCATGATAAACTTGAAGAAATAAATTCTACTATTCTTAAGGAAATAGATGAAGCTATTGAATTAGCTCAATTATTAGCATACACATCTAAGCCTTCTATTTCTCATTTAGATACCACTACATCATCTATAATTTCCACCACCCCACTATCTATAGATCCATTTTCCCTAGACAACCCTTACAACCTAGAATACTATTTCCATATTCTCCCACATCAACTTCATCTACTAGTTTACCTTTTGCAAATTTAAACATATCATTCTCATTTCCAAGTAATTCTTCATATATTCCAATTTCATTTTCTAGAACCCCAACTTTATCCTTTAGTTCATCCACCACTTTTTCTAGTTCACCATCTTATATTCCAGTTTCATTAGCCACTTCTTTAATTGCATCAGCTAATACTTCTAGTTCAGCCCCAACCACTTCCATTCTACCTCCTAGCCAAGTTATAATTCAAGCTATGGCTGCTAGGTATGCTCCCATAGTTCTTCCAGCACAGTTACATGACATGCCTCGGGATTACCAAAGTAAAATACCCCAATTTGATGCTACTACTCATTATACTGCCCAACAACATATTAATAAAATGACAGATTACTTTGAGCTTCATGAAATAGATGATTTTGATGTACAAATGAGACTCTTTGCACAAACATTAACAATGGAAGTTAAAAAATGGTTTAAATGTCTTAATGCTGGTAGTATAGTTGATTTATCAATCTTTCATAGATTATTTTTGAATAAATGGGAAAAGAAGAAAAATCCACTCCAAATATTATCTGAATTTTATGCAATGAAAAGAGCTCCTAATGAAACAGTCCAAGACTACTGCACTAGATACAATAGTGTCTATAATTCAATCCCAACTAATCTCAAATGCACTCCTGATTCTGTCCTACTCAAATTCCCTGATGGATTTGACACATACATGGCCTATCAGCTGAGGGAGAGAAATGATGAAACTTTAGAAAGAATGCAAATAGATGTTGTTAGTGTAGAAGTAAATATTTTGGCCAGAAAAGCTAGATTAAGGAATGAGAGGAGAGTAACCATAAAAGAAGAGACATCTAGTTCAGTTGGAAAAATAGATCAATTAGATAAAAATTTAGAGAGAATGATGGATAGATTAGACAACATAGAAAGGAGACCACAATGGGATAATCAACGACAAAATAGGAATCCTAACTTCAAGAAAAATACAAACTCAGGAAAATAAAAGTAATCGGCCCCTGATCAGACAATAGGACCTCCATTTCAAGAGAACTATGCTAAAGGTTCTCAACAGAATGTTGATGATTAGGATACCATAAATCTAATGGGAATAGATGATAATAACACTATCTTTCTCACACAAGAATATCAAGAGTTATTTGAACTCCAACAACTTCAATTAGATTCACGTGAATCATTCGACTACAAACAAGTTTATGAATTCACTCTTAATGAAGTACATAGTCAATATAACCTTAGAAATAAGAAAAACACAGAGCTTTGTACGAAGAAAACTGCTCAAACACAAAATAAGAAAACAGAAGAAGCTCCCACTACAAAAGTTCTACAAATTCTCCCTAGGGAAAATAAGCAAAACTCTAATTCATCCCAAGAATTTTCCAGCCCTAAAATTTCACCCAGTCCTAAGATTGTTGACATAACAGATAAGGTTGTCCCAGAATAAACAATTTCACAAAAATCTGTTGTTGTAAAAACACCTAATTCTGCTAAAACAACAAACTTAGAGTCCAAAACATCCACTGCTAATCCAAAATCAACAAATCCAAGAGCTGCCACTGCAAAAACAGCTTCTGATAATTCAAAATCTAAAAAAACATCTATTTTTTCTCAAACCATTCCTGAAAAGAAAAATAGGAGCAGTAAAACACAAGAAACTCAAACAGAAAATGAAAACATAACTGTAGAAAAACAAGTTAAACCTACTCAAACTACAGTTACTAAGGAAGAGTTAATTCAAATTAGTAAATCACAACCTTCATTCAATATACAAACTGAAATTTCAAAATTGAAAATACCAATTCCTTTAACAGAATTGGTAAAACATGACTTGTATAAAACAACTATCACTAAAACATTAAACATGAATGACGGAGAAGACTCTGTAAACTTGAATGATGATCAACCAGAGTTAATTTTTGGCGCTGTTGTTAATGGAAAGCATCAAGATGGAGTAGTTCCCCCATTTTACATTAGTTGAACTATTCATGACCAAATTTTAGACAGTGCAATGTTAGATTCAGGGGCTTCACATAATCTAATGCCAAAAGCAATAATGGAAACCCTGAACTTAGACATCACAAGGCCTTACAAAGATTTATTTTCATTTGATTCAAGAAAAGTAAAATTCCTAGGTTTAATTAAAGATTTGTGTCACATTAGTTCAATATCCTGGTAAAAGTATGCTCATGGACATTGTAGTAGCTGATATCCCACCCAAGTATGGGATGTTATTATCTCGCTCATGGGGAGCAAAATTACAAGGATCTCTACAATTGGACATGTCATATGCTACTATATCAGTTTTTTGTCAACCAAAGAAAATCTATAGGGAAACATTGATGAAATATATGGTGAGTAGTGCAGAAAGATCAATAAATTACCCAATTTACACTACACCTACTGACCTAGATTCATTCATATTGTGTAACTCTAAAACTGATATTGAATTCAAAACTGAACTAAAAGACAAAAAGAAAACACAAAAAAATGAAAATATCTTTCATGAATCTTTATGGCATTTAGATTTTGATGGATTATAAAATAAATTAGGAGTAGGAGCAGGAGTTTGGATAACTAATATTGAAAAGAATCATGCAGAAGGCCATGCTTTCAGATTGAATTTTAAATGCACCAACAATATGGCTGAGTATGAAGCCCTCATTTTAGGACTCCATATTATCAGAAACTTAGGAGGCAAAAGAATACCAATCATGGGAGATTCAGAGTTGATTGTAAAATAGATAAATGGAGAATATTCTGTTTATAATCCTAGATTAGGCCGATATAGAGAAACTGTATTAGATTTGATAGATGACTTGTTGGAATGTAATTTCTCTACAATCCCAAGAAAGCAAAACATACAGGCACACTTCTTAGCAACTTTTGCTAGTACCTGTAATCTGCCCTTTCAGCCCAATCATAAGTATACTGCAGAAGTAAAACACGGACCAATAATTCTAGATAACCTCAAATATTGGAAAATTTTCTCACAAGATCAACATATTTACCATTTTATGAATAATCAAGGTGAATTTTAGAATTGTAAAATAGACACAGACTGTACATTAGATCAGGATTTAGATAGTGAAATTGATTTAAATAATATAGATGTAAATAAAGTAAAGTTTGCTAGACCTACTAAATTTAGTCAATCAAATATAGATAACTTAGAGAAAGTAGAAATTGATGAGATAATTGATGATGAATCTGATATATTAAATCTCAAAAATAATTTATTACCAAAAGGTTTAACTCTTTTAGAAGTTTTATTTGACTCAAATGATGTTGCTAGAAAACCCAAAATGGAACCACTTAGATATGATATTGAGGAATGTAACATTGGCATGGAGTTAAAACCCAAAATGATCAAACTTTCTAGAGCCTTACATCAACAAGAAAAAGAAAAATGTATTACTCTTTTTAAGGAATTTCAAGATGTTTTTGCTTGGAGTTATGAGGACCTAAAATCCTATGACACCAACATAATACAACGTAAAATACCTATAAAAGAAGACCAAAAGCCATTTAAACAAAAGGTAAGAAGGATCAATCCTGTTTTGATGCCTTTGATTGAAAAAGAGGTAAAAATAATGTACGATGCACATATAATTGCACCAATCAGATATTCTAATTGGGTTTCTAATCTAGTTCCAACCAAAAAAAAGACAGGAGAAATTAGATTATGTGTTGATTTTAGGAATCTAAACAAAGTATCCTTAAAATATAATTATCCTTTACCAAATATGGATCACATTTTACAAAGGGTAGTTGGTTCTTCTAGGATTTCACTTTTAGATGGATTTTCAGGATACAACCAAATTTTAGTCCAACCAGAGGATCAAGCGAAAACAAATTTTACTACTCCTTGGGGCACTTTTATGTATGTAAAAATGCCCTTTGGTTTAATGAATGCAGGGGCTACCTTTCAAAGAGCTATGGATATAGCCTTTTCAAAAGAAATTATGAATTCTTAGTGATTTACTTAGATGGCATTACTGTATTTTCTAAGACTGATTATGAACACTTGGATCATCTTAGACAAGTCTTTATTAAATGCAGAAAGTTTGGCATCTCTTTAAATCCTAAGAAAACCTTATTTGGATTAGAATAAGGTAAGTTACTAGGACACATAATATCTAAGGAAGGAATTAGAATAGACCTTTCCAGAATAGAAGAAATTCTTAAAATTATTCCTCCTAGAAACATAAAAGAGTTACAAGCTTTTCTAGGTAAAATTAACTTTTTGAGAAGATTCATCTCCAATTTAGCTGAAAAAAGATACAGTTCTTAAATAGACTATTGAGGCCAAATAATCATTTTAATCTATCAAACAGGCCTTAACCAAAACCCCAGTCCTTATAAGTCTTGACTTTAAAAAGTATTTCATCATTTCCTCCTTTGCTTCAGAGCACACCATTGCTGCAGTCTTATTGCAGAAAAATGACCAGGGACATGAGTAGCCCATAGATTTCTTTAGCAGAACACTTAGAGATGCCACTTTGAAATACAAAATCATGGAGAAATAGGCCCTAGCTTTGGTAAAGGCCATTAAATATTTCAGAGTGTACATTCTTTATTCTCACATTATTGCCTATGTCCCAAATGTAGTAGTAAAAGACATTCTAACTCATGATGGTCCTGATGGTAGAAGAGGTAAGTGGATTGCCAAAATTTTGGAAAATGAAATAGAGATAAAACCCAATAAACTTATAAAAGGCCAAGGTTTAGCCAAACTCATGGTTGAATGAAATTGTCATGCCCTAGACATAAATTTTATTGCCCAAGTAGTTGATCAAGAAGAGATGGCGACTCCAGAGATCAGTGAAGCCTTTTCAGACTCACCATGGTATGCAGATATCATATTTGTATTACTAAACTTACAAGATCCTCCTAGATTATCAAGAACAAAAGATAGATTCTTAAAGCTAAAGGCAGTAAGATTTTGTATATTAGACAATGTACTTTTTTGGAAAGATCATACTGGAATTTTGTTAAATTGTTTGTTTAAAGAAGAAGCTTACAAAATATTAGAAGATTTCATGTAGGTGACTGTGGAGGACATCTCTACTGGAAGACTACTGCAGAAAAAATCCTAAGAGCTCTTTTTTACTGGCCTAATTTGTTTACAGATGTAAAAAGGTATGTGACCTCCTGTCACAAGTGTCAAATATTTGAGGGTAAAAAAAAGCTATTACCCTTGCCCTTAAAATCTATCTCAACAAAAATTCCATTTCAACAATGAGGTCTTGACTTCATTGGTGAAATTCACCGTCCATCATCAGCCCAACAGAAGTGGATTATGATAGCCACTGATTATTTTACTAAGTGGATTGAAGCCATACCCTCTAGGCAAGCCACATATACTGTCATTATCTCCTTTTTAGAAAGAAACCTACTTTGAAGATTTGGATGTCCCCAAAATATTATTATTGGCAATGCAGCTACATTCAAATCCAAAAATATGATTGAATTTTTCCATAAATATCACATTACCCTAGGCCATTCTACTACATATTACCCTCAAGGTAATGGCCTTGTTGAATCTTCAAATAAGAGCCTTGTAAACATCATCAAAAAGTTACTAGAAGATAACAAAAAGACTTGGAACAAGAAGTTAGTCAATGCCTTATGGGAAAATAGACTTACCACCAAAAAATCTATTGGTACATCCCCTTATCAGCTTGTCTATGGAATGGATGTTGTTTTTACATCTTCCTTAGGAGTACTAGGAATGAAGATTATCCAAGAATTACAAGTTGAGACAAATGAAATTTAAAGAAGGATTAATCAAACCATTCACTTGCAGCAAACAAGAAAAGAGGTTTATCTTAAGTCTCAAGTTATCCAGGATAAGATAAAGAATTTTTTTGACAAAATGAGTAAAGAAGATGATTTCTACATTGGAGACAAAGTGTTAAAATGGGATTCTAGAAGAGAAGAGAAAGGTAAAAATGGAAAATTTGATTTTCTGTGGAAAGGACCATATGTTATTTATGGTTACAGAGGTAACAATGCTTTATTTTTTAAAGAAATGGATGGATCAGATCTACTAGGTGGACCAATCAATGGCAAAATGCTGAAACACTACTACTCCTCAGAGATAACAAATAGTTAATTTTATTTATTTTTACCATTGTACATATACATTGAAGATTTTAGATTGGATTGGATGTTTTCCTAACAAAGTTGAAGCCGGAGAGAAGGCCCTAAGCTTTGAGAAGAAAAATATCATAATTATGAATAATTGCAGAGATCAGAAGACACTTACAGGGTCATCACAGTCAAAATTCAAAGGCTACTAGTCTTAAATTTCTTGACATTTCACCAGGAAATGCCATCCCCATGTGGAGCCACTGTTAGAGTCCTATAATGATAGGGTTCATAATTTTTTAATTGACTTTGATAGTCTTGTAAATATGTGCATACCTTGCTTTCTGCAAGTTGTTTTCCCATATTTGAAAATAATAAAAAATGAAAAGAGGGTAAAAGTCCTAAAAGAAATATCAAAGGACTTAGAAAAGAAAAGATCAAAAAAGAATAAAAAATGGACCTCAAAAGAAAAAAGAGATAAGAATAAGACATGAAAGTGAGCAAGTCAAAATGCCACTACTATTTACATTTACTGCAAAAATAATGATTATGTGCAGATTTTTAAAAATGCTATAATCCATGATCAGTTAAAAAGTTTAATCTTAAATTTTCATGCTTTGAATTTCATGTTTTAGATAGAGAATAAAGATATGTGAAACATTTTAAACTTGACAAATCAGTAGATAGTTAGAGAATAAATGAGGAGCTCAACAGTTTAATCTAAGCCCTCGGATGAAATAAGGTTAGAATTAGGTAGTTTAAATGCTTTAAAAGAAAAATGGATTGAGGGTTGCAAGCTTAAATGCACCCATGCAAATGAAGTAAAAAATGTTAGAATAATGATGGGTAGGTAAAAAGCAGTTGTGCAAGACATGTAATAAAACATCATCGGGCAAATTACTAATTTCCCCTCCCCCACAAAGATCCAGTATTCAAAACCTTCAGTTAAAGAGGCTCAGAGCATTTCTCTGACTTCGACCAGACCCAAGGCTTAATAACTCATTGGTTAAAATTACTAGATTCCCTTCATGAAAACCCATTTCCTCAACAAATCCACCCTTTCAAAAAATATAACCCCTTTTCCTAAGTAAAACACCTTATTTTCTTAGAAAAGTAAAATCTCCTCTTAATTAATTTCATTTTCATCCAAAAACACTCAAAAATCCGCAAAATACAATTTATCCTAAGTTTATGTGTAAAAATCAAAATGGTACAATCATTTGTGATTAAAAAGGTTTATTTTACGCTTTACTTGAGTTTATTTTTGTATTTTCATTCATTATATTTCATTTCATATTAATTATTAACATAATGTATTAATCCCCTTAGACTACCCCTTCCCGTATATTTGTTAATTCATTTTATTTAAATATCCCAAAAAACCCATTATTTAATTTTAACCTATGGTTTTAATTACCCCATGTGCTAAATAAACTCCGCCCTTTCCCCATAGGTTAAAAACATTATAATAAACCCACGCTATTGGTTATACATCATTTGTAAATATTTCATATGCTATGTAATATTACGGCCCACCAATCATAAAACATTGGTTTTATATTAAAAAACAAAGGTTTTTTAATGTTAAAACTAACCCGCCATATGAAAAGACCTGGGCCCCATGCCCCTATTTTTCAAGCAACTTCCTCAGTTAATCTCCATCGTTCGCATGCATGGTCTCAGATCCGATGACCACAAAGAGATATCGCAAATCTAAAAGAACAGTCATTAACCATTTCAACATTTACGAAATGGGTGGTTTGGCTCTCTTATCTCTCCTCCACGCGGCAACATTTCACTGGATCACATTCGGTCCCAAAAAAATACTTACCACCCAAAGCCCGCGCAATAACCACCAACGATTTTCTACCTTCGATGCCAAAACCGCCCTCTGCCCTGATATGACTGCATTTAATGTTGATCCGCATTAAACCTAAAAACCTTATAAACTTCCATATGCGCCCATTAAGCCATTTTTTGCATTCTATCTATGTGTTTATCCATCTCGACTAAAGAAGAAGCCCCGTATATTGTTTTCACGCCTAGAGAACCAGAAAAATCCATTACAGCTAATATTCAGATCATTGGAAGTTCCAGTTCATTTCTAGAGACCTCAAAAGCCATCAGAATCCTATCTGACGTCGTTGAACTTGTTAAAAATACCAAATAACTGTACAAATAGGTATTTTTCGTAGAAAACAACCGATTTATCATTTGAAAAGAGTATTTCTAAGAAATTAAGCACAATAAAGCCCATTTATCCACAGAAAGACCCTGTAGTTTCCCAAAAAGAACAAATTCATTGTGAAAACTCTAATAAACCCTATTTCGATATTGCATATGGTTTTTAAAGAAAATTTGAATATATTTAGCCTTTGTAGACCTTGAAAAAACTCTGAATTTATCCAGAAACCCTTTTCAAGTAACCCCAATCCTTCTGTGCCCAATTGGAACCATTTTCAGTCCAATATTATCCAAAAAATCAAACAAAACCCTTTTTATCATTTCCTAAACCTGTAAAGAGTCTGAAGAACAGTTTGAAACCAAATTTGAAGGTTTAAACCCAAGAAAAAGCCAGTTTTTGCCTATTTTTATCCATAGATATATGTTAAAGTAAAAAACACTTTTGTAAACAATTTAAACTTACAGAAGAGTTCAAAAAAAGCCCAAATACAAAGTTTCAAGTACCCAGAAAGTCTAAAGATGTCAAAATCAAATCCAACAATGTCTTCCAAGACCACAATTGTTGTAAATCCTCTACAACCTACTATTGTATACATTGAACATACACCCTTAGCAGATGTGGATTATAAAATAGTAGACCCTATGATAGAATTTAATCTGTTATACCTCCACTGCTCGAGTCTTAAAAAGTCATTAGATCAAGTTGAAGAAGTCCAAATTTTGGAATCAAACCTACCCAAGTATGTTGTTCCACTCACTCATCAGTGTCCAGAGGTCATTAGGTTATGTCAGACCTATTATTCTCCTGAACATAGAGTAATGGTAAATGCAAATAAAGAAGTATTGTTTACAATTACTGCTAAGTCAATAAACCATATGCTACAGCTCAAACTAGAGCCCAATGCAGTTCCCCTATCCATAAAAGCAATCACAAAGCTTTATATTGGTCTGGAATTTCCCAAAAAGTTCCAAATTTTCCAATTGTTCATGCCTTTACATGTTGAAATTCCACAAATCAACCCTCCTTTTTCTACTTCAAAATTTCCTGAAGGGTCTAGGCATGTCATATCCATGTTGTCTTTTATCCTAGGGTATTTTACAGAGGAGTCAATCCTAGTTTTTCTATCTACCTTTGCACCAGGACAACCTCCTTCTGTGATTTTGAAATATGTTGAATACATAGCTGATAATATCCATAATCAGCTTGTTGAATTTCCAACTGGAGGAGTATTTAGGTATACATCTTTTCTTTTCCATATGTTCTTATACTTTCAAGCAGACAAGTTCCCAATAACACTCCAGAAGCTTGATATAGAAGAGAACCCACTTTCAATCATATTTTGGACATATTTGATCAGAAAAGAGTCCACAGAGTTCAGTTATGCAGAGTTTACAGTTTACTTTGTTCACCCATCGATAAACATGTTGACAAACACAGTACAACCAAGAATCAGTGCTGAGATAAAGAAAGTTCTACAGCTATCAGAGCAGACTAGAACTGGAGATTGGTACTTATATCAGAAACATACAGAAATCAGAGTTTTTGGGTCAAATATTTTACCCTATAAACTACCTAAATATGTGTCAATGAGAGTTTTTTCCTTGGAGTACATCAGGAAAATCCTAAATTCAAATTCTATCAACTTTTTTTTTTAACTGGAACGGATATGTTTTTTATTTATTTGAAAAGAAACGTTGGGCCTACGCCAAAGAAACCCCTATTACAATGCAGTTATCCGTCATATACTGCTTTTGAGTTACAACATTTTCATGGAATTTGAAAGGAACTTTCATCATTTATAATTAGTTGTCATTTTAGGAGAGAGCAACCTTTGTTCGCCATCTGATCTGCATCGCTATTCGAATTTCTAAGAATGTGATAGAACTTGTAGGAGGCAAAGTCTAGCAAGACTCTCTTTAGTCTGCTCAGAGTTTTATTGAGACTAGAATTGCTGAATAATTCCTCCGAATTTAGTTTTTTTATTAATATCTCTGAGTCTTCGAAGACTTGGAGGTCTTTGACACCTTTGTCTCTAGCTATATGGCATGCTTGGAGAAGACTGATAATCTCTGCTTGGTTGTTGGTTTTCTGCCCAATACCCTAGTAGAAGCAATCCCTTATTGATCCATCCGGGGAGTAGATGACCCCACCCGCACCGACAGCACTAGGGTTTCCTTTAGAAGCCCCATCGAAGAAGATTGTGGTTAAGTTTTTCTTCTGCCACCATTCTTGGAATATTTCATCAGTATCTCTTTTACGCCATTCAGGGTTTGTTGTGAGAGGGGCAAGAAGATACTTTCGAGGATGTGGCTCAAGGTGGCCAAACCACCTCTTTTCTTTGGGAAGTAACAAAGGTTCTTCTTTAAATTATTGATGCTGGGCTGATTCCAAGAGAAAGGATTTGGATTTTGCTGCTACATACAAAGGGGCATGCTGAAAGTCATTGAAAATCAGATCGTTGTGGGCCAACCATAGCTGCCAACAAACATATTTGGGTATAGCTATCCAAAATTTGCGCCAAAAGGATTTGATGGGGATTCCATGGGGATAGAGTTGGGTCCAAGAGGTGAAAAGATCGGATACAAAGTTCTGTGGAGGGACAGTGATTTGAAGGTCCTGAAGAATAAGTCCCCACACTTCTTTGGCGAATATACATTCCATGAATAAATGCTGAGTTGTTTCAAGGTTACTTCTGCATAGCTCACATCTATGCGGCCCTGTTATGTTCCTTTTCACCAGATTATCTCATGTTAGCTATTTGTTATGAACTAGGGTCCAGAAGAAGAAGTTCACTTTTGGTAATGCTAACAGTTCCCAGACTTGTTTCCAGAAAGCTGATGATTGGTTGTTGTTCCTTGAGGCTTGTAATGCTCTATAACCTGCTGCTATGGTATATGGTCCTGTCTGGGCCCAGCCCCAGCTATCTTTCTTGGATCAATTTTCTGGGACTGCCTCCTCCAACAGATCCGCAAGCATGTTTTTTTGCTGAGATAACCGATCAGGGACACCGTGGAAGTCCCAGCCGTCCCAATCTCCATGGCGATCCCATTTGGAGAGGTCATATATACTATTTATGCCTGCGCGTTCCAGCCAAGCTTTAAGATCTGCGATTTCATCAATTTCAGCCAAAGGGTCGCATCCCATAATTCGATCAAGCCACAGACTTGTGCGCTTTCCATTTCCAGGTATTCTATAAATGTTTTTTTGAAAATTTTATGCTTTTGCAGCATAAGCTCCATACCTGCATGCAATTAACTAAATTATCACTTTGCAGGTTCCTGAGAGGAGTTTTGTGGATGTATTTTGTCCTCAGGGTAGCGCTGACTGGGTGATTGGGCTCATGGACCATCTTCCACAGAATCTTGCCTCCCAGAGCTAGATTAACAAGAGTAGGATCGTGAATTTGTAGCCCACCCTCAGAAATCGATTTTTTAACCAAATCCCAGTTTACTAAGTGCATTTTATTCTGGTTTCCCTTCCCTCCTTGCCATAAAAAATCTCGGAGGAGTTTGGAGATCTGATCCATCACATTTATTGGAGCTAAGAGGAATGATGCTTGGTAGATTGGGAGAGCAGACAATAGAGATTTGATTAGAATAACTTTACCTCCTTTTGTTAGCCAGAATCATCCCCATGTTGAAATTTTTGTTTTGATTTTACTGATGATTTCACTCCAGAGCGACATCTTATTAACTCCATTTGAGATGGGGAGACCAAGATACTTGATCCTATCCCATTGGGCATGAAATTTGAACCCAATGAGGTTTTAAATGCTTGTGAGTTCTTGCTGTTCTATGTTCCAACTGTAAACTTCGCTTTTTCTCTCATTGACTAATGCACTCGAGACTCTGCAATAACTTTTAAGAACATAGTCAAAGGCTTTGGAAATTCTGGTGGAGGCTCCTCTAAGAAGGAGTGAATCATCTGCGAAGAGAGCATGGTTAAGAGGATTAGTGCTAATGGAGGGTTTGATACCAGGAAGGGATATAGCAGTTCTTTCAGCTGTGAGTTTTCGACTGAGGGAGTCCTCCATCAAAATATACAGGAAGGGAGAGAGAGGGCATCCCTGCCTAATACCTCTCTGAGCTTGAAAAAAATTAGCAGGGCGTCCGTTGACTAGAGGGGAAATCCATGGATTATCAATGCAGGCTTTGATAAGGCTAACAAAGTGGGGCGAGAAGCCAAAGGAGAGAATAACATTGATGAGGAAGGAGCGGTTGACTCTATCGAATGCATTTGCCATATCAAGCTTTATCAACATCCCTTTCTCTTTCCGTTGTTTGCTTGAATGAATTGTCTCCTAGACTTGAATGAGATTTTCCAGGATGTGCCTGCCTTCAATGAAACCACCTTGAGAGCTGGAGATCAGCCTTTTGATCAGTGGCTTGATCCTATTTGCTAAAAGTTTGGCCAGAATTTTATAAGAGGCATTACAAAGTGATATGGGCTTGAATCTTGCAAAGGTTTCAGGGTTGGTTTCTTTAGGAATTAAGGCAAGGTAGGTGGAGTTGGTTCCTCCTCCTATCTTAGATTTTTTCAAAAACCCTCTTATAATTTTTTGGAGATCTGTTTTGATGATATCCCAGCAAGACTTGTAGAAATGAATAGTGAATCCATCTAGCCCAGGGGCCTTGTCTGATTCCATGGACCAAATGACTTTGACGATTTCTTCCTCAGAAATTGGATTAGAGAGAGTAGTGTTATCTTCAGGGCTAATGAGATGGGGGATGTTTGAGAGGAAATCATCAGTTTCCTCCACATTGCCTTGAGTCCCCTCACTGTAGAGATTCTTGAAGTGGTTTTCTGCAGTTTCTTTGATCTGGGAGAACCCTTTGCAGACCTAACCCTCACCTATTTTAATTTTTGATATTTGGTTCCTGGAGAGTCGAGCTCTATATTGTCGATGGAAGAAGGAGGTGTTCTGGTCTCCTGCCTTCAGCCACAAACTTCTGGATTTGATTCTCTAATATTCTTCTTCCATTCGGAAGGATCAGAAGGTAGAGCTTTGGGCTTTTAATTCTTTTTCCAACAACTCTGTTGTGATGTCTTTGCTTTCCATTTCTGCTTGCAGGGTCTGCAGAGTCTGCACTACTTCATTTATTTGGCTGGTTGGAGTTTCGACTGGTTTCTTTATCCATTCCTTCAGGGCTTGCTTTGTAGCCTTGAGTTTTTGCTCCCAGACATAGCTTGAGGACCCTGAGAAGGATTTGGCCCAAGCTATTTTCACTGTTTCTATGAAGCCTTCTCTTTCAATCCATAAAGGACTAAATATGAATGGGAGTGGGCCAAGATCTTATTCATCTTCCAGTAGAAGCTAAACTGGCTTGTGATCTGAGGTTAGTTTGGGAAGGATTTTTGTGATGATTATCTTCTTGTTCATCATCAGAGAGATTTGCACAAGGAATCTGTCCAGGCGGGCAGAAATGTGGTCCACCCCAATTCTATTATTGGACCAAGTGAAGAGGCCTCAGACAGGATTGAAATCTAGGAGATCCAAAATCTGTGTGAGCTCTTCAACTGTGGCCAGCATGGGGTCTTTGCTATTATTTCCTCCCCTCTTTTTTTTGCTTTCAGGACTATATTTAGATCCCCGGCAAGGATAATGTTGCTGGGAGAATGCTGCTCTAATTATGCTGAGAGGGAGTTCTAGCATTCTCATTTTTCAGTATACATGACAGGTAAATAAAGATTGAAGAGAGAGATGGTCAAGTTACTTGCGCAGTGTGTTAGCTCCGTGAAGATCAAATGTTGGGTTTCATGGGATTTGTTCAGATGGAATAGGTCTTCTATCCAGAGAGTTTCCAGTCCTCCAGAAGAGCCCCTTGAGCTTACTGCTTTTCCTGCACTTTTCTTCCATTTCGACTTGTTGATTTCTAGAAGGGCTTGCCCTTCTATCTTGGTCTCTTGGAGCATAAGAATACCTGAGGGTTCTATTTTCAAGAGGTCCTTAATTTCTTCAACTTTTGAGGGATTCCCCAGTCCTCTATAGTTCCAAGAGATGAGACGCATTATTTACCTGTGGGGGGTTTAGAGCCTCCCTTGGAAGGCCTTGGTCTGGTATTTCTGCCAATAGACATCTCTATTGTGGGCTGGCTTCCTTGTGTTTTAAGTCGTTCGGCCTCCTCGTCCCTCGCTTCTTTGCGAGATTTCCTTCCTGCTCTTTTTTATGGCCGCTCATAGGTTTCGTCCTCTGAAGAGCATGAGCTTTCCACTGGTTTTTTCCTTGTGACTTCTGCATATGAGGGATTGGAAGGGCTGCCTTAGGAGGCTTCGATCTGTATTGCTTCCCCTCCATATTTTTTGGGCGGGTCCTGTCTATTCCAAATTTTCCTGACCCGGGTTTGCAGGATTGATCTGAGTGCTTTCTTTACCATTTGGGATTGATTCCTTTTCTTGGTTAGGGTTGGAAATTCTTGGAGCTCCATTCATATTGATTTTACCAGTACCTTTTTTTTTTATGAGCAGTTTTCTAGACTAGGGTCCATTGTTCACCATTTTGTTTGTCTGGTTGCTCCTCGGCCTTTTTCTTGCAATTATTTTCAAAGTGTTCGTGGTAATGGAAATGTCTTCATTTGAAAAGAAGTTGTTCGTAATCCAATTCCTGGACATGCGTCCACACAACGAAAGTGAGCTTGATTGCTTCCGGCAACCCCTCTTCTAGATCCACTTCTACATAGATGCGAGCACATGAATACTGGTATTTTCTTGCAACTTTATCTATGTATTTTCCTAGAGCGTTGCCAATGATCTAAAGGGACTTTTGATTCCAGCAATGGAGGGTCAGATGGGGAAGACGCACCCAAACCAAGACATAAGATGGGACATCTTGGGTGGGGTCAAAATCAGGCGACCATTTGTTTAGGTAAATACCTTGTGGACCCATGAAGTATGGGCCATTCCTAAAGATTAAACTTCTGTCCTCCACGCTCTCAAAGACAAACACAAAGAAGCCTTTTCCCATGAAATATCTTTTAACGCCCTCTTTGGTCAATGGTGTCCAGTTTCTTTGAATCCAATCTTCCACCGACTTGGGAGAATGCCAGAGGCCCGTGAACTGGCCTATGAGACCTCTCTCAGCCAGGTTCAATGCCGCTTTGCATGTTTCTTCTTTATGGAGGGAAACCGAGGGTATAGAATCCATTTTCTTGATGAAATTTTGCTGATTTGCAGAGGGATATCGCTTGATAATTGTTTCTATCATCGATTTGAAGGCAAGCACCTCCGAAGGCGGGATGGGGGGGGGAGGGCCCCCGCTGGACTCCATGGATGAAGAGGAGGCGCAACAGAGCTATGTGACTGCACAACAGCCACAGGGGCGCTCGAGCGATCTCCCAGCAACCCTAATGCATGTGGATCGCTTGGAGGTAGAGCGAGCACATTTTATGAAAATTCCTATCAACTTCTTAGTTTCCAAAAACAAGAACCATTTTAAGTTGAAGAATCAGGTGGGACCTTTTATTTGTAAGCACAGAGATGCAGGAATAGAAGCAGCAAAACAGTCACTTGAATACAAATTTGAAGAAATCTTCTCATGGAATTATGATCCACAAGGAATACTAAGAAAAATGAGGGTGAAGTGAAAATTGGAACCTTATATTCTTGAAAAAATACCAAAGATTGAACAATTTGTCAATGAAAAAAAATGGCTAGAAAATACCTTGGTAGAAGCAGTTAAACAGGTTGATACTAGTCACACCTTGCAAACTGCAAATCAAGGAGATAAAACTACTAAAAGAGGCAGAGAAGAAGGTACCTACACTGCTGAGACAAAAATTGAGACTAGGTTTAAACTAAGATACAATAAAAAGCCTAAGATCAATCTAGTTGATAAAGAAAAAGTGACCATAGAAGTGGAAGATACAGATGTTCCAGAGACAAACACAAATGCTGCTACAATCATTACAAATGAGCCAACAATAGAGATTATAAATGAATAGCATCTTGATAATTCAAACACACAGGTACTAGAGAAACAAGAAAGTATGGAGGCATCCTCCTCACAGCTAGCAGAAGAAAAAGATCTTGATATCAGGGAAAAATATAAGCAGATAAAGACAAAGAATGAAGAAATTAAGAATGACATTTATTTTTAGTATTTAAAACAAACACCAGGGATCCAGAATAGACTTCTATCAGCTTTTGATTATTCAAACAAGAAGTTGATTGTGTTAGTTCTTCAACCAACAGTAAATACTCCCAAAATAGTGGCAAATTACAAAAAAGTTGATCTTGAAGTACCAACAGAAAGTATCCATGCACTAGATCAAATTGAGTTTCACAAGAAAACTTCTGAGATGATTTATTCTACCATAACTACAAAGGCCATGAGTGTCAAAAAGCTCCAGAACACAATAATAAATATGAGAGATCAAATGAAGTTTGACAAGGCTTCCTCATTTGCTAAAGAACTTAGGATTAAGTCTTTAGAATAATTGGTTATTCAAGTAGGATATGATCCTGCCAATGTCAAAGCTGCAGAAGAGTTAGTGAAGAAAAATAATGTTGACATTACAGCACTTAGGAAACAGCTCAAGCTTCCACCAAATGAACATCCACAAGCCAAAGAAATAGTGCAAGAGGAAATCCAGAAAGATGATATGATGAACTTAATTTTACAATTGACAGCACAGATAAAAGAAATGGAAATCCAAATGCACAAGCTTGTCCATGAAAGAGAAAATAAAAAATCACAGGAAGCTCCTACAATAATTCCCATGTTACTACAGTTGTGCCTTCAACTCTGGCAGAAAATTTGGCACCAAAAGTACCACTGGCCACTGCAGTGCCAATGACCTCATTCACTACTTCAGCTACAGAATCCTCTACCACAACAGCTCAATATTTTGATGAGGCTAGTAAACTAGTTAAGGCCATGGAGGAAATGACACTTCAAACCAATGAAATCAACAGATTGAAGAAAGTAATTGAAAATCTTGAAGATACTAAGAAGCTAGCCCAAATCAATGCCAAAACTCAGGAACAAAGGGCTAACAAATTAAATGTTGAATTGAAGAATCTACAAAAGGATTTAACCTTGAAAGAGCCAATGTCTTATGTGAAGAACCAGCTATGGATTAAAATCAGTGAATCCATCAATGATGTTTTGCCATCAATCCAGGTAATATATGATCAAAAGGATTTACTAAAGGTAGCACAAGAAGAGATTCAAAAAACAAAGGAGGAACTAGGTGCCAAAACTGAGCAGGCCCTAGAATTATTCAAATTTCTCAACAGCAAGAACAAGCAAGAACTTGAAGAGATATAAATTACCGATAGAATAGAGACAATCCTTTAAATAAGGAAAGTAATTTCAAAAAAGAATTTAATGAAGCAGCTAGAAGAAAAATGTGAAAACATGAACATAGCCATAACCAAGTTTATGGTTAAGTTTGAGATTTTGAGGCAAAAATGATTGTCTAACATCCTGGTTATTAATGATAAAATAATGCCACAAGAAGAATATAACAAGAAGATGAGAGATTATGAAAAAGAGCAGGTTGAAAAAACAAAAGGACAAGGAATCCCTACAGGAAAGGATTTACATAGAAGTTTTGAAGACTTGTTTTATCTACAGCATGAAATAAAACACATTTTTTTTATAAAACCAACATTTTCTAGGTACACTAAGGCAAATGAGAACTTTAGAAAGCTGAAAAATATCAAAATTCATGAAGATGACTCTTGGGAATCACTCACTGACTTACTGTAAAATTCAAATTGCAGAGAAGAGGATAAAAACAGTTTGCTGATTTTTTACAGTCAAAACAGAATTTTACAGCAGTAAGGCAGTTAAAACAGAGTTTAAAGTGTATCAAAGGTAAATAGTATTAGATGAAAGAGTATCAGATAAGAAGATAATATTTCAAAATAGATTTGAAATATCATTGCCAGCAGAGAAGACAACAAGGCAGCCAGGTGCACCCAATCCAAAACAACACTTCTATTTTAATTGGATAAATAGGACAGCTTGCTAAGTTGTTAAGCAACTGTCAGTATATTATTGTAAAAGATATTTTATTTTCCTTAGAAAATTCCTAGCAGTATTCTAAGATATTTTGTAAACATTTTTGTATAAATACTTCATCCTTTGAAGTATTATTGTGGAATAAATTGTTGAAGATTTCTATAGTCAATATTTTTGTACTTGAATGTTTTTTGTTGCAAGTTCGAGTAGCAGACTGGATCAAATCATCTAGCATCATATTTCAGGATTCATGTGATGAGCCATTGAAGTGAAGAACTTTATATTGTATTTGTTTACCTTCTTATGTTTACATGCATCCATATATGTATTCTAAATTTGAATGATAAATCAGGAGTATTATTAAAGGATTTGTTAAAATCACCCTGTCTTTAATCAATTCTCTTCGAATTCCTTCTGAGACACATAATTTCTTGAATTCGTTAGAGATGTATTCTCCACTATTGTCTCTCCTTAGAGCCTTCACCTTTTTCCTTGTATCTTTCTCAAAAAAAATTGTGAAATCACAAAACTTGGAGAACGTCTGATATTTATTCTACATGAAAAAAATCCAACACTTTCTTGAAAAATCATCAACAAAAATCACATAATACCTTTGTTTTACTATGGAAGCTATTGAGAACAATCCACACACATCTGAGTGAACTCTCTCAAGGATTTCCATTACTCGACTTTCCTTATCGTGAAAGGTAGCCTTTGTATACTTTCCCATAGTACACCCTTTGCATGTGTCTCTCGGCCCAAGTGTACCCTTTGGAAGCCCTTTAGAAATCTGCTACATTATCCTCAAAGCACTGTGGTGTAGATAGCCCAACCTCCTATGCCATAACTCACCAATGTATCGACTTTACACCTTATCTTCTTTGCTTCTCAATGTTGAGCAGTCATCTACATCAAGTTTGTAGAGGTTCTTCACTTGAACCCCAATATTTTTCACCTGTCTCATGGATTTGTGATGAAGGAACACCTTTCCTTCTCTAAAAATGACATCATATCCACGATCTTACAACATAGAAACATAAACCAAATTCTTATTTAAACCAGGAACATGCATGACATATTTTAGTATGAGGGTTTTACCTAAGTCTCTCTGGAAATTAATTGTACCAATCTCGGTAGCGCTATACCTCTCGTCACCACCCATCTCGATGTGCATCTGGATATCCTTCTCCTCGAAGATGCTAGAGAATTATTTGTTGTCGGTCATGTTGAATGAGGCTCCACTATACAAGTATCACACAAATACCATCACCAATGACACCATGCATTCAATGAGGTTGAATTCCAACTTGAATTGTGAAGCCAATGCTTCACCTACTGCTCCTCTTGAGGCCTTCTTGTTGTTCTTCTTTTATGGAAAATTTGTGGCATAATGTCCATGCTCATGACAATTGAAACATTTCACCTTTGAAAAGTCTCGCTTCTTACCTGCCTTTCCGGTATCGAATTTGGAATGGGATGCCTTCCCTTTTCCTTTCTTCACCTTGCTATTCAAGGCACAATTCTCCTCATCAAGTCTTTGATGAGGATCCATCTCAAGTGCTCCACCGAATTACTTCTTGTGCCAAATTGGACCATAGTCGCTCCCAATATGGCAGCTTCTCCCTCCCATTAATATATTCCTAGTAGTTATGCAAGCTCTTGGGAAGGCCTAGAAGAGATAGGCTTGCAAAATCATCTGAGGAAACCGTGATCCCAATTATTCAGGCTCATCTCGACATTGAGTGAACTTGGTCAAGTATTTCTGGATCATGTCACCCTTCTCCATTTTGATCTTTCTGAGCTCATTTTTCGGCCCCATATTCCCATGGTCACTGCTATTCTGATACAGATATGTCAAGGCCCTCCACATTTCATATGGAGTCGCCTTCCCGTGGAGGCTCGAGACATTATGGTATCAAACTCCCTGTAACAAGATCCTCCTCAACTTTTCTACATTCTTCTTCCACACATTAAGAAGTTAGGCATCTATTGATGTGAGTTGTGGGACATCAATATCTATGAAAGCCTTCAATATATTTTCCTCAAGCACTACCTCCATCCTGTCCTTCCATGCAATATAATTTGAATTTCCCTTGAGTGCATATTTGAGTCTCAATCCATTGAAAGACATATTGATCTGCTATTAGATACCGAAGAATAAAAATGAAAATTCAAACTTAATCAAAACAAAAATTGTTCTTCTCTTCTTATTATGATTCCTGGCCCTCTGATACCATGTAGAAAATCTAACAATGGAATTCAGTCTGATCTTATAATGTACTAAAACAAGATACTTAATCCTTCTACATTTTGCAGAAATAAAACATGATCACACAATCACATAAACAAGGCAAAGAAACAATCAATCACAAACGCAAGATGTATCTGGGGAAAGCACGCTGCCTAAAATTTGCTATTTGCTTATTGTATAAAGTTAAGGATCATGAAACAATACAATGCTTTCTCTCACAAGAGAACTCCTGTACTATGCCAACTATCTCACAATGATCCAGGATAAATCAGAAAAATACTTAGCCAATTATCTGCCTCTGCTCAGCATGCCTTGCTCACACATTCCTTGAGCAATTAAATCTCTATTAAATAGGAAAATCCCTTTCCTTGATTGTACAATCCTTCCTAGGCCTCCAAATTACTCTATAACTGACCTGTACAATTTTCTAATTATAAAAATGATAGTTATCATCCCTTTAACCTATGTCTAAACAGGGTCTTCCTTAGAACTAACATGAAAAAACTATTTATGGTGAATTATCAGTTAACTTATTGATCACTCATTGTGAATTAAATCAGATTTAATTCACTAGACCTATCTCTATCTCATCACTCAATTAGAACTAGTTAAACTGATTTTAACTCAATTTCTTGAGTTAACTAATTACAACTCATGCATACCTGCAACTGAACCCCCTTAAATCATGGAATCACTCTACATGCATCATCTTAGACCTCAAATCAAATTTCCTAAGCTAGCTCAATCATTCTAACTTAGTTAACTAATACAAGTTGTTATGAGATGAAATAACAATTTCTCTTCCAATTTAATTAAGGGAAAATTAAATCAGAAGCCCCTCTTTGGGGTGCCATTTCAACAGTGTTGGACAGTGTAGGAGGACATGAAGTTTACTCATTTATAGATGGATTCTCAGGTTATCATCATATTAGGATTGCACCTGAAGATCAACATAAGACCACATTTACTACTGAATGGGGCTCATATTAATACACAGTAATTCCTTTTGGATTGAAGAACACCCATATTATATTCTCTAGGGTGGTGATCGGAACTTTTAAGGAGTACATTCATAAGTTTTTGGAGGTATACTTTGATGATTGGATAGTATTTGGATTGTTGAGAAAACATGTTGGGAGTTTAAGACTTATGCTCGACACATTTAGACAATATCAAATCTATTTATATTGTTTGCGAGAAAGGATTAATGGTGGACCTTGATAAAATTGCTACCATTGTGAACTTGTCTCAATCTGAGATAGTAAGACATCTTCACACTATTTTGGGGCACACTGGGTATTACAGAAAGTTCATCAAGGGGTATGCGCAGATCACTGTGCTTATGGGGAAATTTTAGAAGAAAGATGCACCCTTCCAGTGGAATGAAGAATGTTAGAAGAGCCTCAACATATTGAAGGAAAAGATGGTAGCTACATATATACTAATGTTCCATGATTGGAACAAGTAATTTCATGTCCATGTGGATACCTCTTGTATATCTTTGGATGTGGTGTTGGAACAACCTGGTGAAGGAGAGATTGATCATCACATAGATTTTGTAAGTAGGAAGTTATCTAAAGCAGAAAATAATTACACCACCACATAAAGGGAAGGACTGTCCATGGTATATGCTTGGTAGAAGTTTAGACATTGTTTGTTGGGGTCACACTTTAAGATGTTTACAAATCATTCTACACTAGAGTATTTGGTTAATAACCCTAGCTTGGGAGAAAATATTTGTGGATGGTTTTTGTTATTCCAGGAGTATGACTTTGAGATCATTGTTAAATTTGGGAGGCTGAATGCAGGACCTGATCATCTGTTAAGGTTGGAAACAGGGGAAGAACCAACTAGCATAGAAGATAATCTCCCTAATGCACAATTATCTTCAATCAGAGTGGCAGAGGACCACTTCACAGATATCATTCAGTTTTTGACTACAGGAATGGTTCCTTCAAAGTATACTACACAGCAAAAGAAAGAATTGGTGGTTAAGGAAGATGACTTTTCAATAATAGAAGGACACTTATATAATATGGGACCAAATGAGATACTGTGCAAATATGTTCCTGAACATAAAAGAGAGATGATTCTAGCAGAATCTCATGGAGGCATAGCTAGTGGACACTATGTAGGAAAAGCTACTGTGCATAATATTTTGAGAGAAATATTGTGGTGGCCTACACTACATAAGGATGCAAAGGAGTAATGTAGAACATTTGATGTGTGTCAAAGAATAGGGAAGCCTTCCAAAAGAGTTGATATGCCACTGGTACCACAAGTTACATTGCAGGCTTTTGATAAGTGGGCCATTTATTTTGTTGGACCAATCAACCCACCTGGGAAAAGGACTGGTGCGAGATACATAATTACAAGGACTGATTACTTAACATGATGGGCCAAAGCACAATCAGTAAGGAACTACAACGCAACAACTACATTGAATTTTATTTTTGAATACATACTGTCTAGATTTGGATTTTTGAGGATTTTGATGAGTGGCCAGGGGTCACACTTCTTGAATAAGACCATTTAAGTATTGACTGAGGAATTCCAAGTCTATCATCAGAAGAGTACCCCTTATCACCCTCAGGCCAATGGAATAGTGGAATCATTTAATAATATTTTGGAGAATGCACTTACTAAGTTATGCAATGTGAACAAAGATGACTGGGATCTCAAAATTCCAGCAGACTTATGGGATTATAGGACCACATGTAAGAAGTTGACAGGTCAGACACCCTTCAGGTTGGTTTACGAGCAATAATCTATGATGCCTATGGAGTACATTGTGCCTAGATTGAGGATTGCAGCTTTTACAGATATGGAAGACCCAGAGATAATGGGGGAAAGAGTGTCACAATTTGTTTTTTTGGAGGAATATATATTTATAGCATGATTCCATCAACAGGTGCAAAAAGTAAGAGAAAAATGCTGACATGATAGACATATTAAGTAGAATAAATTCCAAGTAGGAGACCTTGTTATCCTCTATGACAGTAAGTTTGTAAAGTTTCTAGGAAAATTAAAGGCACATTGGTTGGGCCCATACATTATCACGCATATCACTAATGGAGGCGCAGTTAAATTAGTGAATTTAAATGGAAAATTAGTTCAAGTAAGAGTAAATGGCAGCAGGTTGAAGCTGTACAGGGACAACCCTTCCCCTAGAGCTTCGCTCTGAAGAAGAAAGGAGAAAATTCTTAGTGTCATTTGCAGTTGAAAGTGGGAACTAGACTATAAACTATGTTGTAGAGAAAGAGCTTAGACGTAGGAAACCTCCACGTAAGAGGGGGTGTTCGCTATAGTATGGAGTATGTAAAAGTTTACAAGAATGATTTCTTCGATACAATGTGGGATATGTCAAAGATTCACCGGAAAAATATGACCATTAAAAGGGAAAGTTGCCATTAAAAGGCACGCAAGGCTACATTTATGAGGACATATTGGCAATATTTAGTGACAAATATGCAGTTAATGAACACAATTTGAACAAGATATAAGCTAATGACGAGGTTATAAGTTCAATATTGCTATAAAAAGTCACGTCCCACCAAGATTTGGCACCTTTTTATCTTCAGAGCACAAAAATTGCTAAGTATCGAAAAATTGTAGAAGTTGCAATGTGGTAAGAATACTGAAGAATTCATTCACATATTCAAGGGGAAAGGATTATCAGGAATCATGGAACAAGCCGGAGCTGATATACCTATAGCACAAGTTTAGAATATCGTATCATCATCACCGAAAACTAAAAATCAAATATCCCCATGAAAGAAACCAACCAAAGAGCAGAGAAATAAGAAGAAACAAGACAAGATACCTATCTAAGAGCCTAAATAAGTCATAAACAACGAGGGGGAAGTAGAAAAACTGCAAATGGAAACATAGGGCACAAAATTTCCATCACTTCTCCCATCATATCTACCACCTAGAAAAATATATGCAAAACTTGTAAGAGATTCGAAGGATGTGAAGTATGGCACCTTCACACCCCTGTTTCCAAAATCAGTGCCATTTTCTTGAAAGCTCCTTGGGAAAATTCCGCAGCTAAAGTTTGCGGATTGCGATTTGAACGACAAGAAGAAATACCCACAGTTCAAAGCATACAAGTATCTAACATAGGTTCATTACCTTGAAAATGGAGTAACAAGGTTGGAACCGCAACCATGGGTGACAAGAGTAGAGCGGTCAGGGATATTGAACATGCTAAATGTGTTGCACTTTGGAAGAATTCCAACAAACACATCATGTACTAGAAAATTTCTTGTGTTGTTACATGACGAATGCCTATGGATGGGAAAGAAGATCCCTATTAACAAGATGTTGATATGGAGAATCACGATGCTGCTATATCAAGGATGCAACCCCGCAGAAGAGTTTGTAGGCAAAGACCAAGACAAGGCAATAACAAATAATATGAAGAAGAAGTCCAGGTTCACAAAAGGGAAGCGAGGATATGACATTAATTCAATCAATGACCAGGTAGTTCACTTCACGAAACACATACTAGCTGGGAATACCATGAGAAATTTATGAGATAATGAAGTCCTTGCAGCAGTAGTTTCACTAGCTACACAGTGCACCAACAGGGTTCAATACAACTGGGCCTCGTACCTTTGTAAAAAATTTCTGGAGGACTACATGGAGGTTCAGGAGAAAGGTACTACCTTTCATTATGCGTGGTTGATTTTTATAATAGAAATGCTGGCATGGAGAGAACCGAAGGAGTCATAGTTTCCTTCAGTAGCCTCAGATGTTTGTGAAGTTGTGCGGTCTGCCTCACTGTGGTATACCACTCAACCTTTGCAAGCACGGGAGAACACGGTATTTTTTGTGTTGTATCATATGGACTTGCATACGTTGGTAAACCAACATCCTCGCCTTTCTCCAAGCATATATGAGCAGTATAGCACTGTTGAAAAATTTAAGGTTGATTTCCACAGAGTTTATATACAGGCTTGAAAGGACGAGACAAAGCATTGGTACCTGTTTCCATATTTGGTAACCAAAGATGATCTATTTGTGTAGGCACAAAAATGGCCCACAGAATGGATGAATGTACCGGAGACAGAAGCAGAAGATAGTTCGACAGAGGAAGAAACATCACAGCATGGGGAACCAAGTGGAAAGGATAAGGACAAGGATGAGGAAGAGGAAGAATGAGAGGAGCAACACGAAAAGGAACCTTTTGGAGGTGATGTACACAACAAAGAGTCTGGAAATATTGGGACAAACTGTTCCATCACAGATAAGAGGAAGGCAGGTGTTAAAGCTGCCTAGAAACCCAAAAGGAAGCAAAAGGTAGATAAATCAAAGGACATAATGCCTTTGGTCCTCACTGAGGGGGACTTCGATCAAAATGGTGACAATTTATAGGAAGCTGCAACAAAGACATGGAACAAGTTAAAATATATCTACAACAAACTTCTATCAAGTGTCAAGGAGAGGACTGCAGAGTTAAAGATACTAGCACAGACAACCATACAACTGATACAGACAAAGGAAAGGTTGCACGAAGAAATGTTAGTATATCCCACACTTGGGGAATGGTTAATGAAGATACTTGTTTTAGCCTTAAAATTTGACTCCACAGAAGTAAAGCAGTAGGCGAAGGGATGGAAGTATGTTAACATGAACATCGTAGCACTGCCATTACAAATATTGCATGAGATACATCAAGGAATCATAGATGAGTTAAAGCAGTGATAACAACTCACTACAAAAATTTAACATTTAGTTAGAGTAAGAGCGAGCTCTGCTAAAGCAGTAACTCGACCAGGCCATTCAGGAAAATAACTAGTCAATGCAGCAACAACAAAAGTTAAAGGAGGTGGTCGAAGCCACATGTTGATAGGTTCCATACGTGAATGTCCATGAAGAGGAATCAATCGAAGACAAGGTCACGAAGCTTGGTCTTGCAGTAAATGAATACAAGAAGAATATCACAGGCGTACAATTTGAATATGAGATAAATATCAATGTGCTATAGATGAATATGCAACCAACCACGCCACTAGAATTACGAAAGCAGAGGGAGACAGACCTAAAGGCTGCAGTGGCCAACATCTCCGCATCAATGGTAGATTTTTGGATGAGACTCTACAGTTTTGGAATTCACTACAGGAAGATCCAAACGTGTAGAAGCTAGAAGAAGATATTCAGTAGAAGAAAAAGCAACTAGAGGAGATTCGGGAAACTGCGAAGACCTTGCCAATATCATAGAGGCTCGCCAAGATCAGTGAGAGAAAGGCCCTCCAGAAGAAGCTAGAGGAGCTGAGAAGGCAAGAACATACCTTGGCAGAGAGAACTCATCCATGGCAGGATGAGGCTCTCCAACTATCACAGGAAGTGGATGGGAACCTGCAAGAGCCCCGACAACGAGAAGAGCCAGTGTTGCATAAGAAAACAGGACCAACCACAAAAGCACTGTTGGAAGAAATGTGCAGCAAGGAAAAGCATATCACAGGGTTTCTGTAGAAGTTCAATAGTGCCTACGACAACATAGAAACAAAAATTAGAGGCAAAGCAACAGAGTGACACGGGATGAGTCACATGTGAGTGTTGGGGGCATGTTGAGCGTAGACCAACTTGGCCTAGATTTTGGATAAGAACTACACATTTTTTAGAATCAGAGCGCGAAGTGGACTGCACAACAAAGAATTCTAAATATAATGCGTCGTGCCATAGGGGCTTCAAGAGGGGTCGAAGCCCATCCTTTTTTCAAATCACACTATGTTGTAAAGGGTTTTGGGTCATATTTTCTTGTTTTGGGGAGCCCATGGTATTGTAATGATGTAAATCGATGATGTAATAATATATAAAGGGATGTAATGTTGTGTTTAGGATAATATCATGTCATGGTTATGGGAAATTCTTTGTAATATATATTTTGTAGTGAAGGGAAGGCTCTGTAGCTGAGTGCACAGAGACCTGTGAAAATTCTGCAACTTAGTGCGCAAAGAGTTTGCATCTTAGTGCACAGGTCAAGATTGGGTGTAGTCAAAGATTCATCATAATAAAGAAGCAATTTTTTGGATGAATTTTTAGTGTTCTTATGTGTTTTCTGTATATATTTTCTTAATATTTTTTGTTGCAGTTTCATGTTATTTCAATGCAGTAATGGTTTATGGGTTTATATGACACGTTTCTATGATTATGTAATATCCCTTTTCAAGGATATCTCTAAAACACAACAAACTCTAACCAGAGATGGACTGGGAGGGAATTTACCAAATATTTCACCTCTGGAAAGAGGATGAGATCTGGAGGCTATCTGGCCCTTTCCAGACTTTGTCTAAGAGTGTGGGAGCAAACACAACAAGTGGTACAGAAATCGAAATGCAAAGGAATGGAATAACAGAAATGCAGACTTACAATAATGTGTATCTAAAGCATGAACATATACTCAAGAAATACCAAGGGAACGCTGAGCTATTTTATTAATCTGATAAATATAGAGGAGTACAATAGGTGATCAAATCGATAGCACCTAAACTTGCACAAGGCAAGTCAAAATATGCTCTCAGAATGCTGCATAGAATGGTTGTGTATCAGATCTGCGTTCCAGCTGTTGAAAATGGCTGTCGCGAGATTCCTCCTTACGGATCTATGCTTTCCTCCAATTGATCATGCTGCCACTGTATGGGATCTGCAATAATACGATCACCCACTGATCCAGAAATTCCCCAATAGATGCGCTGCTATTCCTGCGCTCAATCTCCTTTCCACGATCCTCCAAGAATACAACCAAAGCCTCCCAAATATGGATTGTATCCTCCTGCGCAGTCAATAAATGCATTGCTCCTCCAAAGGTGTTGCGCAGTTAATAAATGCGCTGCTCCTCCACAAATACAGTGGATTGATCTCCTTACAAAGACACTGACAGGATTACCTCACCTGAGCAGGCACTCGAAGTCCCCTGGGGCTGAGGGTGAGATCTCCGAACGGAGACACTCAATGTGCTAAACAGCGCTACAGACAGGCTAAACAGCCAGCGCGCTCAATAGTCGCAATGACCAGATTCAAAATGCATAAACTCTCCATGATGATCCAAAATGAGGTGGCTATCATCTTTATATAGTATTGGCCGCTCTCAAATCCTGAGGCCGCCTCCACCCACGATACCATGGTCATATCCCTTCGTTGCGTGCTCAATTTCCCTATGGCCACCTTTACCAACGTCACCTCCCTTTACTGCATGCGCTGGTCGACTTGGTCAAACCTCTTTGCAAATTTCTCTTTTCACACATGGGGGTGTGAAATCTAGTTCCATGGCTGATCCATTTTCATACTAGAGGGATTTCATTTATGCTTTTATTATTATTGGGCCTCCTTTACAAATTATTCATCTCCTAAATGAATTTAGACAAAAATTAATGTTCCAATTTATTGAAGAAAAATTTGGAACATTATAGTCCTCCCCTCCCAAATGTTGCTTGTCCCCAAGCAACTGCAAGGATAGAACTAGAAATTCTCCACTCAAGGCATGGAGTCTGAAATATGGTGAGGAACATCTCCCTCATGTGGATCCTCCATCCCCAAGCAATCATCCAAACAAAATGAGCCACCTCCCAACAAGGTAACTCCTAAAAATCTCCTTCCCCCTCAAGCTCCGTTAATGAAGGTGGGCTGAAAATCTGAACTTGGCAAGCATCATAGCTTACCCCATGCTATCCTTCTCTCCACTCATGAAAATTTTAGAGTGTATGATGATCCTGGGCTGCAAAATTATTTCCCTCAAATGGCAAAATGAAGAAAAATCCTCCAAAGAGTTCTCCTCCAACAATGAAGAACAGGCGGGCCCAAAACATATTATCCATGATGAATATGACATGGTCATCATAGAATATCCCAAGGAGAATTTTTCTGCAATTTTTACATGATTATGCATGATGCAAACAATATCTCACAAGGATACAGCGCAGTTCCACCCACTGCAACTTCAGAAAATTACATGGCAAGCAATGTACAAGATTCATCACATCTACTAAAGGATAGTAAATGACTGAATGTAACAACAATACATCATCAAGCACTTGCCCATGGCTGTACAATGGATGAATATCAGCCTCATGGCCCACCTCAAAAGGAAAAAAACATGTGGCTATGGTGGCCATATCTACTCCCATGCTCCCATTAGAACATGTAGTGCAGAAAATGTGAGAATTTTTCCCACTTAAAGACACATACAACTCATGTGTCTCCATCATAATCATGATTCTCATACAAATCTGACCTATATCAGCAAATGAAGTCATGATCAGCAATAGAATAAATATAATGTTGAAGGTTTCAGGTGGCTCAAGAAGGTACCAATAGCTTTTCAAACTAGTACAGCGTAGTTTTACAAGTTGCTGCTTGATAAAAGTACATGGAAAAATGTTTATTTTTACATGGTTAATCATGCATGTCTTCATATGAAACATGTTAGAGTGCACAAGATGAACATACGTGTGATGATAAAACATTTTCCCAAGGCCACAAAAGAGATGGCTACCTCCATCATGTATATTGGCCCAATATAACTCATGGAGCAATGTGACAAGCTTGCCCTCTTGTGAAGCAATGCACTGCATAAGATTGGTAAGAGTGTGCAAATCAATGAATGTATAAACAAATTTCTCACCATATGCTGGAAGTAAGATGGTACATGGATCCATGAATGAGTCCTCAATAGTGTTTTCACATGCTATGAGGAAAAATGAACCATGTGCTGCAAGAAGGTGCTTGGACCCCCAAGTCAAGAAGAACATGCCATAGTGGTAGATGGCTCTATCATCATTACCTCCTCTTTCATCATCAAGTGCAATAAATATGAAATGATCCTAGATAATGTGGGTTATGGATATTCCACATTTCCGCTGGGCACTCTTCATCCACAAGGCTCTACTCCAAAGTGATAGCGCTGTGAGCTTATGCAAATAAGCCCCTGCCAACACCAAACTATGTTCTTTGACATGCTCCTTGTCAAAGATTCCTATAATAATGCTGCAACAAATATGGAATACTCCCCAAGATGGAAGAGCTCCCAAATCATCAAAGACCAAAGAGATAATGCCATCTCCTCCTCCCGCAACATCGTACAAAGTGTCAGAGAAAAGCTGCTCTTGCTCTCCCAAGAACAAGCAAAGCAACCGAACTTTTTGTTGCCTCCCCATAATTCCCTCATACAACTCATGTGATGAAGACACCATGAATGATATGAGTGTCACATCAACACCATACATCCATAATCTATGCTGCTCAATGATGCAAGTATCCATCCTCCTACTCCTAAGAAGAGTGTTTTCCAATTGATGGCCAAACTCTTTCAAGAGAAACCAGCACAGCCAAGCCTCCTGTTGCCCAGTATCATAAATTTGAAAGTAGCCTCCCAGCTCCTTTCTCATCAACCACATCCACTCAATCATTTATGGATGTCTCCTTCTTCTCCTCATCTTGGTACTCCTCCCATAAGGGCTACCATCCTCCCACATCAAATTCTTATCTTTGCACTTCATGGGATTTTGAAATGTAAGCTTCTCAAGGATCAATGAGACCCTATCAAGAATCAAATAGGTGGTAGGCAAAAACCTCCCATCATGATGTGTATGGCTCAAGGAATGTCCCACATAGGCATGAGAGATGTTATTCATCTTAAGATGTCCTCCATCTTCTATCTACTCTTGTGAGAAAGGAAGAAAATATTTGCACTCCATGGTGTGTTGGAGTGCACCTCTGATGAGATCTCTCCTTGAGACCTCCCTTTTATCAATAGTCTTCCAAAACCAATGAGGTCTTGGATCTGAAAGTATAAGTTCCTCTTTGAGCTAAGAGGAGCTCATTGAGAAAGTGTCATCTTGAAGGGAGAAAGGGTTTCTTACTCCAAGATGTCTACCATCAATATTCAAGGATTCAAACCCCAACCTCCAATGTGATGTACAATCCAACAATGGCTCATGAGAATGATGGTTTGATTCCTTCTTGAGTGTTTCCATGTTGCACAGCGCAGTGCAACCAAGATGCTCTATAGTAGCAATGGGATTTGACCCTTGGTCATGCAAAAGTAAACCTCCACACCGATCAAAATAATTTGCTGCATCAATGGAATGTGGAAATATTTTCATACCTTGATGTGCATTTGGAACTTCTTGCAGGGCTACAAGAGTCCCTTCCTCAAAAGTGTTGGCTGCCCCAACTGTTGATGCATGTGGTTGCTCCTCCATGAGTGTGACAACGTTATCACAAGCCTCCTCAAGAGGTGATGTGATCTTTTCTTTCTTTGCTCTTTCTCCATCAAAGGTTTGGATCAACCTTTGAGTGAACTCTGCAAAATTCTTCACCCTTGCATGGCTCAAGTGGTTGCACCACCAATCATAGGCTTCACCCTCCAAGTGCAATGTTGATATTTCAACAGCTTCTTTCCCTGCTACAGGATGTAGTAGGAAAAATGCCTCCAACTTTCTCACCTAAGTTCTTGCATTAGATGAACCATCAAAGGTATACAACAAAAATCTATTTCCTTTGATTTCTTTTCTGCTACATGGTCTCTTCTCTTCCTTCAGCTGGATGAAATGAGGAAAATATAGAGTCTCCCTGAAGGCTCTAGGTTGAGATCTATACTCAACAAGGTAATCACTGAGGATCTGATGATCCAAGTATCTTCCATGCTCAATATCTTCTTCTTGATGAGAATAGGAAATGCATGGTACTTCCTCTTCTTTTTCTTCAATCTTCTTCACCTCCTCAAAGGTGGATGCATCTCCTCTGGATCTGAAAATAGATGAGAATAAACTCATATTTTTCAACGTTCTGATCTTCTTGGGCTTAGAATTACAGGCTGAGCCAAGAAAGCTGCTACCACCCGAAGACTTTGCCGAACTGTTTGATGAACCATCAAAAGTAGGAAAATGGGATCTGCTCACTGTACGTTGGGTATCTCCATCATGATAATTCCGGTGCCCTCTGTGATGGTCGTGAGGTCTGGTGTCCAGCTTGATCTGAACAAAGTCTTTGAATAAAATGGCATCCCTGAACTCCTGCCCAGCTGTCTGGTACTTAGAAAAATAATCACCTATGTGATCTGGTTCTTCCTGTACTCCTGTCCCTGTATCTGCACTTAGAAAAGTGGGCATAGTGGCACAAATGGGGGCATGTGATGCCTGGTGCAGAGCGGAAACCTTCTCCTGAAAATGGTGGGATGTGTCTGACCCCTCATCAACCTGGAAACCCTTTGGGATTTCACACTGTCTAGCCTCCACAACCATGAATCTGCCTTGCCAGATACTCTATCTGCCTTGCCAGATCCTGCACTGATTTGAGGAGTGCTTCCCCAAACTGTTTTGCATCGCTATCATCCGCCATTGGCTCTCCCTGCTCTGCTTCTACCACAGGCTCTTCCTGTTCTGTGTCCACCACCTGAACGTAGTCTCCTTCTCCATAGGTGTTCTTCAACCTACGCTCAATATCTCTGTACTTCATACCTCTGTGGCAGATGTAGGGTTTTTCTTTCGAGGACATAGACTACTAGCTCCACAGGCTGAGCTAGATCTATGCTCTGATACCATTGTAATATCCCTTTTCAAGGATATCTCTAAAACACAGCAAACTCTAACCAGAGATGGACTGGGAGGGAATTTACCAGATCTTTCACCTCTGAAAAGAGGATGAGATCTGGAGGCTATTTGGCCCTTTCCAGACTCTGTCTAAGAGTGTGGGAGAAAACACAAAAAGTGGTACAGAAATCGAAATGAAAAGGAACGGAATAACAGAAATGCAGACTTACAATAATGTGTATCTAAAGCATGAATAGATACTCAATAAATACAAAGGGAACGCTGAGCCATTTTATTAATCTGATAAATATAGAGTACAATAGGTGATCAAATCGATAGCACATAAACTTGCACAAGGAAAGTCAAAATCTGCTCTCAGAACGCTGCATAGAATGGCTATGTATCATATCTACGTTCCAGCTGCTGAAAATGGCTGTCCCGAGATTCCTCCTTACGGATCTGTGCTTTCCTCCAATTGATCACACTACCACTATCTGGAATCTGCAATAATACGATCACCCGCTGATCCAGAAATTCCCCAATAGATGCGTTGCTATTCTTGCGCTCAATCTCCTGTCCACAATCCTCCAAGAATACAACCAAAGCCTCCCAAATACAGACTGTGTCCTCCTGCGCAGTCAATAAACGTGTTGCTCCTCCAAAGGTGTTGCACAGTTAATAAACGCGATGCTCGTCCACAAATACATCGAATTAATCTCCCGACAAAGACACTGACGGGATTACCTCACCCGAGCAGGCACTCGAAGTCCCCTGGGACTGAGGGCGAGATCTCCAAACGGAGACACTCAATGCACTAAATAGCACTACAGACAGGCTAAACAACCAGCGTGTTCAATAGTCGCAATGACCAGATTCAAAATGCATAAACTCTCCATGATGATCCAAAATGAGGTGGCTATCATCTTTATATAGTGTTGGCCTCTCTCAAATCCTGAGGTCGCCTCCACCCATGATACCACTGTAATATCCCTTTGCTGCGTGCTCAATTTCCCTACGGCCACCTTTACCAACGTCGCCTCCCTTTACTGCGTGCATTGGTTGACTTGGTCAAACCTCTTTGCAAATGTCTCTTTTCACACATGGGGGTGTGAAATCTAGTTCCATGGCTGATCCCTTTTCATACTAGAGGGTTTTCATTTATGTTTTTATTATTATTGGGCCTCCTTTCCCAATTATTCATCTCCTAAATGAATTTAGAAAAAAATTAATGTTCCAATTTATTGAAGAAAAATTTGGAACATTACAGATTAATTGAATGTGGTGAAGTTATTTATGAGTTGTAAGCATAATATAATATAAAACCGCCACATATGCCAATCCCTTGAGGCTGCATAAACCTGGTTCTGCATCCACCTATATTCATTTCGGGTGAGACTACGATCTTCTTGCAAGTTGTTGCCGAAAGGGCCAGTGATTAAGGGTTTTGTTTGGTTCGCAATATTATCGAACCTGGGTCAGCCCAAATCAAACAAACACCAATCCAATGGGATACACAATCACCAACATGGGTTTGATGTTATATCCATTCTTTATATCTTCATTTATTTTTATTTCAATTCTTGTATGTTTATCCTAAGTTCTACATGTCAATCCCTGTTATGTATATTTCAATCATGAATATAATATCGGTCTATCCATTCAAAACTCATTCCCAAACCCTTCCTTGGATAGAAATATTCCATAGAATTCATTATCATATTTCTGCCGCTCTTGATCATGTAGACCTTCATTTGGGTTCTCTGTTCCTTCTCACTCTTTGTACAATAGAAACACCACAACTGTACCAATGATTGTTCCATGAAAAAACTCACACTTGATTCACAATCACATCTCCTTTACATCTCAAGCTTCTCCAACTTAAATTATTTATAATAAATTGGCAAGGCCGACTCTCCATGGAGGATGGTCCATATATTTTATTTTATTAGTTGGAAATCCAATTTATATCACCTGGATAAGACTTAACCCAATGCCTCCTTGGTTCCTTATGGACTTAGCTTTAGTTTCACAAAACCACACAATGCGACCTTGGTTAAAAAAAAAATTCACTAAATCTGGATCTAGGTCCACTTGCATTTAACAAGTTACTATACACTTAGATATTTTATTTTCCTCGATTGTGTTTAACTCCAGCTCTAGGGGATTAAATGTCATCCACATGACCATCTTGCGGGACCATAACTTTAACAACTATTGGAAATAATGAGAGGGGGGGTGAGTCAATATTTATTTCAATTTTTATTTTATTCCAGTTAATATTTTTATCACAAAATCAACCATAACATAAGATATCAAAAACAAATAAATTTATTGAAGAAAATGGTGAGGACTCTAATCCTCTTGTATAAAAAATTAGGCTCCATCCTATACAAAAACATCTTTGAATTTTTCAAGGCTCCAACTTTGAACAAATCCAAGACCCTACTTGGTCAAAATTATGACTCCAATCCTCTCTACAACTTCCAAGATCCAACTTTGTCACTAATAAGGAATCAAATCCTTTTAACAATTGAATCTCCAAATTTATTCAACTTGAGGACTCCAATCCGCTTCAACAATCTCTGCTTCAAAATAGCTTGCTAGAAAAACAAAAATTTAAAGACTTACTTCAATAGGTTCCAACACTTCTCCAACAAGGTCTTCAACTATGCTTTACAAGAGTGTATCCAATAATATTCAATGTTTTAAGAATTCCTTCAATTGTGCTTCCAAACTAGTCTTCAACCTTCAATATTTCTCCATGTTGCTACTGAAGTCTACAAAGGTTTGCTTCAATACAAGCTTCTTCACTATGTCTTCAAAAGTGTTCCAAGAATGGCATAGTGCTCTAAGTGTTGATACACAAAGTCTTTGGCAATGCTTCATATACTTCTACACTAGGTTTTCAATGGGTCTTCATATGCTCTAAACCAGGTCTTCAATAGTGCTTCATATGTTCCTACACCTGTTAGAGAATCAGAAAGGTAGAAATATTCTCTTGTTCTAGATTATTTACTTTTGATATTATTTATTTATTATTATAGTCTTCTCATATTTATTCTTATTATTTCATCAGGCAAATATCAAAGCAAATAAAAATATATCAAGGACACCAAATGTAGGACAACAACCAGGGAAAACCCCCCACGAGAGGAAAACCCAGTCAAGATAATTCTTCCTTTTAATAGTGATTCTTGAGACTGTAGACCTTGACCCAGACTTCCTCCACACTAAGTCAACCTTCCTTTTGATCCTTCCTAAATCTGGCAGCAACAACAATAACAACAACACTGGAACTTAAACCTTGATTCTTGAGAGTTCGATCTTGAGGTAGATACTTTGATCTATCTTCCAATAATTTGATTTAGGCCCAATATAACTTCTCCAAGAAACAACATCCAACATAATTACCTTCTACTTGTCCTTCACTTAGGAGCAACAACCTTGTAGCAACTAGTGCAACAACTGCAACAACAAAACTTTGAAAACTTCAATCTCCCAAAATATAGCTCGGAATGTAGTGAAAGTAGTGAAAAAATTTTGGCTTTTATTCAACTCTATAATTGTGCCAAAAACCGAACCCATAAATTCACTCTCCAAGATTTCACAATTTCTCTTTGTAGCAGCATCTAGATCGAATTTATATGTTGCAGATTGACGTCTTCAAGTGAGTTCGATTCCAATGTATATATAGGTTTCTGATGAGTTTGAATTCCATGAGTTGAGTTCAACTAGATCATCTTTAGGCCGACTTGGTGTGGAGGCTTCATAAATTATATTTTACTCAATACTTGACCTAATTTCGTGATTAAAAAGCCCAATTGCAATAATCCTATAGACTTAGAATAAAACCTAGAAGTCCATAATAGGGACTTTGACCTAAAATAAATATGACCCAAGCATAAAACCCATGCTTTCATAAGTCAGTAATAATAATATAAAATTATTTTCTTTATTCTTTTGACAAGTACAATAAGTATTGACTCAAGTAAAATTTATAAAGACCAAACCTAGTTACATTCTTCAATGCTCCCTGTTAAATAGGGGGGTATTCATAACTCAATAGTACAAGGCAGATCTAAACTATATGAACCATGAAGAATATTTAGACACTTTAATGTCATGGACTAGATTCTTGACCAGGGAACTCTATCCATTGGTGACTCAACACTTTAGGCACCGAAATTCCATGGATTAGATTCCCAACCAAGACAATCTATCCAAGTTGGACTAAGATGGACTAAATATTTCAGTCTCTATAGGTACCATCATGCTTACTTACTAACCGTCAACCTAAGGAACTAAGTTCACATCCAACTGATACCACCCTCCCTACCAGACATGAAAACATAGTGTCAGACTGATGTCTTTCTAGGAAATCCTTCACTCACAAAGCCTCAACACAACTTTTTAAAGCAATGATTCACTCACAAACCATCCAGAAATGCTTCACTTGAAAAGCCACAAGACACCTTGATCTAGAAGATCAAGAATAACCAATATCTCCCAATCAAACTGATTGGTAACCAGCTTATCAAGTCCTTCAAGAGATTCACCTGTGCAAACACAAACCCCAATCATCAATAATTTCAAATGCATAATCAAAACAAAATTCGGGGTTTTGATGTTGCCCTTCAACTAAATCCAGTAGGACTATCAATAGAATTTTTTCAGGAGAAGATTCCTCTTTGTACTTTACATGTGGTAACATATATATCCATAATTATATTCTCTAACCATGACTATGATTTTTACTCATGGACTTCACTAAGACTTATTACTATTAAACCCGGTTTGGAGCATGATACATGAAGTAGAGCCTTAACCATTTATTATTTTATCCAAGATCCCTCTTATTCTAAGGAGATCAACTTCTATCCATGCTCCCTCTTAATGTATGGAGACTTAACTTCTTCTTTAGGTGTTGGAGAAAATTTCATGGCTTCCATTCTTTTCATCATACTTATCAGCTTATCATCTTTATGATGTAACTGCACAACTTTAAACAACAAGTACATCCAATACTATAGAAGCATGAAGTTATCCATATCAGATTCACAGAAAAATTTTCAACTTTATACATATCAAATACCCAAACAAGAAACATATACTCTTTAAAAAAATTCTAGGGACTTTCATCATGAACCCTAGACTACTTCAGGTTGTCCGGAGTGCGGAAAAAAATTTGTATAATGAAATTTTTCTGCACAAAACTCCTTGCATGATGAAATTCCTCCAAAAAAATGTCGGCGAAGGCATCTCAGAGACTGAGTGCGAAAGTGAGAAGAATAGAGATTTTTCCACACTCTCACAGAATCAACTTCTCCTGCACTAAAGTCTTGCTAATTAATTTATTAAAGGTTATTCTCTCATAATGAAAGCTCTTTGCACAGTGAAATATTTCCATACAAATCTCTTTCCACAATGAAATCTCTATCGGGAATCACGGTTGTCATTAGACCAAAACCCGTAGGTGTTATTTTATTATCGCACTACCAGAGATAAGGATCCACGAGAGGTGGTTATTCCATGTCATGAAACACATGGGGAGCATTGATTTATCCAATGTCCAATAATCTCCCCCCCAACGCGAGTCAGGTTTGTATCAAACTCGTGACCTACGCTCTAATACCACTTGTTGTGAATCACGATTTTCGTTAGATTAAAACCCGCAAGTGTTAGTCAACAATCGCATCGCCATAGATAAGGATCCATGAGAGGCAGTTAATCCTTGTCACGAAACACAGAGGGAGCGTTATTTTATCCAATTTCCAACAAGCTCTTCGCACAAGCATTTGTTAAATGGCTAGTATAGTGAGAGAAACATGTTATTTGCAATGATACAAGTACTCTCCACAAAAATCTCTCCACTTAGTCAAATATTTCCTCATAGATTTTTCTGCGGAATGAATGCTCTTTGCACAAGAACTTGTTAATAACAAATACAAGTGTGTCACAATGTTCCACACTTCCATGTGCATTCCCTCTTGGCACCATTCTTTCACATCATTATTATTATATATTTACCGCTAGTTAATTTATTAAAGGTTATGTTGAGTGTGGAAAAAACTATGCACAATGAAAGCTCTCCGCACAATGAAATCTCTCTGCACAAATGTCAGTGAAGACCTCTCAGAGAATGAGTGGTAAAGTGCAGATAATAGTGATTTTTGCGCACAAGTATTTGTTAAAAACAAATACAAGTGTGTCACAATGTTCCACACTTCCATATACATATTATTGGTAATATTCTATTACTAAATAATCTATATCTTCGTATTGTGAATACCGCTATCTCTACCACTAATTAATTGATTAAATATTGTGTTATCATAATGAAATGTCTTAGCATAAATATCTCCACATAGTGAAATGTTTCCTCACAAAGCTATTTACAGAATGAAAGCTCTCTGCAAAAGTATTTGTTAATAACAAATACAAGTTTGTCGTGATGTTCCACCCTTCCATATGCATTCCCTCTCCTCACAGTTTTTTGCATCATTATTATTATATATTATTGGTAATATTTTAATACTAAATAATCCATATCTCCATATTCTGAATACCGTTATTTAATTGATTAAAGGTTGTGTGGAGTGCGAACAAATATATACACAATAAAATCATGAAATCTCTCCGCACAAAACTCTCTGCATAATGAAATCTTTCGCACAAATGTCGATGAAGACCTCTCAGAGACTGAGTGAGAAAGTGCAGAGAAGAATGATTTTCCTACACTCGTGGAATCAACTCTTCTACACTAAAGACTCCTCTAATCAATTGATTAAAGGTTGTGCTCTGATAATGAAACCTCTTCGCACACTGAAATATTTCCACACAAATCTCTATGCACAGTAAAATCTCTCTGCATAAGCATTTGTTAAATGACTAGTATAGTGAGGGAAAAATGCTATTTGCAGTGATACAAGTGCTTTTTTCACAAAGCTATATGTACAGTGAAATATTTCCTCACAAATATCTCTACAAAATGAAATCTCTCTGCACAAGCATTTGTTAATACAAGTGTTTCACGATGTTCCGCACTTCCGTATGCATTCTCTCTCTATTTTGCATCATCATTATTATATATTATTGGTAATATTTTAATACTAAATAATTCATATCTCTGTATTCAAAATATCGCTAGTTAATTGATTAAAGGTTATGCGTAGTGCAAACAAAACTCTGCACAATGAAATCTCTTCATGCAATGAAATATCTCCACACAAAAATCTCCTCATAATGAAAGCTCTCTGCACAAATCTCGACGAATTCCTATCAGAGACTGAGTGCAGAAGTGTGGAGAATAGTGATTTTTCTGTACTCCCATAAAATCAATTTCTTCTACACTAAAGACTCTACTAATTAATTGATTAAAGGTTATGATCTGGTAATGAAAGATCCATGCAAAATGAAAGCTTTCTGCACAATCATTTTTTAAATGGCTAGTATAACCAGGGGAAAATATTATTTGCAGTGATACAAGTGTGTCACGATGTTCTGCACTTTTGTATGCATTTGCACTCCGCACAATTCTTCCACCCACACACACACACACACACACACACACACATATATATATATATTAATACTAAATCGTATTTTTAATACCAGTAGTTAATTGATTAAAGATTGTGTAGAGTGTGAACAAATATTTGCACAATGAAATATCTTTCCACATAATGAAAGCTATTCGCTCAAATCTCTCCACATAGTAAAATATCTCCACACAATGAAATATCTTTGCACAAAAATCTCTACATATTGAAATATCTCCACACAAATGTTGGAAAAGACCTCTCAGAGACCAAGTGTGGAAGTGAAAAGAATAATTATTTTCTTGCACTCTCGTAGAAGCAACTTCTTCCACACTAAAGACTGCACACTCTAGATTTTTTCTCGGAACATGTGCATGAGTGTGGAGCTTTTTTTGAGTGCATAAAATTTCAAATCCACCATAAAATTCCACATAATAAACTTTTCCACACTTCAAATCCAACATACAATACCAAATCTCACTTATCAAATTTAATTTTGCATATTGTGCTTGTTTTTTGCACAATTTAACATTAGTGTTTATAACACATTTTATTACATAATCATTCTAATGATAAAATGTACATACAAACAGTTGAATGGGGCAGCAGGGGGGGGAGGGGTTCTCATTTACCCTGAAGGAATAATTTTGGATCGGTATGATTGGGGTTTGGGAAAAAATATAAACAATAAAGCTGAAGCATATGGGCCACTCTATGGACTTACCATTGCTCATCAGTGAGGGATCAATACTATGGAAATTTTGGGGGACTCACTCCTTATTATAAAACACATGGTCAAAAAAAATGTTGCATAGAACAATAAGTTGAATCAAATCCTTGAAAGAATCAAAGGATTTTGCCGAATCTTTAAGAAAGTCCATTTCTTTCATATATTAAGTAGGTTGAACTAAGAGGCAGACATTCAAGAAAATCTAGTCTACCAAATAAAGGAGAGCCATAGCAAAGTAAATGGAAATGAATTTTTCCTCCCTATCCACTAGCCCTGATCATGGATAGTATTTTGTTTAAGGAAAATTATTTCCCTATTAATAAGGATAGTAGGAAAAAAAATTGGAATCTAGATATAAATTGGGAATTTTATATCCCTAATCATTGTTTTGATTGGGCTCCTTCCTATTTATTGTTCTTCCCCTCCCCCCTCCACTTTCTCCTTCTGACTTGTGTCTCGTATCAAAAGGATAAGGTGGCACGATAATAAAACCTAGAGAGTGTCGTGCAAGTATTTTATTTCACCTGGTGGCAGTGGTACAGGATCGATCACGACAATTGGCGATGGGATTGGCATAAGTGTGGGATTTCTCAGCCTACTGCTCCGTAAAATGGCCCAATGCATCAACCATATAACTAGCTCCATGCAAGAACCCTCTCAGAATGAGCCTCATTTAATTTTGCAGGGGAAGATCTGATGGCTCGCGTGAGGGGCAATTAATTTGTTTCAAAGGAATGTCATTTCAATTAACAAGGCAATCATATATAGAAGTTTGGATCCCGGAGGTAAATTCTTACTCACCCAGCTCAATGAATATTGTAAATTAAAGTACAGGGAATGTAATTGCATTTGAAAGAAATATAAGGCCCTACAGGTTATATTTTTTAGGTCTCAGGGTCTTGGTTGGGGTTTCCTATGGGTAATTGGGGTCTCTGAGCATCTATATGGGGAGGATTTAAGGGTGGTAGAGTCTATGTATGTCTGTGGGTGTCCGAGAAGGGTAATGGGGTGTTTTTTGTCTTTGTTGTTTTCCCTGGGTGGAATTGGGTCTCGTCTTAAGTGTCCCTTAGAGGATGTACTCCGGCCCTGTTTTGGAATTCTATCCCCGAAGTGGAATTTGCAGTGTTTTTACATTTGAATTTTGGGGTGTTTTGGAGAGAATTGGAAGAGCTGGGATTGTCAGGTTGGAAACTCAGGTAATTGGGTTCAACACTTTGTCAATTGAGCCCTGGGATAGTGGGAATTCAATTCAGTTGGAACTAGAACAAGACCAATTCATCACTCTATCAATTAAGTCCTCAATTTATCTCTCTCGAGAGGTCAAAATGGAACTGGAACACTGGGGATTCCATTGAAAGCATTCAGGGAGAGTGGCATGTCATTATGAAAGGAATTCAGAGAATTTTCCCCTGTTGACCACCTTTTCACCGCACCTGTGCACTCCCTGTCAACGGGAGCACCATGAAATAAGGGAAATTATTTGTGAGTTGAAGAAGTGCTTCCAAATGCAACATAAGGATGTCTGTGAGATGAGTGAGAAAAACATCGTAAAGAATCAGAAAAATCGCCAGCTTGAGGATGAAGTATATGCATTGCGTAGCCAAATAGAGGATTTGAAGATCCAACTTGTCGAGAAGAACTCCATCACAGATTATGAATCTACTAGGATATACCTCAACAATCCTACAGACCCAAATGGATAATCTCCTTCTATGTTTTTATGTTAAGCTATAAATGTATTTTGTTGCTGAGATTGTTCTATAGAGTTTATAATAGTACCTCTGTAATAGCATAGTTGAATTTTCATATTTGTTAGGATTTGGGCCAATTTAGCCACTGTGAAAATCTGGCTGCCCATTTTTGGCATGTTTTTGAAATGTATTCTCCTGGTTATGTCGTGAACCGGGTGCGGATTATCATAATATAGCTATTATTTTGTGTTAAAAAAAAGCATACAAACAATTGAAAACATTTAGTACTAAAGCATGTGATAAAGGTCAAGTGTGTTATATGCAAAAACTATGTCAAGATGATAATGTTTACCAAGATGCAAAAAATTGGAATTCACACTTAGCATTGAACAACTAATTAATGCTTAGGTGTGATATTAATATATATTCAACAAATCAATACGCAATAACATTATCGCTCAAGTTCTTAATAGCATTTACTCTGATGCATTTTGTAATGATTTTTGGTTGCAAACATATCAATAAAATCATATCTATCAATATTATATAATACTATTCTCGATATTTATTCGGTGAATTCAAGTATACATAGTACATTTAAAAGAACGACTTCGACTGGAGATGTTTTCAGTGCTAGTGTTGGTGCTGGTGATGGGTAGTTTGTATCTACATGTGACTAGTCAAAGAGGTTAGTCATAGATGGAGGATATGTTGAGGAAATATAATTTACGAGTTAGAGAATAGGTTGGAGGCCAAGTGGTGGTTATGTGAATGGACCTACATTAGTTTCTTTGATAGCATATTGAATCTATTTCCCAAGCTATTTCTTGACTAAATAGTTCGAGACTCATTTCTATTATGTTGTGCCTATATGAAGTTGTAACATGGACATGGATAATGCTATTTATTATTAGCTTTCCAGTGATGTTCAAAGCATAATGTTTTTTGACAATGTAATTCTCCTAAAAGTTTTCTAGATCCTGAAATTTTTGTTAAGTTGTTATCGATATTATAATCTTCACTTCCAATAGTGTACATTGTTCGAGATTTTCCTTTCCCATATTATTTGATTCTATTGGTCAGTTTTTAATGACTAATCCATTTAGAATGGTAAAATTTTGAAATTTTATTTTCAAAGTGTAGAGCTTACAATCAAAGCTTTCATTGTGCATAAAAAGCTTATAATAGTTTTGGAATGTGAATTTTTAGCTTAACGTAAAACAATAGAAACCATACCAAGTTATAAAGTGTTATTTAATTGACTTAATTGAGTGAACATGTTTCATTTACTATTTTGATAATACAAGTTCAATTGACAAATGTAAAATCACCAATGCAGAATTGATCAATAACAAAACAAGTTTACATAGTAAATGTCCTAAACACACGTTGGTTCACTGAATAAATGTCAAAAAGACTTGTTTCTTCGCACGAGAGCTTTAGTTAATAAAAATAGAAATCATATTAGGATATTAATAAAACAGTATCTTGATATTGATTGTAAAGCGTGAAAAACATATCAATCATGAAACATAATTGTATCAATTGGACTATCTCAAGTGGGAATTTAAGTAAAACGTATATGATTTGAAGTAACCGAATTCACAACAGTCTTTTCTGATTAAATATCAAGCAAATGATTACTATACATATTGATGATGATCAATGGTTAATGAATACCATTAAAATTGATAATAGTTAAATGTCCTTTCAGAACTTAGATGCCAATTCATGATTTAGATGACTTATCACCTTTGACTCTTTATATGTAGGCCTATTGGCTTTGAAAGAAATGTGAAAGAAATTTTTTAATGTTCATTTCATTGTAAACCCATTAGTACTAAATTTGGCATTAATAGTTTTGGGCAACCAACTAGCTTTGTTTGTTCTAAAACTGTTAAGTGTTTTCAGGTTTTACTTTATAATTTGTTTATTGTATTTTGAAATTGTTACCAAGAGCGAAAAAATGGACCAAAGAAACAATGGAAGAATCACACAGGAAGAGGTACATGAAAAGATCCAATATATCTTAATGCCTAATCAAGATACTTTAATGTTAATGGATAAGATATTGGAACTTTAGCAAATGCTTAGGCGGTTAGAAGATGAACTAGATGTTGTAAGAATGTTGTTATAAGAACTCTCGCAAAACATGAACAAAACAATCAGAAATCCATTTTGGTAGAACAATATATAGAAGTGTTAATCTCCAGAAACAATGGTTGATTACCAAATAAATTGTTACCAAATTTTTCTATTTTCTCAACCAATTTTGAAATTCAGTATATGCTAAAATATATGTATTGTAATATTCCTGACACAGTAAAAAAAACATATCAAACTATTCTAGAATATACATGTATGTATAGATGCAAAATATTTTATAAGTTATATCATAGTCTTTCATATTTGATTTACAAATTTGTACTACTCCATACATCACTTCTTGAAATAAGTATACGTTTTACAAATTTGTTTGAGTTTTGCATGATAATGATTTGTTTATCAATTTCACATCGCAAAAAAATAGATTTGACATTTCACAACATTGTCAAATATTATTAAACACAACCTTTTCTTTATAGAGACTTCAAACAAGTATTAAGGATCCATATCCCCTCGATTAATAGTTCCAATAAGCATTTCCATTAGGAGAATGGGATTGGTTTAATCAAGGCACACAAATTGAAATTCTATTTGTTGTAAATGTGGATTATGTGTTGAAGAAAGAAAAACATAAGTATGGAATAAATTATTTCATTATGGCGAGTGGAGTACTTATGCAAAATGCAAAATGCAAAGGATTCCACATTTCATAAAATCTTCTGCACAGTTGTGCACCTCCACACATTTCCAGAAACATCATCATACAAAAGACAAAATCGTCATTAATTACAGGAAATGCCAATGGGACAACATTGTCACTAATTAAGGACCAAGTTGTAATATTGTCTCACTAATTATAGAATTTGCAAATTTGATAAATCAATAAAACAATGTAACAAATCAAACTGCAGGAAAGAAGAAACGACACATCATAATGAATCAGCTACACATAAAAATCCAAACATAGTAAATAACATAGTAGAAACATAGAACTTGAACAAAGAAATTCATTGAAATATGTTCTTGTACATTGTAATCATATCCCACTTCCTTGTTAAAAACTCTACAGCATTGCTCAAATTCTTGAACCTAAAAGTAAAATAAGATGTTAATGTTACAAGTGTGGATATGCGGAAGCACAGAAATATGCATGGTGCTCCATCCTTTTCCAATAATCAATAGTACATTGCTTGACAATGCAAGCAAAGAGAATAGTAGATAAACTAATCATAACATGAAACGAGATCCCAATCATCCAATAAAACGAAAGAGTTGTTCGATAATAGTCAAATATTCAACCATAAAGTATAAGGTAATGTTAAGATCACCTGATAATGTAAGCAATGAGAACTATATTGTTACTCGATTGGTTGACAATGTGAACAAAGAAACTTGTCATTGTAGGCTCCATTAATTAACAACAATGTCACTAAAAAATGATTCATAAATTATCCCACATAACCAAATTGTAATATTGTCTAACTATTTATAGAACTTACAAATTTGGTAAATTAATAAAACAATTTAAGAAATGAGACTCCAAGAAAGCAAACACAACATAGCATAATGAACCAACTACACATAACGATCAAAACATAGTAAATTATCTTAAGAAATAGCATAGTACAAAACATAGAACTTGAACAAAATATTTCATTGAAATATGTTCTTCTATAATGTCATATTATCATTTGCATTAGTAGAAACAATCACCTTGTTTTCTCTAATGATTCATTCCTAATCTCGTTCTCATAAGTATAGTATATTGCTTGACAATGTGAATCAGATCCCAATCATCTAGTAAAGCGAAAGAGTTGCTCAAAAATAGTCAAATATTGAACCAGAAAGTATAAGTAAATGTTAAGATGCTTGAAAATGAAAACAACGATAATTGTATCGTTACTAGATTGCTCGACAATGTAAACAAGGAAAATTTTCATTGTATACGTATAATCATGTTTTTATGGTTTATTGTAAATGTTCCATTTGTCTCGAAATTGGAAAAAAATTCAATAACAACTTATTTGTTGATACAATATTGCTCATAGGAAAATTTTCAAAGTTCAGGTAATACCTTTTCCAGTTCCACGCCTGTTCTAACAAACTGTAATTTAGTCTTGTCATTTGCATGTATGATACAGTTTAACCAATGGAAACAAATGAAACAAGAGTCTTGGTTGCAAGTATTGTAATAAAGCATAGTTTTATTCATAGTTCTAGCACTTATAATTGGAATACTGCATTTCACACATACAGTATCAAATGGGTTCCTTAATGCACTAGTTTCTATTAGGTGTCCTTGGAAGTACTGTAAAATTGATTTAGAAAATAGAGGCTTAGCAACATGAAATCAAATGTATTTTTGTCTTTTTTTCTTTATCTATGTCTATATAAACAATATAATAAAATTTACTGTGCATATTCCACTTGCCGAAGAAAGCAATTTTCTTAGGTATTTTACTTTCTTTCATGTTCTCAATGGACAAATGAAGGTCTATTTTGAATTTTAAAAAACTCTTTCTTGTTTTCTAAATACATTTTTTAGCAAGATCAATTAAAAAAAATTTCTTGCAATTGCCTTTGAATTGAAAAACACGTTAGAACAAGTTTACTATGTACTTGAACTTGCTACATATGCAACATTTGTAAAAAAATGCATGAAAATCGTATAACATATGGACAATAACTTTGTAACAATGAAATGTTCAAATAAATCAAAATTTATTATTTCCATGTCCTATTTTGCATTTTTGTTTTGTATTTCCAGTACATATTGCATTGTTGTGTGCATTACCAAAATTACAATAACACTGATTGTGTCAACTGGAAACGGATCTTCATTACGAGACAAATTTGCAATCGTCATATTTGGAAAGAATAAGTACTTTATGTAAACATGATAAATGTTTTCTACAGTGCTAAATATATTTAGATAATTAGTTTTTTCACAATCACCACTATCATATTTATGCTTTGGAATGATTGCCAATTCTCTAATAGAAACACTAGCATTTGTACTAAGTTTTGTCTAATGTTGTTCGATAAACTCTGTTGGCACAAGCAATGTTACTGGAATTTCTATTTTCTTATCTATTAAATCTACACAGAGTATTACTTTTGTCTTTTTTGCTTTGTCAAAAAAATTTTGACATGTAACCAAGACAATGCCATAAAAAACGCTCTTAGTTATATTGTTACCGATATCTTTGATTGACAGTGGAATATACTCATTCTCTTTTTGCCTAGTCATGAGCATTAAATTGGAATTAATTCAAAGAAAAATACAAAAACACAAAAAAGAAATCTATATACAGTTAACTAAACCTGCACAAAATATGTTGGATTTTATTACTTCACTCGTTTTTATTCCTTTCGTTTTTCTTTTGCAATAAATGTTTATGCAGTACTGCTCATTTCTATCTCTACACCTTCGATATCCTTTGCATGTTCACAAATAATACATTGAAACCAATGCTTAAAAGGACATTATAATTGATAGTAAGTAAAAATTTACTAATGAAAATAGAACCGGATAACACAAATTCATTGCTAATGTATATTCCAATACCGGGTTCATAGTTACCAAATCGAATCTTATTTCTATGGATATAGCTAAAATTCTAAATAGATATTAGTTTCAACAAATACAAATGTTTTATAGAAATGTTCAAAATGTTTTTTCCTTCTAATTGATGTCGTTGATCTGAATATCTAAGTGTTATATGTTTACTGAAAATTGAAAAAGCCTTGTTTTTAGTACTCACATATAGAAGAAATAATGCATTGTTTACGTAACAAAAATGCTACATGTTTTACACCTTCATTATAAATGATCTTGGAGAGATAATACCTCACGACATGCAACTACCATAACAACATCGTACAACTTAGACAAGGAACCTATTTGTAACCAGCTCACATGGAAAGTGATGTAAGATGCATTCGTAATATGTATGCTAAAAAGATTACATGATGAACACTTTGTGAATGCTTCTACGGACAATATAACCAAAATTAGTGGTTACAGTTGTCGTGTTACCTTATAAATATTCAACATGCATATTAAATAGTCAACAAACTTCAGTGTGTAGATAGAAAAAATTGTAGTAAAAACTAATCAATAATCAACGAACTTTGACCATGAGGAGAGTGTTATAGTCCCAAGCGAGGCAAGGAGTAATAATAATAATAATAACTACAAAAAATATAAAACAACCAACACATTTTATCCACGAACAAACTGCTACTAATCACAAAAATTTATCATTAAATAAATTTGATTTGCTCATAAAGTTAAAGTTAAATTTTCTTTGGTCATAACTAATGCATCATTGTACATAATTAAAAATCCAGAGCTTCTAAATTATTTATCATATAAGAAATTTTCATAAGTGATGTGAAATTTATTATCATAACCTTTGTTTTGTCTGTGTCACGCTGATACTAAAGAGGAAGTCCTAGGGATTCCTCGCCATAAAACAATATCATCAACATAAAGAAGGAAAATGGTGAAGAAAGTTTTGCACAATGAAATCATTGCACAAGAAAAACTTTGACAATGAAACATGCTAAAATTGACTAAAGATCGTTAGTTCAAAGTACAGGTTGAAAGTGACTGAAAAGTTGATGATTATTGATAAAGAAGTTACATTGTGAAAAATGCTTCAAGATTATATGGAACCTTAATATTGCTTTATCATCTCTAGAAACCAAGAAAAATGAGAGCTACATGGAAAAATTAGAGCTACCAATGTTACATCGATATTTTGTTTAATTATGCTACTTTTTTTGTAGGAATTTACAGGGTAAGTTCCATAGATCAAGAACCAAAGGTCACCGCTCATAAACATATCTCAAATCAATACACCAGTATAATCACGTGGTTAAAACCCTCAAAGAGGGAAACAGTCCACGCCCTGAGCCAACGCAGCCACTTCAGGGAATTTATTAATATAAAAAAAAAGTTACATATGTTTCTCTCATAAACGGTTACCGGAAAAATGACCCTCCATGCTCTTTAAATAGAGATCATGGACCAATCGGGTGTTAAGCCACGGATCAAGTGTCGTTAATACCGAGGTGAGAGATAATCGTCGGATCACTACAAATCGTGACCGTCGGATTATAAGTTACAAATGTACATGGTAAAGAAACACACTTTACCTAAGTCTACTCTAGTAAGTTATTCTTAACTATTTCCTATGTGTCGGAATATCCTAACATCCCCCCTTAAGAACAACTTGGGATAGGATTGAAGGATTTGCAAAGGTGACACAAAAGGAGCCTATTTCCTATGTGTCGAAATATCCTAACATCCCCCCTTAGGAACAAATTGGGATAGGATTGAAGGATTTACAAAAGTGACACAATAGGAGAAGGAAGGAGGAATTAGAGCCTATCCCTCCCTTAATGACAAATTTCCTGAACTCCAAGCATGGATCGAAGTTTGGAAAACTTCACTTCTGTGAGAGCCTTCGTAAAGATATCAGCTACTTGATCATTGGTCGTACAATACTGCACTTCAAGAACACGATCATGAATGAGCTTTCCGAAGAAGTGTATGTGGAGTTCAATGTGTTTCATACGCAGATGATGAATTGGATCTTTACATAGCTGAATGGCACTCTGATTATCACACCAAAGTGTAGTTGGATGCTGCTGATGAAGACCAAATTCAAATAGGATCTGACGAAGCCACATGGCTTCCTTGTTGACTTCAACTGCACCACGATACTCTGCTTCTGCTGAAGAAAGATAGATGGCACTTTTTTTCTTACAATACCAAGTAATATGTCTTGAACCAAGAGTGAATACATATCCTACAGTGGACATCCGATCATCAGGTTCACCAGCCCAATCAGAATCAATGAAACCAATCAACAAGGGAGATGCTCCTACACTGTAATGAATCCAAAACTGAACTTTACCTCGAATATATTGAAGTATTCTTTTAGCTGCTTTCCAGTGACTTTCATGAGGTTGGTGCATAAACCAAGCGACAAGACCAACGGAAAAGGAAAGGTCAGGACGGGTATGGGTTAGATACAAAAGTTTACCAACAAGTTGGTGGTATAAGGTAGCATCAACTTCAGGGGTAGTACAATTGACTGAAAGCTTGACTCCAGACTGAAAGGGAGAAGGGGCAGGCTTACAGTCTTCCATGTGAAAGTGGTGTAGAAGATCACAGGCATACTTGGACTGAGAGAGCGTAATGCCTTCCTTGAGTTGCAAGACTTGAAGACCAAGGAAATAATGCAAGTGTCCTAAGTCTGTCATTTCAAACTTATTTTTGAGGCTAGACTTCACATATTTTATATGTTTTGGATCACTACCAGTAAGGATAAGATCATCAACATAAAGAACAAGGATGGTGAAGGAATCACCCACCTTCTTGGTGTAGATAGTGTTGTCAGAATGACACCTAGAAAAGCCATTATCTAAGAGAAATCTATCCATTTTGGCATACCAAGCCCGAGGAGATTGTTTGATACCATAGAGAAACTTCCTCAAGCGACAAAAAAGGCTGGAGTCTTTTTGGATAAAGCCAGGGGGTTGTTCCATGTAGATTTCTTCATGCAAATCTCCATGTAAGAAGGTAGATTTAACATCCATCTGATGGACTTCCCATTTAAAGGAGGCGGCAAGGGAAAGAACAAGGCGGATAGAATTCATTTTGGCAATAGGGGAGAAGGTTTCAGTATAGTCAATGCCTTCAACTTGTGAAAAACCTTTAGCGACAAGATGAGCTTTATGTCTATCCACTTTTCCATCTGGTCCAAACTTGATTTTGTAAACCCATCTGCATCTGACAAGTTATTCTCAACTATTTCCTATGTGTCGGAATATCCTAACATTTTTTATATGCAGAGGAAAGAGAAACATTGTGGTAGAGCTACACTAGAAAGACTGTGCGAGCAAAATTGCGAAGAAATATGCGAAAGTAGCTTTGAAATATTAATTTAATGTGAAATATGGGAAAATGAACACAAGTATAATAGATACATTTAGAGACAATGGTACACAATGAAAACTTTGCTAAGAGGGGCGCTTATGTTCAATTTATTAGAATAAATCTTAAAATAAGCAAAATTTTAAAAGTCTTAAATGGAAAAGTGTTTAAAATTAATTTTGTGTTTGTAGAATAAAGTCCCCTCTACACACCTGTTCTCCTACACATATCCCATCCTCTGCACATTCTTCATTCCATACATATTCACAACTATATGAAACCCCCATTCTCCAGCACATATCCCATTCTTCACACATTCTTCGTTCCGCACAACTATATCTATAAAATAATAAAATATAAACGTGATAGCAATAGTTTTCTTGTTGTCAATAAAAAATCACTAATCGAAGAAACACCCCCCGCTCTTTCTAGTTTTTCTTATTACATTCTGAATTAAAGTTTCTATTCCTAGTCAAATAAAATTTGCTTCTAAAGAGTAAAATTCCCTTTCCACCCGGGTTCTCCTGCACACACCCAGTACTTCGCACATCCTTCACTCCACAAATATTCATATCTCTATGCAATTTCTATTCCGCATAGCTAAATCTGTAAAAGTCTTGAAAGGAAAAAAATTTAAAATTAATTTCATCTTATTTGATTATTATTATCACATTATACAACTTTTTTTTCTACATCTTTTATGTACTCTATAACATGTAATGCTTGAATACAAAAAGGCATACGTAAATGTATACAGACATATGAAACATTACAGAACAATGTTTTTTTTTCCTGTCCTGCAGAACCATTCTTCTGCAAAAAAAAGGTATTTCACTTAATATTGCATAAAATGTCAAATAACAACACCATCATTCCATTTCTAATAAGCAGCAACAAATGTAATTTGTTCAATAGCCTTGTGTAAACATTTCCTGAACAATTTCTCACGAATATTTCTTGGTTTGAAAGTCTTGCAACTCCGCAACTTTCCCCATTTTACAAATCAGCAATTAGTATTAATTAATTATGCATATACATATTAATTATGTTTCCAGAAAACTGAAAAGAGTCTTTGCACTCCAAAACTTGCCCTATGTCCTTCAAATATGTTATATCTAACTGCTTTTCATGTATCAACTAGAACAAGCAATTGTATTTAGGATCCACATAATCTTTAATCACTCTGCACAATGTTTGTCACCTCTGTAGAATGTGTCAGCTTTACTTGTTTCTCACCTCCGCACAATAATAAAAGCAAATTTATATAAGTGACAATATGATGTTAAAGGTAAAGTTAAATTTGATTTCATCATAGTCAAAGTTTCATTGTGCAACTCTGGCTTCCCTCTTAGAAATATAACGAAACACCAATATTTTTTGATACATTGTACATAATATAGAGGTGTCGATTAAGACGTTGTGCATTTTTATAATTTATACTGAACATAGTTAATAATTAAAAGGAGACTTCATTTGACATTAGATACTAAGGTCGCAATGTAGAAGCACAATCAACATTTTCTTTGTACAGAGTGCAGAAGTGGAGTCGAATTTGCTTATCTCCACACATAGCTCTTGTTTCAACCTCCACACATGGTTCTTCAACAATGTGTCTTGGATACTAAGGATTTTTTTTTATGATATGGAAGTGTGAAATGTAGATGGGTTGTGTCTGAAATGCTAATGTGTAGATCCAAACATTGTGCTGAACATATTTAATGGTAATGCATTAAAAGGAGAGTTAATTTATTATTAGAGTGGGGCTCACATTTTCTTGTGCACAGTGTAGAATGGCAGTGAACATTTTCTTTGTGTGGAGTGCGGAAGTGGAGTCCAAACTTTTATTGTACGAAATGCTTCTGTGCTTTTTCTTATCATAAGTCACTAACATTAAGCAACACAATCATAGTAACAAGAACTGTATTGAGTTTCAAATTTCAATCATTATAGCTATGATTAAAATAAATACAATACATAGAACATACATCTAAAATATAAAATTGTTCACAATTATTCAATATAACTATGATCAACAAATTATGTTCTATTAATGTTTTTGAATAGTGTCACAAAATTTAGATCCATACAAGATCTAGGCAAAACATTAAGAACTTTGATTCTTAGCAGAAATCGCTTCTATTAGTAATGAAAATGCTCAATAACTCAGCTCATTAGCTCATTCACTATGTTATTATGGCATCTTTTCTTTAACCATTTTCTCTTTCATTCTGAAAAATTAAATGCATTTGTCCCAATAAGGACTGGGATTGGGTTCTCGTGAACAATAATATGAAAAAAGGAAACTACAAAAGAAAAAGAGAAACTACATTGAGAAATTATATTAGGTGACATTGATACAATTAACAAATCCCAATAATTAAATACTAGTAAACAAAAAATGAATGTGCAAAGATTTAAGGACACTTACAATATGTGGAAACATATATGTTGATTTTTTCATTATCGGTTGTCTTCCAGATCCATGATCTATTGAATGAATGCCTTCAACATAGCTTAAACAAAATCTTTCATTGGACCGATTGCAATATCTAGCAAGAATGTGAAGTTGGGTTACACTTTTTTCCCTTTTTTGAGAAAAAAAATTCATTTTTTTTTCTGTTTTCTAACTTTCTGCAAGCCAAAACAATTTTTCTGTTTAGAACTTCATTTTGCGATAAAAATAAAATTTGTCATAAATTTTATTAGCGTTCTATTACTTATCTATTGGAATTTTTTTATACACATTTGATATGTCAACTTAGCATTTCTTTGAGTGTGTGTTTTTTAACAATCAAAGGATTCATAAGAAGTCATGTCAATACGCACTGTTGTATTCTTTGAAACTTTGTGTTTTTGAGAAAAAAAATGTGTTACAACAATCTAGACAGAGTCTACTTCGATTTCATTATATTTACAAAGCCAACTGATGCATATCATAACTACTGGAATTTTTTGAACTAGTCCAATATGAAAAAACTGCATATTTTGAATATGTTTCACGACGCAAGAAATTTCTTAACATATAAGTTATAAACTAAAAATCTAAAAACTACCCATTGCAGATGACGGACCAATGTAATGCACCATAATTTTTTCAATCTTTTTTACAGTGTAGTTTGGAAGATACAAAATTATGATTTCACTGAATCATAATGACCTTAAAAAATTGTTTGCATCCATTTTATTACAAAATTAATTAAAATTAGTAAATATTTATGAAATTCCATAAAAATTATATTTCCTGAGAGTAGATTGAATTCTGAAAATGTTTGTCTTGGTTTCGACAGTTAATTCAAAAATTTTCATGGAATTTAATCAGTCTAAAGTTGAAGATATGTATTTAGATCTTGGCTCTACATAATTGCAGTCATGTGAGTTCGGCCGAACTCATAAAAAAAGTTTGGCCGAATTGTTTTTTGCACCGACGGCCCATCAAGTCTAACAACATAAAAGTTCAGCCGAAATTTTTATAAAATTTTGGCCGAACTTTTACTTGACTTTCCGTCGACCGGAAAAAACAACGAAACCCCTCCAAAAAAACATTTCGCGGCAATATAACTTGACGTAAAAACATTCATTATTTTTGCATAATTTCACACATTTGGTTGGATTTTTCAAAGGTCTTGGTCTGATTTTGCAAAGAACTGTTTTCGGTTTAATGACTTTTCTTAGAGGTACAATCAAAGGACATTTTTGCAAAGGATTGTTTTGGGTTTAAGGAATTTTCTTGGAGGTACATTCAAAAGACATTTTTGCAAATGATTGTTTTGAGTTTAAGGACTTTACTTGGAGGTACATTCAAAGGACATTACATTCAAAGAACATTTCTTGGAGGTATGTGATACATTTTTTGGATGTTTTTTGGGCTTCATTTTTTTTAAGGTATTTTGTTTTTAGAGGATTTGGGCTTAATTTTCATTGTTTTTAGAGGTTTTGGGCTTAATTTCGAAATGACTCTTTTTAGTCTTAATATTCAAAGGAAATTTTTTGGAGGTATTTTTTAAAGTGGCATTTTTTTAGAGGCTTTTTTGAAATATTTTTTAAAGTGGCATTTTTTAAGAAGTTGGAATTAATTTTCAATGGACATTTTTTGGAGACATTTTTTGAAGTGACATTTTTTTAGAGTACGTGTTTTGGGTTGAAGTAAATTTTTTATAATGATTTTTTAAAATGAGTTTTTGTCTATCTTTTTAAATGGATTTTTTTTGCATAACTTGGAAGGAAATATTTTGAGCTTCGTTTCATTTTTATAAGACATTTTTTTTCTCGGAATTTTTAAAGTAAGTGTTTTGGATTGAAGTATGTATTTTTTGCAAAATTTTTAAAATAAGTTTTTTTTAAATTAAATCTTTTGTGATGTTTTTTTTAATTGAGTTTTGTCTAAATTTTTGAAGGAAATTTTTTGAACTTGATACTCTATTATCATGGGAAATCAAAGGAATTGTGTGAGAAAATATGATCGAAAAAGAGATCTTGAGGAATGTAGAGAAGAGTCGAGAGAATCTCACAAAAGAAAGAGAGAATCACTTCCAAACATTGAAAGGGAAAATCAACCTCAACTAGTAGTTGAAGCAGGTATGTAAATGTAAATATTATGAATTTGATATTTAAAATTTTCCTTGTGTAAAATGTGAAGCTTAATTTTTATTTGATGAACTAATTTGAAAAATATTTTGCAATGTAAACAAAGAGAGATATTCCTCAAAACATTGATGATGAGATACAAAAATTTTAAAGAGAAAGTGAAAGAGATATTGAACAAATGATTGAATATGGTGAAAATGTTGAAAGAAATTCAAGTGAAGAAATTGAATCACAAGGTATATATATATATTGAACACATGCACGTATTATTGAAATTATATATATTTATTAATTTAGTTATTTATTGAATATGTAAACTTATTATGTACTATTCATTCAAATATGTACAGATGAAATCAATGTTGATGATGAGATGTTAGAAAATGTTGACACTCACACATATGGAGATAAAAGAACTGACCATGTTATACGAAATCGTGTTAAACGCATTTTTGATACGTACTTCATAAAGGAAAATGTGACAGTTCAAGCCAAAATGTTGAAAGTTCTCATATCATTAAGGAAATTAAAAGAAGCTACGACTTTATTGACTATTCAAAAATCAACAAAAGACAAAAAAACGGAAGGAAAATGTGATACAAAATATAAATAGTGATATAAATTCAATTAGAAGATCTAGATAGAAAAATGTTTCAGTTGTACGTAGAGAAATACATATGGCAGTGGTTTCATCAAGTACTAAAGAGAATCGCTTGGTAAAATCTATGGCACGAGCATTAGAAACCTCATGAAAAACTTTGCACAAACATCGGAAATTTCGGTTGCAAATATATGTAAATGATGAGCTCACTTGTTGGAGAGCTATTTGTAGGAAACCATACAAAGATAGACTTGGAGAAAATGTTAAAAAAACAATCAGGTGAAAATGTGAAGCTGGGTTACACTTTTTGCCCTTTTTTGAGAAAACATTTTCATTTTTTTCGGTTCTTCAACTTTCTGCAAACTATAACAATTTTTCTGTGTAGAATTTCATTTTGCGATAAAAATAAAAGTTGTGAGAAATTTTGTTAGCTTTCTATTACTTATTTTTTGAAATTTTTTTATGCAAATTTGATATGTCAACTTAGCATTTCTTTGAGTGTGTGTTTCTTAACAATCAAAGGATTCATAAGAAGTCATGTTATGACGCAATGTTGTATTCATTGAAAATTTGTGTTTTTGAAAAAAAAATGTGTTACAACAATCTAGACAGAGTCTACTTTGTTTTCGTCATATTTACAAAGCCAATGGATGCATATCATAATTACTAGAATTTTTTGAACTGGTCCAATACGAAAAACTGCGTATTTTGGATATGTTTCGCGTCGTAAGAAATTTCTTAACATATAAGTTATAAACTAAAAATCTAAAAGCTACCCATTAGAGACGACGGACCAATGTAATGCCCCATAATTTTTTCAATTTTTTTACAATGTATTTTGGGAGATACAAAATTTTGATTTCACTGAATCACGACGACCCTCAGAAATTGTTTGCACCTATTTTATTAGAAAAATAATTAAAATTAATAAAATTTTATGAAATTCCATAAAAGTTATATTTCCTGAAAGTAGATTCAATTCTGAAAATGCTTGTCTTGGTTCCGACAGTTAATTAACAACCTTTCATGGAGTTTAATCAGTCCAAAGTTGCAGAACCGTATTCAGAGCCTGGTTTTTGCGTAATTGATGACGCGTTAGTTCGGCCGAACTATGTTTTCCGCTTAAGACTCGTTAAATCTAATGTCTTAATAGTTCGGCCGAAATTTTGATCAAAAGTTCGGTCGAACTATTGTATAACTCTCCGTCGGTCGGAAAGTTTTGCGGAGCCCCCTACTAAAACACATTTCGCGTCAATATAAATTGCCGCGAAATGATTCAAAATTTTCGCACATTTCGCACACTTCATCTCATTTGACAAAGATCTTGGTTTGGGTTCAAAAACTTTTCTTCAAAGTCTGGGTTTAAGAGAATTTCTTGGAAGCAAATTGATTTTACAATTTTGGGTTTCAAGAATATTTTTGGAAGACATTTCTTGGAGGTATGTACGTGTTTTGAGTTGAAGTAAATCTTTTGAGCTTCGTTTCATTTTTATAAAACATTTTTCTCTTGAATTTTTTAAAGTGTGTGTTTTGGATTGGAGTATGTATTTTTTACAAAAAATTTACACTGAATTTTTTTAAATTAAATATTTTGTGATATTTTTTGTAATTGAGTTATTGTCTAATTTTTTGAAAGAAATTTTTTGAACTTCATACCCTATTATCATGGGAAATCGAAGAACTTGTGTGAGAAAATATGATCGAAAAAGAGACCCTGAGGCACGTAGAGAAGAGACGAGACAATATCACAAAAGAAAGTTAGAAGCCCTCTCAAATATTGAAGAGGAAAATCAACTTCAAGCAGAAATTGAAGCAGTTATGTAAATGTAAATATTATGATCTATTGATATATATTTAAAATTTTCCTAATGTAAAATGTGAAGCTTAATTTTTATTTGATGAACTAGTTTGAAAAATATTTTGTTTAATGTAAACAGACAGAGATATTCCTCAAAATATTAAAGAAGAAAATCAACCTCAAGTAGAAATTGAAGCAGGTATGTAAATGTAAATATTATGATCTATTGATATATTTTTAAAATTTTCCCAATGTAAAATGTGAAGCTTAATTTTTATTCGATGAACTAGTTTGAAAAATATTTTGTTTAATGTAAACAGACAGAGATACTCCTCAAAATATTGAAGAAGAAAATCAACCTCAAGCAGAAATTGAAGCAGGTATGTAAATGTAAATATTATGATTTATTGATATATTTAAAATTTTCCTAATATTTATTGACATATTTATTAATTTAGTGATTTATTGAATATGTACTATTTTTTCGAATATGTACAGATGAAATCACTATCGATAATGAGATGTTAGAAAATGCTGACACTCACACATATGGAGATAAAAAACCTGACCATGTTATACGATATCGTGTCAACCGCATTTTTGAAGAGTATTTCTTAAATGAGCAAGTGACAGTTCACGCTCAAATGTTGAAAGGTCTCCTATCATTAAGGAAATTAAAAGAAGCGACGACACTATTGGGTATTCGAAAATCAACCAAAGATAAAAAAATGAATGAAGAGGTGATAAAAAATATGAGTAGTGCTATAAAGTCAATTAAGAGATATAGAGATAAAGATGTTTCAAATATACGTAGAGGAATACAGATGGCAATAGTTTCACCAAGTACTCAAGAGAATCGTTTGATAACATCTATGGCACGAGCACTGGGAACCTCACGAAAAACTTTGCACAAACATCGAAAATTTCGACTACAAATAGATGTAAATGATGAACTCGCTTGTTGGAGAGCTATTTGTAGGCAACCATACAAAGATAGATTTGGAGAAAATGTTAAAAAAATAATATATGAATATTGGAAGAACAATTCACGTGTTTCACCAACTGCAAGATATGTGATGCGAAGAAGAATAGCATGAAATCAGTACGAAGAACATGAAAAACATCTCTTGGAAACCACTCAGATAGAGTTATTCAACAAGTTCAAAAAAGAGAATCGTCAAATTCATGTTTCACTCAGTGCTTTTGTTCAACAAAAACCATGGTATGTAAAAAATATCACCGTACGCGACACTTGTTGTTGCCGTTATCATGTGGAATTCGAGTTATATTATGACACATTCCTTGATTTCGGTAGAAAATTATGGAAGGATTCACCTCCTCCTTCCACTATCCGTGAATTCATATATCAAATTCTATGTGAAAGAGAAAGCGATGAACTATTTTACAAAAAAAAATGTGTTGGTGGTAAAAAATGCGATGATTGTGGAAATTTGACTAAATTTCAAAACAAATATCGTATTTATATAAATGATCAATCATTGTCCAACATGAAAGTGAAATGGAAGAGATATGAATATATCGGTACATCGATTCAAGGTGCAAATAGTGTTAAAAGAATCGAATTACGAGGAGATGAAATTTTTCTGATAGACTTTTTGAGAAAGTTTGAGGTAGAAATTTACAAATACACCAAGCATTCCCATAGAGCTCGATGGAAAGACTTGCAATTCAAAAAATCTCGTGAAGTTTTTCCACCAGGGACCATTTTGTCAGTGATTGATTTTGCGAAAAACTACACATTTGTTCCACAAAAAGAAATTCAGAGTGAATACTATCATTCTGACCAAGTCTCCATGCTCGTCCATATTCTATATAGACATGCTGAACAAAATGTCGATCATATAGAAAGCACGAGTTAAAATCGACATATAATTAAAGAATATCACTTTTATATCAGTGACGATCATACACATGATACATGTTTTGTACAACATTGTTTTGGAAGAATTTATGATTCATTGAAAGATCGTGGAATAACATTCAATGAACATTGGATATGGTCAGACGGATGCGTAGGTTAATTCAAATATGCACGATCATGCTTTTGTTTGTGTTGTCTTCATAAGAAAACATGCATTAAACATTGTTGGAATATTTTTGAGACTGGCCATGGAAAAGGAGAACATGACGGTGCAGGAGCATGCATAAAATGAGTACTTCAAAGATATCAAATGAACAACTCTGCACGCCGACTTGTAAACGCTGAAGAAGTTGTTCAATGGTGCATCGCTGCTCTAAGCCATGAGAATAACCCATCAAGAGAAGTGCTAAGGTACATTCAATTTAATTTATATTGTAAATCTAATTTTAAACATTGTACATTTATCATGCAATGATTATTTTTAATTGTATTTTGATATCATATTTACAAATTCTTTTTCTAATTTTCCATATAAAGGTTTTTTTGGCATATTGGAATCAGAGACGTAAATAGATCAATTGGAAATGACGTTGGAACAATAAAAGGGACTCGAAAATTGCATTCAATTCAAACAAAATTGTCCACAAATGTGTTTGCATTGGATAAAAGAAAATATTCTTGTTTTTGTGATGTTTGCATAGACAACACAAAATCCAATGATGTCTGTGAAAACAAAATGTATGTGAACGATTGGAAACATACAGAGCTAAATACAAAGGGAAAAATGTCTGTTGCAATGTTTGAAGAAATGCAATCAGAGGAAACTACAATATCATTCGATGGTGATCGAGTTTCTGATCTTGTTAGAGAAGGTAACATTTGAATTACTTTCTAATGATTTAAAGATCTACAAATAAATTTAAATATGCATAATTAAATGTTAAATTTATTTTATTGTGCAGGAGATGTTTTTGCTGTAATTGCACCTATTGACAACGATGAAAATGTTAAGTATTATTTGATGCGTTGCACTGAACGAAAAATGAAATTATTACAAGACTATAATGATCACGGATTTCAGTATGACAGAGGGTCTATTATACTGAAAGGTTATTTTTTCAGACAAAATCATCAAAGTGGAGACTTTGTTTACTTTGAAGACTATGAACTTGATTCCATAAGTTGTCAATATAGTCACTTGGTGTGTGCAGCACGCATAAAGTTGATAGAAGTTCAATCAAAGAAAAAATCGAAAATTAAGAAATGGAAAATGTCAAAATCCAATCATGAACAGATTATTGAAGATGGAATTCCATTAGAATTTTTTTGAGTGAAGTGTCCAACAATTTATTATCTTTGGATTAAATATGTTTTAGAACTTCCAGTACTCAACTAAAAATTGAGCTTCTTATGTTATTTGTGGTTTGTACATGTTACAAATTGTTTGGGTACAAGCACGTGCTCTAGTATCAACTGAAAGTAGTTTTTCTATACATGTGCATTGATGAAAAATGTTATATGTATTGGATATATATATATTCTAGAATGAAATTAATTGTTCTTGTATATTAATTGTTCTTGTATATGTTTTCCGACCGTATGGTACAAATTATTTCACTTTATTTTGTAAGGTCAGATTCGGTCCCCATATGGCCTAGCCTCCAAGGGACAAGATAACAAGTGGTTGTCCCCACTTGCCCGAATCTCAGCTTTTAAGTAAAATTTTACTGTTTATGGCAGGAATCTTACATGATGTCCTAGCCAAGGATAGATTCTCTTTGTTTCAAGTTTCCGGTAAAAGTTGTCACCGAATGACCTACTAGGATATTATAAATACTAGCTTTGTAAGATCATTTGGCATTCGGAAAAATTCGAAAGTCTTAGACTGCCAATCAATTTAAAGTATCATTCACCCGAGGGAGTGTAAAATATTCAATGTAGGTTGGTGACGATGCTCACTCCTAGCTTGAAGCAGCTCCAATGACCAATTCTTTAATGAATTCCAATGCACTAGACCAAAGTTGGTGACCCACTTGGTTTTTCACCCAAGAAATTCCAAGGTACTCTTCTTACCTTTGGCCCCCAAAGCTACAATGGAGTTATAGGAAGGTGAAGAAAATTTTTTTCACTGATAGGAATTTGGTCACATCCCTTATCTCCCCTTATCAAAAAGTTCCTATCTACTACATTATCCAGCGTGTACTCAAGATCACTATTTCGTAATTAGAATATCACAATATCATAAGTTCTCACAAAAATACTTGGAATGCCATTATGACACTCATCTAACAATGGGGAGCTCAAAACCTAGAAAGTTCCTCGTCCCCTTAATAATAATGTGTTTAATTTAGTCTTTTAGGTGAGGATTAGGTGTGAATCTTGTTTTCACATACAAAAATAATTAATTGTTTAATTCCATAAATTTGATTATTCACCAAAATACATGTCATATCCACTATTTGTCTCTACTACAAATTCCCGTTATTTTATTAAAATATATGATTTTATCTCACCCAACTATCACATGTTCCTAAATTTACTCCTAATTGTTCCCTATGCCCTAAATCTACTCCTAATTGTTCCCTATGCCCTAAATCTACTCCTAATTGTTCCCTATGCTGCTTTTCCCTTACTTATTTTTAGAAAGTTATTTTCCTAGATCCATCATAACTATGGATCTATCAAGCGCAGAGAGGGATCAAATATCTAGAGGTGCAAACCTCTTTTTTGAGTGCAAAACTTGAGGAAAGGTTTGCACCTCGAGAGATTTGATCCCTCTCGGCGCTTGATAGATCCGTAGTTAAGATGGATCTACGTTGGTTTTAGTTGTGTGCAACCAAGGAAAAATTATCGATAATATGAGAAACATATGATTAATTTTATCAATAATATGTAAATACATCTAATATTAATATAACCATTTTAAATATGCTAAATATGTTTGAGATTTATCAAGTCATTTTAATTTTAAATTTTCTTAGTTACCTCAATTTGTTGAGATGATAAATATTGTAGAATAACTTTAATAATGGAAAATGATCAAATAAAATTTTTGAATGCAAAGTGACAATGTAATAATCTTGAATGATAGAATGTGAATAATTAGAATGTAATCAATTACAAATAGCATTTATTGTGATCAATCTTAAACTATTTTCTTCTTCTATTCTTATTGTCACCCTTATTAGTTTTGTCATCTTTCCGTATCGATTATATTAAAAAGAAAGAAAAAATCATAAATCATAAACCATTTAAATATTTAGCTCGAACTCTTGTAGTAAACACCATACCTTGTCTCTCTTGCTCTCCAATATTATTAGGTTTAATTATTATAACACAAAAATCGTTCTACATTGTCAATAATTTTTTGCGCTTACACTGAAATCAATAAACACTATTAATCCAATGACTTTACAAGTAATGTACCATCATACATGCAATTATATCAAATAAGAAATCAACATATACAATGAAATCAATGGGGATTGTCTTGTTACAAGTAACATTTCAATTTACCACATGTGCAAATGTAGGTTGAAACCATCCAAAACTTTAAGTTTTAAAACCATTTTGATTATATATTGTGCAACATTAAAACATTAAACATTTAAAGTTCATCAAATATCACATGCAAAATGTATTGAAACCATCCAAAACTTGAGTTTTAAAAACTTCACATGGCATGCCAATTATAATTCAACTATCCAACAAAAACATTTAACATTAAATATCACATGCCATATGTAGTTCAGATGACAACATTACTTCACATTCACATGCCAAAAGTACTAAAACCATACAAAAATTAAATAAAACAAATTATATAATAACAATGTAATAAAATATGTCCAAAAATTGTAAATCTCACTTGAGTATCAAACTGTATCAAGTTTAACAAATTTTAAAACCATATAAATTTTAAAATCAAATCTACTGTAAATGATGTCCATCAAATGGAGGATCTAGCGTCTGGGTCTCAGTCCGCGCGCTATCCTGTGAATAGGAAACCTACATACACAATGCACATGTACTTGAACATTAAAATTTGAAGTTTTAAAAATGAATGAGAATATATATATATCTAGAACTTCATGTAAAAAACAAAATATAACAAAAAAATCATTCAATACCTCGTAAGGTTCCCTCTCCATTTGATGAACAGGTTCTCCCATACGAACATCTGCAGTGGTAAAATGTACAATATACATGTACAGTTATATATATATATATATATATATATATATATATTAAAAACTTTCAAATGAAAATGCACGTGTACATATATAAACTTATTCTCAATAATATTAAAAAAAGGAACTAAAGACAACTTGTTCAAATGCTGTGGATGTTCCTATCTTCGTCGCTAGAGTCCCCGGATTAAAGAAATCTTCTATAGGAACCTAAATTCAAAAAATTTTAAATAACTCAAAATATATATATATATATATATCTCAATTTTTAATGGAACTTTTTGAGGTAGAATATATATATATATATATAACTTTTAAACATAAATTTTAAACTTGTGAAAAAATTTCCATACTTGTGGCTCATCTCCCAATGAAGTAGAAGGTATATCTCCTAAGGAAGAAGAAGGTACCGCCATCCCAAAAACATCAGACGGAATCGGTACTTGTTAAAACATTTTATCAAATTATATATATACATACATGTACATGTGTGGCAACAATTATTTATTTTAGAGTCACTTAAAAAACACTAACATACATGTGCCAAAATATCATGATGGTCAGACCCATCTGCATCGTTTGAACTGGAGGTCCCGAACGTAATATTAACATTTTCATCACGCATCATGCCTGAGAACTGCAAATGGTGTTTTAACATATAATCATACATTTTTGCTAGATTAATGTACACATAAAAATAAATGTTACATGTACATACACATGTATTTATTACAAATTGTACACATGTATATGTAAAAATAATTTCAAACCCTAAGGTCACTAACACATACCGTTCTGGTGCCCTCTTCCTCATGAAAAATTAGGTCTTGCAGATCATTGCGACAATTTATTGCATATGTTCGGAGATCTTCAACATTCATGTTGTAAATCTCCTCATCTGTACGATAAAAAAAATTGGCACGTGCATTTTCACGTGCTCTTTGTCGATTTAAACAAAGATCGACTCCACTCAATCCGCTATGAACATTGTCGATCATAACATCTCTTGCTTCTCGACTTATTTGAGAAGTCGCATCCATCTCTGATCGCAGGTTTTCGACTCAAAACGGTCGACTCACCATGGTGGCTCAGGCCGAGGCAACTCCACATCTCGCTTAGCGCCCTTACGTTGATATAATCGACCTCTCCCTGGGCCAAAAAATTCTGAAGGAAGGTCATTGTAGTCGGGTTTCATACCCAAAAAAAATTATACATAAAACATTTGTGCAAAATAAATAGGAACCTCATCGTTCCATGGAAGCCTTCCAAAGGCCGCAAGATGTCGATCATACAAATAACCAGCTTTGTCTGGGTGCTTGAAATACTGCACCTTCAACATTTTTATTTTTGGCCCTTCCTTATAATTAAACATTGACTTGGCCTCTGCTCTTGTAAATTTTTGTTTTATGTCCTGCCATTTATCGAGACCTATCACTGTTTCTTTTCTCTTTCTCATCAGTTCTACAAACAAATCAATCGTTGGCCCCAAATTTTTGTACACCTTTACCATTTCACCCAATGAATGTGTAACTATTTCAAGGCTTTGTTTACTCTCAGCAGGTAGAGACAAAGCCATGAGATCTCTTTGCAATTTTGCATGAAGGCTTTCACACCTTTGTAAGGTGCATTCCGCCATGTTGGTTTCCCATGGTATATCAGTAATCTTAGCCAGATAAGTTGTGCTGGGTTGACGGCCTTCTTCTTGAATGTAGCGAGCTGTCCTGCGTCTATTTTGACCACTAGCTCGAACATTTTCGGCCTCTGCATCAATATATATAAAATTTCGTATATTAGAAAAAAAACACGTGTAAAAAAAGTTGTACAAATTTAATGAAAAAATATTGAAATTTATGGCAACCTTGATATTGTTGGTTAACATCTTCTCCAACATGACCCTCCTGAGAACCAAACCCAGAATGACGCTGCTGAGAACCAAACCCACAGTGACCCTGTTGAGAACCAGCAGCCGTTGATTGGCCTTTGGGGGAATAAATATCACCCCCTTCCCGCAACCTGCTACCACCCATACCTCGACCGGTTGAACCTTGGCCACGCTCCATGGATGGAGTAGAAACCCTTCTCCTCTTGCCTCCTAAAAATTAAAATATGAAACTTATTAACAAATAATTTCACTCACAAAGTTAATAAAAAAATCAATTCCATATGTACACACATGTATGGAGATTTAAGATTATATTTAAATACCGTGAACATCCTCCGATCCCTGAACCTCCATATGGGATTCGGCTGATCTTCGTCTTTCATCCTCCATGATATATATCTATTGGTCGAAATTTATACAAAATAGATTTCAAAAAATCAATTTGTAATTTAGTGTACACAAATTATGTAGAACGCAACTTTCAAAGCAATAATTGATCATGTGTGAAACTAAATTTAATCGAAAAAGATATTATAAAAATGATAAGTTCACCAAATTGCGCTTTACATGGTGGGAGAACACTTGGTATAAAATTTACTACTTATACACTTTAGTTTGTGGGAGAAATGACACATGTACATAGTTTACTTTAAAGTTGTTGTGTTTTACGGATATTAAAATGAAGAACTTCTATTTAGATCCATTCCAGAGATTGACTGTAGGGGCATTTACTAGATATGTCACCTTTCATAAAAGATGAGATCCAGAGGCTACCCGGCCCTTTACAGACTCTGCCTATAGAACTTGTAGAAGTAAACACTAGAGGCATTAACAATATCAAAGAATGTTTTCATGCTCAGACATGGGAATGTGTCTCTTTCCCTACGCAAAAAAATAGTTCAAGGTAGTTAATCTTCATAGACATGTCATCAAGGAAGTCAATGTGATCATCCCCAACTTACTTTTTATGAAATTAAGCTTGGAATCTCATTTTAGAGCTCAAATAAACCTCTAGTTTATTTTGGTTTAGACAAGGTCTAGAATTTGAAAAGTGAATTCCCTCTTTCTTCAGGACTCTTACATGTCCAATGATCAGAATTTGGATTGAGGAAAAGATTTTCCTAGAAATAAAAATTTTGCATTTTATAAATGTGTAAACATGAGTTTTTAAATAAATGAGGCAAAAATTCAAAGGCCCATTGGACCTTCCCCAACAAAACTAGTTTGTCCATATTCAAATCAAGTTGGTATCAAAGTACAATTTAGCTCATTTTAGTCAAGGTTAGTTAGAAGAATTAGCTATTGGTTTCTGTCTTCAATTTCCTCTCAAAATGAATATGTACGTGCTTTTGAGAGACAAACTAGAGGAATAAGTTCCAAGTTTTTGATGAAAATGTGCTATGAAAGTAAAGGTTTAAAGGAAAACATGTACAAGGCATAGTTGAGCCAAATGTTGTTGAGGAATGGCCTAATTATTTGGGTCTTGGTTATGGAAAACATGATGTAGAATGCTCCAAAGCCAAGGAGGCACATGAAGCTATTCCAAGAAGGAATTTTATTTCGTGTTCATTACCTCAAGCTTGTGAAGTTTGTGTTCATGATGAATGGAAAATTTTGACACCCACTTTGCAAGAAGATGTTAATAATCATGCAGCTAATGAGAATGTAAAAGAAGAGGATGTTGAAAGCTCTAGAGTCATTGAATTCATTGCTAGTATTCAAAGGAGAGCCACTACCTCATGTGTCAAATTCACCTCCTCAAGAAGGCGACAACGATGAATGTTCAAGGTATAAATTTTCCTCTAATCAAATTGCTTTTGATTATGATAAACATGGTAAATATTCAAATAAGATATAGAAAAGAACTTGCATGTTCCTTTTGTGGTTTGAATTTAATCATAATGTTTATATAGATGTTGGAAGAAGATATCCATGCACATAAAACTTTCTAAATAAATGAGGCAAAAAGTCAAAGGCCTATTGGACAAGGAAAATGATGTTGAAAATAAGTTGAAATTGTTTATTACTCATTGCCATAAGAAAGGTCACCTTGTAGAATATTTTGCTACATACAACACTGAACATTTTTAAAACATAAACTAACTTCTAGCAAACAATAATATTTAATTATATTTAATTGTTTGTGCAGTTGAATTGATGTGCATAGAAAAACTGGGAATAGATATCTTTGATACATACAACACACAAATGAAGCAACAAAAACAAGGCAGCAAGGAAGCAAACATGTACAAGGCATAGTTGAGCCAAATGTTCTTCAGAAGGGCCTAATTATTTGGGTCTTGGTTATGGAAAACATGGAAAATGCTCCAAAGCCAAGGAGGCACATGAAGCTGTTCCAAGAAGGAATTTTATTTCGTGTTCATTACCTCAAGCTTGTGAAGTTTGTGTTCATGATGAATGGAAAAGTTTGACACCCACTTTGCAAGAAGATGTTAATAACATGGAAAACATGGAATAGAATTTAAACTGGGAATAGATATCTTTGATACATACAACACACAAATGAAGCAACAAAAACAAGGCAGCAAGGAAGCAAACAATGAAGATGGCAATGGCAAAGATAAGTTTTCCGGCTTGATTTTTATGTGTAATTCTCAAACAAAGCAAGAGTGTTTCCGATACAAAGTGTTTGGGTTGCCACCAACCAAAAAGGAGCTTGTAGAAAAGGTGAAGTTCGGAATGAAGCTCTTCTTGTATGATTTTAACCTTAGACAAATGTATTGTATCTACAAGACAGCGTCTGCCGGAGGAATGAATGTGGAACCAAATGCTTTCCGAAGTTGTAAAAGGCCACTCCCAACACAAGTAATCTTTTTATACATGAAATGGGTGCATCAAGCTTGTGAATTTTGTATTCATGTTGAATGGAAAAGTTTGACACCCACTTTGCAAGAAGATGTTAATAATCATGCAGCTAATGAGAATGTAAAAGAAGAGGATGTTGAAAGATCTAGAGTCATTGAATTCATTGCTAGTATTCAGAGGAGAGCCACTACCTCATCAAATTCACCTCCTCAAGAAGGCGACAACAATGAATGTTCAAGGTATAAATTTTCCTCTAATCAAATTGCTTTTGATTATGATAAATATGGTAAATATTCACATAAGATTTGGAAAAGAACTTGCATGTTCCTTTTGTGGTTTGAATAATCATAATGTTTATAGATGTTGGACAAGTGTTGGACTTTGTATCCAACAAGTCATCCACAACATTTGAAGAAGGTGGAATGAGATAACGACAAGAATGGAAAAGAGGATTTCATAATCGATGAGGGTCAAGATGATTCACATGATATAGTGCAACTAAAGGAAGCGCCATTGAAATGGTTTGCTAACAAATGGTTATATTTCTTATCCAATTAATGCCTAGCATGTATTTTGATGTTTCATGAATTTCTTTGCAAATTCAAAGTATGGTGCATGTTGCATGAAGCAAGATGTTGAAAGTAGAGTTATGTTGACACACTTAAATGCAACAAATATGGAAATTTGTACATGCTATTATTTGACTTGAGAGTCACTTGTTTGAAGAGGCATGTTTTGTCGACTTGTGTTTGGTTGATGGTTTTGTACACCAATATGTAAGAGTACATGGAGATATTCACATGATGTGAATTTTTTTCTTTGAAGGAGAAAAATGATATGTCAACGAGCTATGTTTCTTGCATGATGTGTTTTTCAGTTTGATGGTTTTGTTTGTGACAAGACGTCACAAGATTTTGGGAAGGTCCAATATTGAGCGAGAGCCTCATGATTACAACCTAATAATGAGAATCAAATGGGAGTGCATCCTTATTTTGAAAACAAATAGGATTCTAAGCTACCTAGGACTCAAACCATTATTTTTAAATTTTAAATATCATGGTGTTGTTTCAATGCCTGAATCCACAACCCTAACATAAATTGTTTTATTATTTTTTTGCAGGATTTAGTTGGTTATATTAAAATTCAGTTGAATTTAAAATTCTTGGCTTAGTGGCATGAACCAAACATATTGTACATATTAAATGAGGAATTTCTCTCTCCCAATTATTTCTAAATCACCCATATCACCAAGAAAACATGTTTTAAAAGAACATACTTTGGTATGGGAAAGACCTTAGGTTTCAAATATTATAAGAAGGTTTTTGATATGGTTGAGAGAATGTCGAAAATAGAATCCATAAACAAATTATTTTTCAAAACATATTACTTTAAAAGTATCAACAAGGAATGTACAAGGGTGTTCAATGAATTAACGCTATTTATTTAAATTCCATGATGTATATCTTACTCATAATTTTTAAAAATTATTAAATAATGATCTAGATTGGATAATTATATTATTTGTCATATATTTTGACGCTTATAGAGTGAAAAAACTGAAAGAATCAACTTGTAGGGTCATTTTAATGGTGGGTGGAGAATTGGGATCCAAAACCTTTTGGAATCATTTTGAGGTTTTAAATTTGACATTTTTGGGGGTCAAACGATTATTCCTTGTGCCGAAATCTTGACCATTATTCTACACTTAAAGACATATATCCAATGGTGCAAGAAAAACATCAAATGAAGTTCATTCAAAATTTATGCCTTTAGTAAGTTGACCTATATCATGTTGACCATCATGGTACGAGATAATGACATTTTATCCCCATTACTCATGCATAGCAAGCTAGCTACATGTGGAATTTTAACAAGACTCTAAAAGGTCTAAAATCACAAACCTCGTTAATGGTTGACGGAGTCAAATCTTACACCTAGTTGGCTATCACGCTATGTTAAATACTTCGCCACTAGGAGGAATAAGAGTTCCATTTTGTGTTATTGTATTTTGTTCCATAGTTGAAAATACAACTAGGACTGTGAAGTTAGAGAGAAAATTGTATGAAGTTAAGTTTTTATAGCAACCTTACACGCCAAAAGTCTTAGATAACAATAGAGAGATTACCTTAAACATATTTTCCATACCAGAAAAGAGAGAGTAGAGCATGTTTACATTTTAGTGTTGTTTTTCTCCCATAAGGATTTCCTAGGGAAAAAGACTCTAGAGCATCATTACTTTTTAGGGTTGCTTGTCACCCATAAGGATTTCCTAGGAAAATCATTTGTGTTGATTGTCTAGAGAGATATGTATGTGTGTGTTTCATTATATGTTCTCTATTTCTTACGTTGTGTTTCATTATGTTTTATATTTCTTACATTTCTACCCTCCTATTTTTCTTTCCAATCAAGGTTTATAAAGTAACATGACAAGCAACATGAGACTTGGAGTTCAATCATTTTCATTATCTATATGGAAGGCAAGAAGGATTATATCCCCTTAAGCTTAAACTTATGTAGTTTGTCAATTTGTATCATATATTTTTTGGTAAGGGTAAATGTTTTTTATCTATAGTACTTGAGTCATGAGTTCCCCAATTTTACCTTATGTAAAGCATGATTCTAGGATTACTACAATTTGTACTTGGTTTTTTATTGTGATGATGCCCTATCTCAATCACTTGGCCATCTCTCTATGGGTAGTTAAATCTTTATAACAATACTTAAGTAATATTTATCTATTTCTATTATGTGAAATGTAAAAATGGTATACTATTTTTCATAAAATTGGGTTGAGTTTATCATATATTTCGATGAAAGTTGATTATATGACACGTTTTCTTTAAAAGGATCTAACAATTTTGTTAAGGTATGAATTTGCAATTTTGTGTGGCTCTCTATCAACCTTCACTTCCTCATTTCTAGAAAAAATATACTTGCTCATTTGTATACCCACTTTCTATTCAAATGCATGAGTTTTGAACTCTCGATAACTATATTTTTCCATACAGGAAAATTATATGTCACATTTTATACTAAAGTTCTTTAAAATATTTTTTTGAAGTTTGGAAATTACTGTTATTCTTTTATATAATTTAACATTAGATATAAGTTTAAATTAAAAGCTACTTAAATGAAATATAGCTTAGATATGGCATTTGCAAATTATTATCTATTTATTAAGCTAAAGGACATAATTATTACACATGTTTAATTTACATTCAAATGCTTCTTTGATTTATCTCATATAGCTTAATGTAATGCTAGATATATAATTTAAGTTGAAGGCCCATGAGATAAATATGACTCCTATGTGACATTTGTATTGAATCATCTATTTGTTGTGTTATATGAACATAATTGGTACGCATATCTAATTTGCATTACTAATATGTCATGCTTCTTTAATTTATCTTTTATAGATGACCAGAGCGCATCCCTTTTTAATCTATCCCTTTTGACTTTGGATATGTGGGCAATATTCATCCACATATTTTTCTATCATAAAGCAATGAGTAAAATTGTAAATTCCATTTGTGTCAATGTTAAGGTTAAGCACATGGATTAAAGTTTTATATATTAGATGAGGAGGCTATGTATTACATATGGTCTTGAATGAGCATTTGGACTCTTTAGATATCTAAAGAGTCCAAATTCTCATTCAAGACCATATGTAATACATAGCCTCCTCAACTAACTTAGCTAGGGATTTGCAATACTATATTTGAGTTGGCTAGCTCCATTTCAAGATATTATAATTTTAGATTATTATTTCTATAGATTTTGATTATGGTAGTAAAATGTTACAAAAAACCAAAAACTGTACAAATAATAAATTATTCTAGATATATGTAAAAAGGACATGGTAGAGAAGATCAAACAATATTAAACTTTTCACAAATAGTTTAGATAAAAATACATTTTCTAATTTTGATTGTAAATTCTAAGGCTTAAAGCAATAATTTTTCTAATAAATTTTTTTAATTAATAAATAAAAAAGAAACATTTTCAATCAAAATCACATACATCACATATAATAAAAATAATTTAAAAACAATTTAAAACTTCATACACTATATGACATTACTATGACAAACAGCATAAAAATATATAAGCAAAAAATACATGAAAATTCATCCATTACATTAGAGTATTCAGAACATACAATGCATACATTAAATTTGACAGAATTATTCACGACACAATTGGTGTCATTTGTTCATAAAAAAATTTTTGAATATGAATGTGAAAATAAGGAGGTTGAAATAATGAGGTTTCACATTGGCTAATTAAATCTGGGTTAACATGGATCTCTGCCAGTATTAACAGAAGTCTATAACAGGCATGGTTGGACGTATACAATTTTCATGGTTTTTTAACTGATTTACGTTAAACTAGTTAATATATCATTGTGAAATAGGCATTATCTAAGTTTAATTGATTTTTCTACTTAACTGAACTCTTGTCAAACTCAGGTACAGTCGTAAATAGCCTGTAACACTCGCAAGTTTCTAATAGTAACTTCAAATCAAAGTCCAGTGAGGTTAAATCTGGAACTCTGGCATTTAAGAAAATTCCTTGACGAAAGGCAGAGTGAGGCTGCAACAAAGCCAGACTGAGATTTAGTGTACTTACAGTGCACCAACTAGACCACCCAGCAAGGTTCAATTCCCCTTAAGGCATAAATAAGAGGTTGAACTAGGTGCATTCTGGAATGATTTTGAAGGAAAAGCATACCTCCTTGTCGTAGCATCTTAGCCAAATGAAAGTCCTGAGATGAATTGTGCAAATAAGGAGGTTGAAATAAGGAGGTTTCACATTGGTTAATTAAATCTGGGTTAACATGGATCTCTGCCAGTATTAACAAAAGTCTATAATAGGCATGGTTGAACGTATACAATTTTCAACAGCCATGTGGTTTTTCACCATGTGGTTTTTTTAACTGATTTACGTTAAACTGGTTAATCTAAAGCGATTTGAACTCTGTCAAGGATTTCAGTTTTCGTTTTCAACTCTTCGGCATATTACACTTTTTCCAATATTTGATTTTCAAAACCTTTTCTGATAATTGAGCTCTGTGGAAGAATTTAAACACTCAACCAAAGGTTTGCTTGCCCATCTAATTTTGGAAATCCCTGATCCATGTCCTTATATGCCTCTCCTCATTTATGGAGGTTTTCTAGTTTGCAAGAATCAGTCCCAAGGTGACTACTTGGTCTGGTTTCAAGGTTTACAGTGGCTCTTAATTTCAGAGAGACTGCGATGTTTTGTAAGTTTGCATTTGTTTTAACTTCTTACATATGAGGTGATTGGATGAGTCCTCTGTCAATGTCTCTTGTGGTTCCAGTACTATTTCTTGTAATCACTGTGTAAAATTGTTACAAAAGAATCCCCAAACACACTGAGTCACCGACTGTACTGACTCTGTTTCAGGCAACTGTAGAAAATCAGTCATAATTTTGATCTCAACGTTTAACCAAAATATATATATTAAAAAAAAAAAGAGAAAGCAACATACACATGAATTTTTAGTTATGTAAACCTCTCCCTGTTAAGTGAACTATCCTAAGAATACCACGTCAACTATCACTCCCATGGTCCCATGGGTTCCTTGGGCTTTGAATGGACGTTTCACCATTATTATTTCATCGCAATGAAGGTGGAGTTCCATGTACCAACAACTCCTCAATAGTAGGTTTCATCCTCAACATTCACGCGGATGAGTTAAAATTTGTGCTCAGTTCCTCTTTAGGTATAGTTTTTAAATTTTAAATATTATGGTCTTGTTATTGTACTATTGAAAATGGTTTCACTCTCTATCACCACGGATGGAATTCGGTATTGTCTTGCACTTAACACCCACTTAAAAAAGATTTGGCAAAAAAAAATTGTTTCCGTGATGTTAACAAGAGCTTGAAAAACCACATGTTGGATATGTAAGAATGTGCATATTCTTAGAATTACGAAGATCCTCTGAAAAATTATTTGTTGCACTAAAGTATGTGGTGGCATATAAAATCATAATCACATGAAACAACACATAAATTTTTTTTCTTTGCACTAGAGTATGCAATGCAAATAAAATCGAAGTACATGAGACAACACATATAAAGAACGAGTAATTTTGAGGGTAACATCCCGGTAAAGAGCCAAATGGGACGAGCAGCTAAAGAATCGCAACAAATGAGCCGGGGACGAGCAGTAAGAATCGCAGCGAACGCTGCCGGGGACAAGAAAGCAACAACAGAGAGAAAACGCACGAATGTACCTCGAATAATGAAACCCAGTAACCCGAATAACTTCGCGGTGATTATTTTTATAGGGAATTAGTCTCTGACCCGAACTATTAACTCATAGTTCGGCCGAACTTTTTTTTAAAGTTCAACCGAACTTTAGTTGCTGGTTTTCCAATCTGCGGCAAAAATTCTGTTTGCCTGCGCCGTCAGCGTGCCGTCAGTCTAAACGGAATCACGAGTTCGGCCGAACTTTATAAAATGTTCGGCCAAACTATTGCCGAAAAAAAATTTCAACCCCCGATTCTCACAAAAGTGTAACCCAGCTTCACGTTTTCGCCCATATATGAACATTGGAAGAAAAAATCACGTGTTTCGCCAAATGCAAGGGATGTGATGCGAAGAAGAATAGCACGAAATCAGTACGAACAACATGAAAAACATTTCTTGGAAACCACTCATATAGAGTTGTTCAACAAGTTCAAAGAAGAGAATCATGAAATTCATGTCTCAATCAATGCTTTTGTTCAACAAAAACCATGGTATGTAAAACCTATCACCTTACGCGACACTTGTTGTTGTTGTTATCATGTGGAATTTGAGTTATACTATGACACATTCCTTAATTTTGGTAGAACATTTTGGAAAGATTCACCTCCTTCTTCCACTATCCATGATTTCATATCTCAAATTCTATGTGAAAGAGAAAGCGATGAATTATTTTACGAAAAGAAATTTGTTGGTGGTAACAAATGCGATTATTGTGGAAATTTGACTAAATTTCAAAACAAATATCGTACTGATATAAATGATCAATCATTGTCCAACATGAAAGTGAAATGGAAGAGATATGAATATATCCATACACCGATTCAAGGTGAAAATAGTGCTAAAAGAATTGAATTACAAGAAGAAGAAATTTTTGTGATAGAATTTTTGAGAAAGTTTGAGGCAGAAATTTATAAATACACAAAGAATTCCCATAGAGCTCGATGGCAAGACTTGCAATTCAAAAAATCCTGCGAATTTTTTCCACCAGGGACCATTTTGTCAGTAATTGATTTTGCAGAAAACTACACATTTGTTCCACAAAAATAAATTCAGAGTGAATACTATCATTCTGACCAAGTCTCCATGCTCGTCCATATTCTATATAGACATGTTGAACAAAACATAGATTATATAGAAATCACCAATAAAAATTGATATGTTATTAAGGAATATCACTTTTGTATCAATGACGATCGTACACATGATATATATTTTGTAAAACACTGTTTTGGAAAGATTTATGACTCCTTAAAAAGTCGTGGAATAACATTCAATGAACATTGGATATGGTCAGATTGATGTGCAGGTCAATTTAAATCTTCACGATCATTCTTTTGGTTGTGTTGTCTTCATAAGAAAACCTGCATTAAACATTGTTGGAAATTCTTTAAGACTGTCCATGGAAAAGGAGAACATGACGGTGCAGGGGCATGCATAAAACAAGCACTTCAAAGATATCAAATGAACCCCTCTGCAAGCCGACTTGTGGATGCTAAAGAAGTTGTTCAATGGTGCATCGTTGCTCTAATCCATGAGACTAAGGGATCAAGGGAAGTGCGAAGGTACATTCAATTTAATTTTTATTGGATATCTAATTTTAATCAGTGTACATTTATCACAATGATTATCTTTGATGGTATTTTGATATCATATTTATATTCTTCTTTGAATTTTACATATATAGGTTTTTTTGGCATATTGTGGATCGAAGATTTTGATAGATCAATTGGAAATGGCGTTGAAACAATAAAAGGGACTCGAAAATTGCATTCAATTAAAACAAAGTTGTCCACAAATGTGTTTGCATTGGATAAAATAAAATATTCTTGTTTTTTTCATGTTTGCATAGACAACACAGAATCCAATGACATTTTTTAAAACAAAATGTATGTAAAATATTGGAAACATACAGAGCTAAATACAAAGGGAAAAATGTATGTTGCAATGTTTGAAGAAATGCAATTAGAGGAGACTACAATATCATCTGATGGTGATCGAGCTTCTGATCTCGTTAGAGAATGTAACATTTGAATTGCTTTCAAATGATAAAGATCTAGAAATAAATTTAAATAGATAAGTTTGTTTTATTGTGCAGGAGATGTTTTTGTTGTAATTGCACCTACTGACAACGATGAAAATGTGAAGTATTATTTGATGCATTGCGCTGAACGAAAAATGAAATTATTAGAAAACTATAACAATCACAGGTTTCCATATGAAAGAGGATCTATTATACTGAAAGGTTATTTTTGCAAACAAACTAATCAAAGTGGGGATTTTGTTTACTTTGAAGACTATGAACCTGATGTCATAAGTTGTCAATATAGTCACTTGGTGTGTGCAGCACGCAAAAATTTGATAGAAGTTCAATCAAAGAAAAAAACGAAAATTAAGAAATGGAAAATGTCAAAATCCAATCATGAACGGATCATTGAAGATGGCATTCCATTGGAATTTTTTTGATTGAACTGCCCAACAATTTCTTCTCTTTGGATTCATGTTTTAGAAATTCCAAAACTCAACTAAAAATTGAGCTCCCTTGTTATGTTATCTGTGCAAGTGTTTTCACATGTACATTGTTTTGGTACATGCACGCTAGTATCAACTGAAAGTAGCTTTTCTATACATGCATTGATGAAAAATGTTGCATGTATTGTTTATGTGTGTGTGTGTGTGTGTGTGTGTTCTAGAATGCAATTCACTGAAAGTATAGTTTTTCTATGTGCACTGATGAAAAATGTTGCAAGTACTGGATATATATGTTCTAGAAGTATTGGATATATGTGTGTGTGTGTGTGTGTTCTAGAATGCAATTAAAACTGAATGTATATTTTCTATGTGGATTAATGAAAAATGTTGCAAGTACTAGATATATTTTTTCTAGAATGCAATTAACTGAAAGTAGTTTTCTATGTGCATTGATGAAAAATGTTGCACGTACTAGATATATACATGTTCTAGGCAATTAACTGAAAGTAGATTTTCTATGTACATTGATGAAAAATGTTGCACTTATTGGATATATATATGTTCTAGAATGAAACTAACTGTTCAAGTAGTTTTACTATGTGCATTGATGAAAAATGTTTCATGTACTGAATATATATGTTCTAGAATGCAATTAACTGAAAGTAGTTTTTCTATGTGCATTGATGAAAAATGTTGCACGTACTGGATATATACACAGACTGAATGTGACCAGTTTTTCTCGTGGGCTTTTCTGGTAAAAAGTATCCATGATGTAAATAAATCATCCACAGTATATAGTTTTGTACGAAGATTCCTTTCAGACAAGAGACTCAGAGCAATTCTCCGACTTTTGGTGGGATTTGACCCACATCTCTATTCCTGATAGAAAATAGTACAAAATTTGTCTGTCCAATGGTCGGATGTGTTCTAGGCAATTAACTGAAAGTAGCTTTTCTATGTGCATTGATGAAAAATGTTGTACGTATTGGATATATATGTGTGTGTGTGTGTGTGTGTGTGTGTGTGTGTGTGTTCTAGAATGCAATTAATTATTCAAGTAGTTTTACCATGTGCATTGATGAAAAATGTTTCACGTACTGAATATATATGTTCTAGAATGAAATTAACTGAAAGTAGCTAAATTCTATTTGCATTGATGAAAAATGTTTAAGTACTGGATATATATGTTCTAGAATGCAATTAACTGAAAGCAGCTTTTATATGTGCATTGATGAAAAATTATGCACGTACTGGATATATATGTTCTAGAATGGAATTAACTGAAAGTAGCTTTTCTATACATGCATTGATGAAAAATGTTGCACGTACTGGATATATATACATTATAGATTGCATTTTAAAATTTTATGATTGTTTGACACATCTAACAAGACCTAGAACCTTATGATTGTTTATATGTGTGTGTGTGTGTGTGTGTGTATTGTACTTCAATCGTTTTAACATATATATTCAAACACGTGTAAAATCATTTCTACATTCACATATATTCATGTGAATTTTTTTTTTGTTTGGAAAACAAAAACTTGAATTTTAAAAACAAAACATAATATCATAATCACATGCCAAATGTAGTTCAACCATCCAAAACTTGAGTTTTAAAAACTTTTTGATTATATCAAAACATTACTTCACATGTCATGCCAATTGTAGTTCAACTATACAATAAAAACATATAACATTATATTACATGCCAAATGTAGATCAACCATCCAAAACTTAAGTTTTAATTTAAAAAAACATTATAGATCACAACATTACTTCACATGCCAAATGTAGTTCAACCATCCAAAATTTAAGTTTTAAAAACAAAACAAATTATAACACAACATTAATTCATATGCCAAATGTAGTTCAACCATCCAAAACTTGAGTTTTTCAAAAGCAAAACATTAATATAGATTACAACATTACTTCACATGCCAAATGTAGTTCTTGACCATCCAAAACTTAAATTTTAAAAACAAAACAAATTATAACACAACATTACTTCACATGCCAAATGTAGTTCAACCATCCAAAACTTGAGTTTTAAAAACAAAACATTATAGATCACAAGTATCAAAACTTGAGTTTTAAAAACAAAACATTATAGATCACAAGTATCAAGTATCAAGTAACATTACTTCACATGCCAAATTTAGTTCAACCATAACACTTTAAAAACAAAACAAATTATTTAACACAACATTACTTCACATCACATGCCAAATGTAGTTCAACCATCCAAAACTTGAGTTTTAAAAACAAAACAAATTATATATAACATTGTAACATTACTTCACATGCCAAATGTAGTTCAACCATCCAAAAATTAAGTTTTAAAAACATTATATATCACATTCACATGTACCAAATGTAGTTCACATAAAATATGTCCAAAATTTGTAGATCTCACAAGTATCAAGTATCAAGTATCAAGTTATATATGACTGCATCTAGATAAGACTATATATAAAAAAGTAAATTTAAGACTAAATCTATTGAAAATATAATGTTGCACATGTGCATGTGCATCATCCATCAAATAGTGCATGTGCATCATCCATCAAATACAGATGGATGTAGTGTCTCTCCCAGCAAAGTCACAATCCTCTAGCTATCCTGCGAAGCATGGGGAACCTGTACACAATGTATACAAAATTAAAATTTGATGTTTTAAAATTGAGTGAGAATATATAGAACTTCATGTAAAAAACAAAATGTAAAAAAAATCATGAAATACGAGGTTCCCTGTCCATTTGTTACTCATCCACTACAACTTCCCCCACAAGAACATCTTGAATAGTAAACTGTACAATATACATGTACAGTTATATATATATTAAAAATTTTCAAATGAAAATGCATATATAAACTTATTTTCAATAATATTAAAAAAAAAGTTAGACAACTTGTTCAAATGGTTGAAATGGTGTGGATGTTCCTATCTCCATCGCTAGAGTCCGTGGAGAAAATAAATCCTCTATAGAAACCTAAAATTCAAAAAATTTAAAAGTATAAAATAACTCAAGATCAAGATCTCAATTTATAATAAAAATTTTAAACTTCAATTTATAAATTATAACTTAAAAACATATATTTAAGTGAAAAATTGAATACTTTTGCTGGTGGATTTGGCACATCTCCTAAGAGAGGCTCCAAAAGAAAATCTCCAAAAACCTAAAATTCAAAAAATTTAAAATAACTCAAAATCTCTAGATCTCAATTTATAATAAAACTTTTAAGCTTCAATTTATAACTTATAACTTAAAAACATATATATATATATATATATATATATATATATATATATAAGTGAAAAATTGAATACGTGTGCTGTCAGATTTGGCACATCTCCTAAGAGTGGTTCAGAAAGAAAATCTCCAAAAACCTAAAATTCAAAAAATTTAAAATAACTCAAGATATAGATATATCTCATTTTTTAATGGAACTTTTTGAGGTGGAATATATAACTTAAAACCATAAATTTTAAAAGTGAAAAATTGTCCATACTTGTGGTTGTGGATTTGGCACATCTCCTAAGGAAGTAGAAGGTACATCTCCCAAGAAAGAAGAAGGTATCGCCATCCTAAAAACATCAGACGAAATCGAAATATGTTAAAACATTTTATTATATATATGTACATGTACATGTGTGCACAATTATTTATTTTAAAAATGTCACTTAAAAAACACTAACATTTGCCAACATATCTTGATGGTGAGAACCATCTTGATTGTTTGAACCAGAGGCTCTGAACGTGATATTAACATTTTCTTCATTCATCAAGTGTGACAACTGCAAATGGTTTTAACACATAATGATACATTTTTGTTAGATTAATGTATACAAATAAATGTATGTATATATCTATTTATTACAAATTGTACATGTGTTAAAATAACTGAACACTAACCATTAACACATATCGTTCCCATGCCCTCTTTCTCATGAACAATTAGGTCATGCCAACCATTGTGACAATTCTTTGCATATGTTTTGAGATCTTCAACACTCATGTTGTCAATCTCTTCATCTGTATAATACACAAAATTAGCGTGTGCATTCTCACATGCTCTTTGTCGAGTCAGAAAATCATCGACTCCACCTAATCCATTGTGAACATTGTCGATGATGGCATCCCTTGCTTCTCGACTAATTTGAGAAGTGGCTTCCATCTATGACCGCAAAGTTTCAACACGAAAAGGTCAACTAACCAATGGTGGCTCAGGGCGAGGCAAATCAACATCACACCTAACGCCCCTACGGTCACACAATCAACCTTTCCTAGGACCAAAAAATTCATAGGGAAGGTCATTGTAATTGGGTTTCATTTGCAAAAATAATTCTGCATAAATAATTTTGCAAAATAAATCGGAACCTCGTCGTTCCATGGGAGTCTTCTATAGGCCGCAACGTGTCTATCATACAAATAGTGAGCTATATCAGGGTGCTTGAAATATTTCACCTTCAGAATATTTATTTTCGGCCCTTCTTTGAATTTAAACATAGACTTTGCCATATTTGTTTTAACTCTTTTTTTAACAACCTCCCATTTATCGGGACCCATCACTGTTTCCTTTATTTTTATCATGACTTCTACAAAAGTATCAGTGGTTGGCCGAAGCTTTCGATACACATCTACTAGTTTTCCTAAAGAGTGTGTAACTATTTCCAAGTTTTGTCGACTCTCAGCAAATAGAGTCAAAGCCATGAGATCTCTCTGCAATTTTGCATGAAGATGTTGACACATTTATAAGGTGCATTGTTGTATGTTTCTTTCCCAAGGTATATCGGAAATGTCGGTCGGATAAGTCGTGGTGGGTAGACAAACTTCTTCTTGAATGACGTGTTCTACCCTACGTCTTTTTTTACCAACATTTAGAGCATTTTCAGCCTCTGCATCAATATATAAAAATTTATATATTAGAAAAAACACATGTAAACAAATTTGTACAAATTGAATGAAAAAAATATTCAAATGATGGCCACCTCGATGTGGTTGACTAGCATCTTGCCCACCCTGAGACTTTTGAGAACCAGAACGACCCTGCTGAGAACCAACACGACCATCCGTTGATTGGCCTTTGGGGGAATAAATATCACCACCTTCACACAACCTGCTAGCACTTATTGATGGCCCTCTAAGGGGATTTGAACCACCACCAACCTCTCGAGACGAGAGAGAAGCTTCATAAACAAATATGAATTTATAATCAATTCAAAAATACATTCATACATATAAATACATGTACATATTCATTGATTAAATTGCGTGAACCATACCACGACTAGGTGAACCATGGGCATACTCCATTGATGGAGTAGAGACCCTTCTCCTCTTAGCTCCTAAAAAAAAATGAAACTTATTAACAATTAATTTAACTTACAAATTTGATAAAAAATCAATTCCATATGTACACACATGTATGTATATGTATGGAGATTTAATATTATATTAAATACCATGAACATCCCTCGATCCCTGATCCCCCTCTCTTGTAGAGATATGGGATTCTGTTGATCTTCGCCGTTCATCCTCCATGATATATATATTTACAGTGGACATTTACAATTATTTTTTTTAAATTACTATTTAAAATAAATTCAAAATAAATTTCAGAAAATTAATGTAATTTAGTGCACACATATTATGTAAAACACAACTTTCAAAGCAATAATTGATGTGTGAAACTCAATTTAAGCAAAAAAAATTATAAAAATGTCAAATTCACCAAATTGCGCTTTACATGGTGGGAGCACACTTGGTATAAAATTGAAAAAAACACATGGTCATTAAAAAAGAAGCGTGAAACTCCATTTAAACAAAAATTTGTTGAAGTCCCCGCATTTTAATTTTATAAAAATGTGAAGTTCGCCACTTGTTGCAAATGTGAAGTTCACCAAGTTGTGCTTTACATGGTGTGGTGGGAGCACACTTGGTATATAATTGAAAAAAACACATGGTCATTAAAAAAGACGCATTTATAAGTACAAAACACACATATCCAAGATATGTTACAATGTCCATCACTAAATTTTGAAGGAGAGCGTCTCAACACTAATTCATCTTTGAGAGATGAATCTTGAATTTTTGAAGAAGAGCATCTCAAAAATAATTCATCTTTGAGAGATGAATCTTGAATTTTTGAAGAAGAGCATCTCAAAACTAATTCATCTTTGAGACATGAATCTTGCATTGGCATTGCCCCGTATAATTCTAATTCATCTATTAATTCATCTTTGATAGATGAATCATGAATTGGCATTGCCCCACGCAATAGATCAGCAGACATCTTATTCACATTTGTACAATGTCTTATACTAAAAAATTGAGATTGGCTAACAATATTGTTTGTTATTCCATGCAGTTATTTTAGCCTCTCCTTCTTAACTTGGTACACGGCATTCATCTGGTTGCACACAAGTGCAGAATTGGTGAAAACTACAATTCCGTTTGATCCATACTCCATAGTTGTTCCCAAGCCTTCTATCAATGCAATATATAATATGCCTCGTTATTTGTTGTTCTTCCCGGTATATTCATTTTCCTTTGGACGACTTTGCTAGTCGCAATATTGGAAAGCACATATGTAATCACTGCTTTCCCTAGATTGAGATAGCAAGAAACATATATGCATAATTTCCATTTTTCAACCATATTTAGTGGTTTTTTTATCCCTGAAATAAAAAACAAATTCAATAAAAATATATTAAATTGAAATTTATTGCAAATGCATGGGAGAAATGACACATGTGCATGAGATAAATGACATGTGCATGGTTTATCTTAAAGTTTGACTTAAATTTTATGGTATAATTCACATCTAGAAATGAGATGCATTAAAGATTGCATCGCCTAGAGTTTAAGGGAGATTTATGACACATATACATGGTTCATGCATGGTTTGCATGAAAGTTTGTCTTAAAATTTATGGCATAAATCACATCTAGTTCAATAACATGCCTTAAGAAAGGATGAGATCAAGAGTTTAGAACTTGTAGAGGTTAAAACTCAACCAACAAACTAAAATCCTATGGAAGTTCAGCCACTTTAGGTTCAGTTTTTAAGCCTTAAAGTTTGCCTTGAATTAATGGGGGAAAGCCTTGAGTTTGGGGATACTATCCTATGAGAGTTCAGCCACTTTAGGTTCAGTTTTTAGGCCTTAAAGTTTGCCTTGAATTAATTTGAGGAAGCCTTTAGTTTGTGGGAGAAATGACATTTACATGGTTTGCAAAATTATTTTATGCACTTACTAAAACAACGTTCAGTTTTTAGGCCTTAAATTTTGCCTTTAATTAATGGGGGGAAGCCTTGAGTTTGGGGGATACTATCCTATGAGAGTTTAGCCACTTTAGGTTCAGTTTTTAGGCCTTAAATTTTACCTTGAATTAAAGGGAGGAAGCCTTTAGTTTATGGGAGAAATGACATTTACATGGTTTGCAAAATTATTTTATGCACTTACTAAAACAACTAGTTATGTCAAAAGTCACACCTTTATGAATTTGTGGGAGAAATGAAATAGAAATGACACATGCCTTAAAGTTTGCCTAAAAGTTTATGGGAGAAGGGAGAAATGAAACATGTACAAGGTTTTCCTTAGAGTGCTAGTGGTTTATGGATATTAAAATGAAGAACTTCTATTTAGATCTGTTCCAAAGTTTGATTGTAAGGGAATTTACTGGATATGTCACCTTTGAGAAAAGATGAGATCCAGAGGCTACCTGGCCCTTTACAGACTCTGCCTTTAGAACTTGTGGAATTTAACACTTAACATACAGACTAAAATCCTATGAGAGTTCAGCCACTTTAGGTTCAATTTTTAGGCCTTGAATTAATGAGAGAAAGCCTTTAGTTTGTGGGAGAAATGTCATTTACATGGTTTGCAAAATTATTTTATGCACTTACAAAAAACATGCTTTAAAGTTAATGGGAGAAAGCCAACATGACATGTATGCTTTAAAAACTTTGCCTAAGAATTTATGGGAGAAATGACACATGTACACAGTTTTCCTTAAAGTGGTTGTGGTTTATGGATATTAAAATGAAGAACTTATATTTAGATCTATTCCAAAGATTGACTGTAGGGGCATTTACTGGATATGTCACCTTTCATAAAAGATGAGATCCAGAGGCTACCTGGCCCTTTACAGACTCTTCCTATAGAACTTGTAGAAGTTAAACTTACCTGTCCCAATTATACCATATGAAGTGTGTAGAGGACCCGTGGAATCACTCACACTACTTTACGTAGACATAAGGGTGTATAAGAGTGTACTAAGTTCAAAAATATGGTCATATTATTGGATATATTTCCCAAGAGCCCAAATGTACTCCTTAAGTATATGTGGGGTCTATATAACCATCTTCAAAAACAAGTGATTATTTCCAAGCTAAGGATAATGTATGAGCCATGTGTATATGCACTTTATCTAGAAACCAAAGGCAAAAATAAATGGTACTTAAGTTGTTTGAAGAAAAAATATTACCAAGAAGCTTTTAAGGAGGGGAATAAGAACTGTAAATAGGAGGATAAGAATAAAATAGCCACTACACATCCATGCAAGGGTAGTATAAATAATTCTAACCATTGCAACATTGATGGCCACATTAAGGAGAATTATTGGATGTTTGGTATGTGTTATATTCTTTATGTGAATACCCCCATGAACTATATATTTTTCTAATCATAGTGGTGGGAATAAAATGGGCGGAAAGGACCCCCACTTTAGGGTTTCATATAGATGAAAAATTCCCCACACACAGGTGTTCAGAGGTAGTGCCCCAAAAAAAGTTTTTGGGAAAAAATGAGCATAGTTTTGAGATATATAAGTCCAAAATAGAATAGTTGTTGGTGAAAAAATATCAGTGGATCAGCATGGATATATCTGCTTCATTAAAAGGGACTTTTCTAGAAGGATGGAATAAGTTGGAACGAAGGGAAAATTTCACAATTATATTTTAATGTACATGTGTTTTACATTGAATATTTTTCATTTTATTAAGAATCTATTTGAAACAATTAACTATATAAGGTTAAAACCTATGTTTTGTATCAAATTACTTTTGGTTTCAATGGGAAACTTTTATGGCTAATGTGTTTTTCTCGAAATGTGATAGACCCCGTTAAAATGGGAGATATATCAAAATGATTCCTATGGTGTAATAAAATAGTTTCAAGTAGTTTAAAGATATAGATGCATAAATTCAATGAGCATAGTTTTGAGATATATAAGTCCAAAATGGAATAGTTATTGGTGAGCAAATATCAGTGGATCACTATGGATATATATGCTTCATTAAAAGAGATTTTTCTAGAAGGATGGACTAAGTTGGAAAGAAGGGAAAATATCACAATTATATGTTAATCCATGTGTTTTACATTGAATATTTTTCATTTTATTAAGAATCTATTTGAAACAATTAACTATATAAGGTTAAACCTATGTTTTGTATCAAATTACTTTTGGTTTCAATGGGAAACTTTTATGGCTAATGTGTTTTTCTCGAAACGTGTAGACCCCATTAAAATGGGAGATATATCGAACTGATTCCTATGGTGAAATAAAATAGTTGAGTAGTTTAAAGATATATATGCATAAATTCAATGAGCATAGTTTTGAGATATAAAAGTCCAAAATGGAATAGTTTTTTGTGAACAAATATCAGTGGATCACTATGGATATATCTGCTTCATTAAAAGGGATTTTTCTAGAAGGATGTCCACTAAGTTGGAAAGAAGGGAAAATATCACAATTATATGTTAATGCATGTGTTTTACATTGAATATTTTTTATTTTATTAAGAATCTATTTGAAACAATTAACTATATATGTTGTGAAACCAACTCCAAAAATCGAAGAAAAGAGATATCAACGCCTTATAAATAAGCCACTTTTAGGGGGAAACCTCCAATACATTACATGAATGACAATTCTTAGATCATACAAATGACAAAACCTCCTCTCTATATATAGGAGTCCATGGGGCCGAAATTAAATCCTAGTGGGGCCACAATGTAATCCTAGCCAACCTAACAATAATAATGTAATGGCACAATAATAACAATATGGGGGTTACAAGCGTACAACAATAACAATAAGGGGGTTACACTAACAACAATAAGGGACTATACTAGTAATATAAGGACCTAACATGCTCCTCTCCTTCAAAAAAGTGTTGTCCTCAACGCTTGAGTAGCTCTGGGTGCCTCTATATAAAATTCTCATCCTCCCATGTAGAATCTTCAGTGGGTAAGTTCTTCCACTTGATGAGATACTCTGAAATTGATCGATTCCGTAGCTGTTGAGTTCTTGTTTCCGTGACTACTTCAGGTTCCAATATGATTTTTCCTTCCTCATCAAGTTCTGGCAATATTGTTTGAACTGGAAGATTTTCACCTATAACCTTCTTTAAGCATGAAACATGGAAAATCGGATGCACTCGTGAAGAAGCAGGAAGCTCCAATTTGTATGCCATAGTACCAATCTTTTGCAACACCTTGTAAGGACCATAGTACTTTGGCGATAATTTATTATCCTTCTTAGCTTGCTTGAGGGACATTTGTTTGTATGGTTGTAGCCATAAAAATACCCAGTCTCCCACATCAAAACTTCTCTCACAGCGATGTTGATCTGCCTGTTGTTTCATTCGATTTTGTGCCAAATTTAGGTTATCCTTTACAAGTTGGAGAACTTCTTGTTGGTGCTCGATGTGATCCTCCACTGCTTGAACCCTAGAATTTTCCCTTAAAGAATATGTGATGGACGGTGGATGATATCCATAAAGTGCCATAAATGGGGTCATTTTTGTTGTAGTATGGAAGGAAGTGTTATACCACCATCAGCGAGAGGTAACCACTTTACCCATTTTTCTTGCTTATCAGATACAAAACAATGAAGATATCCTTCCAAACATTTATTCGCTATCTCTGTTTGACCATCAGATTGAGGATGATAAGATGAGTTATGAGCTAGTTGAGTACCCAAACAAGAAAATAATTTCGTCCAAAAATTGCCTGTAAAAATGGGTTCTCTGTCACTTACAATAATCTTCGGGTTTCCATGTAGCTTTTGAATTATTTCCATAAATGTAGTAGCAACTGTACTTGCTTTAAATGGATGAGATAATGCACAAAAGTGTGCATACTTAATAAGTCTATCAACTACCACCATAATTACACTCCTTCCTTCAGATTTAGGTAAACCTGTGATAAAATCCATTGAAATCTCCTCCCAACGTTGACTTGGAATGGATAAAGGTTGTAGAAGACCCGGGGTCCTAATTATCTCAACTTTATTTTGCTGGAAAACCAAACATTCTGCCACAAAATTTTGAATACCAGATTTAAGGCCATCCCAAAAAAATTATTTCTTCACCCTGTGGTAAGTTTTTAAAAATCCCGAGTGTCCTCCTAAAGGAGAAGTGTGAAATTCCAAAAGAATCTTTTGTTTTAGTTGGGAATTCTTGGAAATATATAAGCGATATTTGTACCATAAGGAATCATTTTTCCAACTAAATGTATCATATGTACTAGGATCTTGCTGCAAATTTTGAATGAGTGTCCATTCTTCTTCGTCCTTCTTCCATTCATCCCTTGCTTCAGTTATCCAATCTAGTTGGATAATAGAAATGGCACAAAGCAATGCTTCCACCTCTTCATCGTTTCTTGAGAGTGCATCTACAACAACATTTAGCTTCCCTTTTTTGTAGATGATTTCAAAGTCATAACCCAACATCTTTGTGACCCACTTTTGCTGCTCTTCTGAAGATATTCTTTGTTCCAAAAAGTGTTTAAGACTATCATGATCAGTTTTTACCTTGAAGTGTCTTCCCATTAGGTAAGGTCTCCATTTCTTTAGTGCATGTAGTATTGCCAACATTTCTTTCTCATAAATAGCCTTTTGTAAATACTTTCCTTTGATTGGATGACTTTCAAAAGAAATGGGTCTTCCTTCTTGCATTAAAACAACACCAATTCCATTTCCTGAGGCATCACATTCCACAATAAAGGTTTTTGTGAAGTCTGGCATAGCTAAGATCGGTGCTAGGCACATTGCCTCTTTAAGATGTTCAAAGGCCTTAGTTGCTTTAGGAGTCCATGAAAATGCATCTTTCTTCAATAATGTTGTTAGAGGTGCTGCTATTCTCCCATAATTCTTAACAAACTTGCGATAATACCCTGTTAACCCGAGAAATCCACGCAATTTCTTTATGGTTGTGGGGACTTTCCATTACTTAATGGCTTTAATTTTGTTAGGGTCTACCTTAACACCGTCGTGAGATACAATATGACCCAGATATTCCACCTCTTGTACTCCAAAGAAACATTTGGATGTTTTTGCATATAATTGTTTCTCCTCCAATAGTTTGAGCACCCTGTCAACATGTTGAACATGATCCTTCCAAGACCTGCCGTAGATTAGTATATCATCAAAAAATACTAGCACAAATTTTCTAAGGAAGGGTTTGAAAATGGAATTCATCAACCCTTGAAATGTAGAAGGTGCATTGGTAAGGCCAAAAGTCATGACCAAAAATTCATAATGACCCTCATGAGTTCAGAATGTTGTTTTTGGAATATCTTCAGTCTTCATTCTAATTTGATGATATCTTGAACGAAGATCCAACTTGGTAAAATAAATTGCTCCATGTAATTCATCCAATAATTCATCAATCACAGGAATGGGAAATTTATCTTTAATGGTGAGCTTATTGAGCTCCCCATAATCCGGACACATTCACCATGATCCATCCTTCTTGTGTACCAATACTACAGGAGCAGAGAAAGAACTTTGACTAGGTTGAATTATACCCGCCTCTAACATTTTTGCAATCATACGTTCAATTTCGCTCTTTTGGACGTAAGGATATCTATAAGGCCTGATATTTGGAGGAACACTTCCCGGAATCAAATGAATAGGATGATCATGATCACGAATAGGTGGGAGTCCTTTGGGAGTTTCAAACACCTTGGAATGATTGTCCAAGACTTGTTGGAGATCTGCAGAAATAGATGATTTTGATGTTGGAACTTCTAGTGAGCATAATTGTGCAATTACGCCTCGCTGTTCTTTCTTCAGAAGCTTTGTCATGACATTAGAGCTTATTATCCTTCCTGGCTTCCCCACAATACCCCGTAATTCGACTTCCTTTCCTTCTGAAAAAAATTTCAAGAAAAGTTCTTGAAAATTAAAAGCTACCGTCCCCAAAGATTGTAACCATTGTACTCCTAGTACAACATCAGCACCTCCCATAGGAATGGAAAGCATTGTACTAGTCAATACATATTCCCCCATGGTTAGCTTGATATTATGGCATTTTCCAGAGCAATTTATAGTTCCTCCATTTGCAACCATCACTTGACATTCTCGTGCTGGGTATAGGAAACAATTCAATTCCTTGGCTACCTTACAATGAATAAAATTATGGGTACTACCCGAATCAATCAACACTATTACCTTTTTCTTCTTGATATGTCCTTCTATCTTGAGAGTTTGAGCAGTGGTAATTCCTGCCAATGCATTACATGATATGGTCGGACTCACTTCTTCTTCTTCTAGGGTTGCTTCCTGGTGTATATCCTCTTCTTTTGAAGTTTCTTGTTCATTTTCTTCCTCCTCTTCACAATCTATGTAAAACAATTTCTTCTCAGCACACTTATTACCTTTAGTGTATTTTCTATCACAACTATAGCAAATCCCTTTTGCTCTTTTTTCTCCAATTATTGTGGTGTCAACCTTGTAGGTTGTGGAAGTCTAGGAGTAGAAACATTTCCATCTTTATAGATGTGAGTGGTAGGCTTCCTTGTCGCCATAATTTTACATTCAATTTTTCTTGCCAACCTGAATGCCTTCTCTAATGAATCTGGTTCCCAAACGTGAACTGCATGTTGGATGTCATCCTTTAAAGTCCCTATGAAGACATCAATCATGTGTTCCTCTGAAATATCAGTTACCCTTATATTCAATTTTTGGAAGTCCTCAATGTGCTCTGCCACTAAACCCTTTTGTTTGATATTGATCAATTGGCTAAAGAAGGTGTTGCTCTTTGTATCCTCATAATGTGCTATCATTTCCTCCGTAAAAATTGACCAAGTGACAATTTTTTTACGGGATCAAATCCATCGATACCATACAAATGTATTTTGTTCTAAATGTAAAGTTGCAATGCGTACCTTTTATGTGTTTTGCACATTATTGAGATCAAAATATTGCTCCATCTGTAGTATCCATGTTACAGGATCCTTGCCATCAAACTTCCTCATATCCATCTTTGGAATATGGTGGTTCTTTAATCCAACATTAGAGTTTATGAAATCACGATTAACATTTATTTTATTCTCATCATGAGTTTCCTCTACTATCTTTTTGCCATTAGGAAACATTTCTTGTATCAACTTTGCCAAACCTTCGATGTCTACTTTTAGATCATTCTTCATGTTTTCCATTTTCTCATCAATCTTAGCTTCCATGCCAACTTCCATGCCATCCATCTTAGCTTCCAAACCATTCATCTTATATTCAACACCTTTCTTCAAACCATCCATCTTAGTTTCCACGCCCTTCTTCAAAACTTCCATTTCATTTTTTGTTGCTCTTTGTGATAGCGAAATTTGGTGCACTTGCTCATGGACTTTTGATATCTCATGTTGCATTTCTTCATTTTCATGAGTCATAGTAGAGCCTTTTGAAGGCTTAATGGGTGTTAAATTATTTTTAGGAGGCATTTTATAACCCAATACTGATATTTATGTTAAATAGGCCTTTGGAATCACCTAGAACTATTTTTTCAAACAAGACTTATGCAATTTGAAAAAAAACACACACCTTTTTCTTGATTTTGAGGAGGTCGATATTGAAACTGAATTATCTCTTTGATTTCGTATCTTCAATACCTGAAATTCAGCCCTGAAGTAGCCCTCTGAATATTCTTTTGAATGCCACAGGTATGACCTGATTTGGATTCTTGAAGACAAAGTTATGCCCAATCTCCTACGATGACCTAATTATGGACTAGTTCAGTAGAGCGAACTTGTATGACCTCCCACGTGTCATTGTTTCCTCCTTCAGCTCTGAAATTGATATAGTGAAAACTACAGTCTGTGTACTTGCAGCCACTTTTTATATAATTCCAATTTGATGCTCAGAGAGAGAGTTATGAAGATTTTCCCACAATCACCTCTTTGAGATGAAATTCAGGAGCCTGCAAAAGACCTAATTTACACGGACCATATCTCTGAAAATATTGCAAATAAAGTGCTGAAATTTTGTGATGATCTTCCTCAGGATTTCTTATTCACTCCCTAAAAATTTAATCTTCTGAACCTTCGTAGAAAAAAAATTATAGCAGAAATTCCACGATGACCTGTTTAGGTTAAAATCAGGAGCCTGCAAAAATACCTAAGTTCCACAGATCATATCTCCGAAACTATTGCGAACCAAGCTCTGAAATTTTGTGAAGATGTTCCTCAGGATTTCTTCTTCGCACTTTAAATTTTTCAGCTTCTAAACCTTTGTAGAAAAAAATTTATAGCACAAATGACACGATGACCTGTTTGGGGCAGCGAAACCCCAGAATCCAAAGCTCTGATACCAAATGTTGTGAAACCAGCTCCAAAAATAGAATAAAAGAGATATCAATGCCTTAGAAATAAGCCACTTTGAGGGGGAAACCTCCAATACATTACATGAATGACAATTCTTGGATCATACAAATGACAAAACCTCCTCTCTATATATAGGAGTCCATGGGGCCACAATGTAATCCTAGCTGACCTAACAATAATAATGTAAGGGCACAATAATAACTATATGGTGGTTACAGGGGTACAACAATAACAATAAGGGGGTTACACTAACAACAATAAGGGACTATACTAGTAATATAAGGACCTAACAATATAAGGTTAAAACCTATGTTTTGTATCAAATCACTTTTGGTTTCAATGGGAAACTTTTATGGCTAATGTGTTTTTCTCGAAATGTGATAGAGCCCATTAAAATGGAAGATATATCGAAATGATTCCTATGGTGTAATAAAATAGTTGAGTAGTTTAAAGATATAGATGCATAAATTCAATGAGCATAGTTTTGAGATATATAAGTCCAAAATGGAATAGTTGTTGGTGAACAAATATCAGTGGATCACTATGGATATATTTACTTCGTTAAAAGGGATTTTTCTAGAAGGATGGACTAATTTGGAAAGAAGGGAAAATATCACAATTATATGTTAATATGCATGTGTTTTACATTGAATATTTTTCATTTTATTAAGAATCTATTTGAAACAATTAACTATATAAGGTTAAAACCTATGTTTTGTATCAAATTACTTTTTGTTTCAATGGGAAACTTTTATGTCTAATGTGTTTTTCTTGAAATGTGATAGACCCCTTTAAAATGGGAGATATATCGAAATGATTCCTATGGTGTAATAAAAAAGTTGAGTAGTTTAAAGATATAGATGCATAAATTCAATGAGCTTAGTTTTGAGATATATAAGTCCAAAATGGGATAGTTGTTGGTGAAAAAATATAAGTGGATCACTATGGATATATCTGCTTCATTAAAAGGGGTTTTTCTACAAGGATTTCCACTAAGTTAGAAAGAAAGGAAAATATCACAATTATATGTTAATGCGTGTGTTTTACATTGAATATTTTTCATTTTATTAAGAATATATTTGAAACAATTAACTATATAAGGTTAAAACCTATGTTTTGTATCAAATCACTTTTGGTTTCAATGGGAAACTTTTATGGCTAATGAGTTTTTCTCGAAATGTGATAGACCCCATTAAAATGGGAGATATATCGAAATGATTCCTATGGTGTAATAAAATAGTTGAGTAGTTTAAAGATATAGATGCATAAATTCAATGAGCATAGTTTTGAGATACATAAGTCCAAAATGGAATAGTTTTTGGTGAACAAATATCAGTGGATCACTATGGATATATATACTTCATTAAAAGGGATTTTTCTAGAAGGATGGACTAAGTTGTAAAGAAGGGAAAATATCACAATTAAATGTTAACGTGCACGTGTTTTACATTGAATATTTTTCATTTTATTAAGAATCTATTAGAAACAATTAACTATATAAGGTTAAAACCTATGTTTTGTATCAAATTACTTTTGGCTTCAATGGGAAACTCTTATGGCTAATGTGTTTTTTTCTCGAAATGTGATAGACCCCATTAAAATGGGAGATATATCGAAATGATTCCTATGGTGTAATAAAATAGTTGAGTAGTTTAAAGATATAGATGCATAAATTCAATGAGCATAGTTTTGAGATATATAAGTCCAAAATGGAATAGTTATTGGTGAACAAATATCAGTGGATCACTATGGATAAATCTGCTTCATTAAAAGGGATTTTTCTAGAAGGATAGACTAAGTTGGAAAGAAGGGAAAAAATCACAATTATATGTTAATGCATGTGTTTTACATTGAATATAAAAGGTTTTTTTCTCTCTCTCATTGTTTGAGTCCTAATCTTATAAAAGGTTTCCACTAAATCCATTCCCTATTACTTTTCATGTGAACCACATTCCCAAACCCACCTATCTATGTACCTAAGAGTGAAGCCAAGTGTAAAAAGGGCTTATTTTATATTCTACTTTAACACATATGTGATTAATTATCGTTAGAATTTATATGGTAGAAATACGTATAAAGATTAATCCTTAGTATAGATCTACTTTGACTTTAATGAATAAAGGGAATATTTTTAGAAAGTTTATCTTATGAGGTAGACCTAAACCATCTATAACCCACAAAAGAAACCATGGCTCGTGAGCATCACATGCAAACACAAGTTACTCCCATGTTTGAAACACTACCTCACATCATCATAAGGGTTAAAAACCACTAAGAAACCCATACTAAGTTCCCTAGAAGGGATGACTATCATATTTAATGATTGGGTTTATCTCCAAGGTCAAAAGGAAAATCAAAGTTAGGAAAGGGAATTAGAATAGAAATTAAGGTAAGACCATGACCTTTTACCCAATATTGAACGAAGGTGAGCAACCATAGATATCATGAAGGAATTTCAAGAATCCAAGCTATCTAATATGATATGTAAGAGTGTAACATACCTCAAATACATATAAAGAAAAAATTGTTCCCTTTAACACTACTATAATTGTGCATGCATAAGAAATATTATCTTTTTTGCAGAGGCTTAAATTCATGAAAAGATCATGAAAAGGTGGAATATTTATTGTGTGCAAAATAGTCGAAGATCATGACAGCCACTCTGTCTTTTCTAGGGATGATCAACTCATGAAGATCACATGATCTTGTTGATGAATCATGAGAGTAGCTAGGAGTCAGATGATTTTTATTATTATTTTCCTTCCCAAATAGTATGCACGATTTATGGGTTTCATCTGAAAAATGTACGATTTATCGATAATCAGACACAAGAAGTTGTTATAGAGGATGTTTTTTAGATAACCCATGATAATGAAATTGAATATGTTCCAGAAGAATCAATGGAACATGAGACAAACAATGATGACGATGATGATGATACAGACAGTTATGTTGATGATGACTCTATCGAATGGAGAAATGAAACTAGAAGTGTGGATGATGAGGTAGCAGAAATACTAGCTACTAATTTTCCACATCTGATTGCAGAACAATCACCCGAACGGAAATCTACAGAAGAATGACTATGTCGTCATGTTGAGATAACAAGGGAGCTACACGCTGCTTCTAAAGCCAGCGGGAAAATCAATAATCGTCATGTTTAATAGTTTTTTTTAATGTAGGATTAAACCTTACTTTTAATTTCAGCAAAATAATTTTTTGCATTACAAGTCCTGGTGTATGGGGTACAGGAATCTGGTTTCAACAAATTCCTGTTAATCTATTCCGTGCATATCTACTGTAAATTTCTTAAATATTTTGTTAGAGTTGATTGAAAACAAAAAAACAGAGTTTTAATTAGTTTTTTTCTTTCTTTTATTAACATACGCTAAAAACATCAAATAAATTTTAAAATAAAAATTATCGGTGATAGAAATTGCAGAGGCTTAAATTCTGGTTTCCTAAGAGATTTAACCATTTAATGTTTAATAGAGGACTTCAACGACAGAGGATTTCATACCTAGAAATTCGCAGATGAAGCCGCAATGAGGATGAAGCCGGGAGATCCCTGAAGACATTGTGGAAGACGCAAACCAAATTCCCTGCGAACAAAAAAAATTAAATTAAAATCAAACCAAAAAAATAAACAAAAATGAGAGCAAGTACAACTGCAAAATCAACAAAAATCACCTCGTTGTCACGGCGCAACTGCAAATCAACAAAAATCACCTCGTCGTCGCTGCACAACTGCAAATCAACAAAAATCACCTCGTCACATAACGCAACACCTCAACATAGCAACAGAAACACCTAGATAGACAGACGTGAGACACATGTGAATAAGAAACCTGTAAAATTTTGAGGGCCGATATATTTATAAATACGAGTTCAGCCGAACTATTTTAAAATTTCGGCCGAACTAATAGAAAAGTTCAGCCGAACTTTTGTTGCCGGTTTTCCCATCTCCAGCCAAAAATCTATTTTCCCACGTCGTCAAAGTAACCGGCAGAATGAGTTCGGCCGAACTAATTTCGAAAGTTCGGCCGAACTCTCGAATAGTTCGGCCGAATTTTTATTATTGAGAAAAACAAAGTTTTTGACCCCCGATTCTTACAAAAGCGTAACCCAACTTCGCATTTTTACCCATAACATGTTGATTCAATATCTTCTTATCGATCTCCATGGACTCTCTTTGTAATTAAGTAGCGAAGACAGACTTCTTATCATTAATACTAACAAAGTTAATTAGCCAATTCCTAATTTCTTTTGTAGTAAAATCAGTTATATCATCAAATTGTTTTTCCATTGACTATTTTAGCTTTTCCAATTCAGTTGTTAACATATCTTTTGTGAAAAATTGAGAATTGTGTGTGATGTGTGGACCATCTATATCTTGGACAATTTGCATCACCTCTAGAAATGCATCGATTCTTCTATTCTTTACACTTTCACATTCAGAAATAATGTTTTCTAGTGTATTGATTCTTTTATACCATCCAACTTTGATTTGCTTAATTCAATTAGCATTTGGGAATTCTCTGTTTTTTTAGTCTATATCAGACAACAATTCAAGCCTTTGACTGAAAGCAAGTAAGCCATTATTAACAAAATGCTTGTCTTCATTAACATTACTTCTCACTAAATTGGAAAATGAGTTGATTTTTTGTGCTAAACGTAGTAGATCATAAATTGTTTTCCATACATGTTCAATGATTTCTAATCTTTGGCATATATTAGTGACAATATGAGATTTGACTGCATTAACAAGTTTCATATCTTTATTAGATCCATGAGTTATGCTAATAGTGGGAATTGCATATGGTAGTGTTTGTATTCTGAGTGGAGTCATCAACAAAGGACCTGAATTTAAAGCATTTTCCAGCGCTTCTGTTCTTCCTTTTAGTATCAAGTTCTCTGCTTCCTAATAGACACTGCAAGCGCGTTGGCAGTAGCTTGATGGAATCTCATGAGGTTTCCAGCTGCAATTGCAGATATATCAACATTAATTTTTACTTTATCAATAACTTTCTTATTATGCACCTTTACTTTTTCAATTTTCAATGTTTTATTGTCGTTGTTATAGTTTGCATCTTGAAAAATGACAGAGTGATCATCGAAACGAGAAGCTTCTTTGGAAATTTGATCCATTATTTTTTTATTTCTGGCCAAACAAGTAATGGCCCAATCAGGTAACATACAACTTTCAATTTCCATGTTCATAGTTTCTTCGATGCTTCTTATTTTCGGGGGACTTTTGGATTTGTTCGATTCGGTGACGTGCATTTATCCTAGAATAAATGTTCGATGAGGCTCCTCATCATCCCCTCCAGTTGATAGTTGAATGTGAATTATCTTTTCACTTTCAGTATATATTCGCTTTGTTTGACTCAAATATGAAGTCATATAAGTTCAAGATATGCAATCTAAAGATTACTGTAAAGGGTTTCTGCCACTTTTCTTGTACTTTATTTTAGTCTCAATGCTTGCTTCCTTAGAAATTTCTCTAGTACTCATTATCAGTTCTTGATTATTTCTTGGAGCACTATGACTCTCTTTGATTTCCTCTACAACTCTTTTCAACATGCTGTCGTATTTAATAGAACCTAGATGTGCAATACATAGGCCTTCTCGATCAAATCCTCATCAAGCTTCAATTTCTTTTAAATTAAAACAATGCAAAGACTTCACAAAATATGCAAGATGGATTACATTATTCACAGTTATTTGTCCAATAGTAAATGGAAAAGAAATAAATTATTTTTTCTTTTTCTATTCAAATATCACTTTCCAATCGTGGTATTGTCTGTAAACTTCAGAAACAAAATACCAGTCTATAAAAATTCTTGGAAGCAACAATGGTTTACCTCAAACCCATAAACTCGAATAATTGTATTATTTTCTCTTTCTTCATGTATCCCTTTTCCCCATAGGAAAACTTGTGCTTCGCCATATATTTGATGGGGCTCTTTGTCCAATTACCATGAAAATAACTTGTTTTACAAAAATATCCTGGATTAGACAAAAAAATTGAAGTAGCTTCTTACTTCCACAATATTGGATACCAAAATTGCATTGGTTCTTTGTTAAAATTGAAGTTAAGGTTATCTGGAAAATCATGAAAGACGTGACTTGAGACGAGGGTTGTTATTAGAAATGCCATCATAAAGAATCTATTTCTTTTGAAAAAAATCACTAATTGAAAATCTAATTCATTTGGAATAAGATTAGCCCAGTCGAATACATGATTTTTTTATATGAATAATAAAGCACATAGAAAATGGATCTTGGGACATTGGCCATAGTTTCTTGGCCCATTAGACAAAGGTTGATCCAACAAAACTCTTTAAACAATTGTGTAAACAAAGTAATATCTAGAACGGAAAGATCAAAAGGAACCCAAGAAGTTGGAAAAATGAACCCTTGAATGATGTTCTTGTCACCTTTTTATAACTCTCAAAAACTATTTGCTCCTGACAATTTTAAGCATATATCTAGATTTGATAACTTGAATATGTGTTTGAACGCCTTCGAGGTCAAACAAATAGGAGTCTTCTTGGTTTCTAGCATAATTTTTCTCGTCTTTGAATCAAAATGTTGTGTGCACAAATAAACAATTTCTTTGAAATCAAACACTTCTAGGATGCATGCAGCATTCGCTAAACCGCTAGACCAAATCTTATCGCTATTCTTCTCTTTTATCGATATATTCATATATCATTGTTACACAATCTACCACCAAAAGCTTTGATCAATAAGCACAAGTGAGTTAATCATATAAGTGCAAATAATGTATTTCCTTCCCCAGGTAGCCATTTATGCTTTGTACTTTTAAAATATTTTTTCAATCAATAAAATTTTCACTACCCTTTAAGTATAGATTTATCGATATGCTAAACAATAACCACTTGTTATTATTTTTCATGTGAAATTTATTTTACACAGAACTCTCAATATATAGAAATTTAAATAAGAAAAGTTGACGTTTACGAGACGCAATGGAAATAATTCCCATAGTCTAAACAAGCCACAATTTTTCCCAGAAAATAATAGAAATTCCAACATGATTTTAGAAAACCCAAAACAAGTTTTTGGAAAATCATATTATAGTTGGAAAGCTTCAATATTTTCGATATAACAGTGATTGTTGATGGTATTGAATCCATTTCTACCAAGGGGGAAAAATGATTTTAACACTCTGACGGTTAAAGTTCTTGAAAAAAAATCGTCGCTTTCTGGAAAGAAATTCGTTGTTAGGATGAAACTGTGGTCTTGGTTGACAGCGCCGACATGAATGCCAAAATTATAATGCTAGTTTTCAATTTTGTGCTTTCTCCATTTGTGCTATTTGTTACTATTTTGCATGTGAAATGTGTTTAATAGAACACTTTCAATAAATAACAATTCAAAAACAACAAAGTTGACATTTCGAGGAATTAGTGGAAACAATTTAAAAACAATCTCAAGATTCGAAAACCATTTACTCTATGTACGAACCAAATTAAATGTGAATATTTTCTAATAATGATAACTAGCCTATAGGTTGTCAATAATCTCCATTACGAAACGAATTCATAGTTCGGCTCGCACCCACTACTATATGGATGTCACTTTACAGATGGTAGAATTTATCGTTCCCGATGATGTGTTGATTCGTTCATTCGCCAAAAGAATACCAAACTATTAATTTCAATATGTTGAATACGAAAATGAAGAAAATATACTCTGCACAACGTTTTTACGTTTTTTACGTTTTTTTCGTTTTTTCGGTTTTTTTTTTTTTTTCACTAAGCATTTTCGTGGCTTTTCCATTTGCAACATGCCCCTTTCATATTCATTTCAATTACAGAATTTCATTACTATCAGTTCAATAACAATAATGGTTCTCACACGCACTAAAAAAACACTTAATTGAATATTCGATAATAAGTATTTAATTCACAAATGTAAGAAGCAAGAACGAGTGTGCGAAAGAAATTTGCCAACGGGAAATTTATGTCCAAGACCGTAACATTACCTATGAAAATTTCTCTTACACTATGAATTAAATTTTATGTTCCTTCTTCTACACACTCATTCTCCCGCACAACACTAAATGTTCAAACACATTAAAAAGACACTTATCACAAATGCACATAGTATTTAGAAATATTCTACAAAGAGTAAATGTTACACATTCCATTATTCGACAACATAATCAACAGGAAATGATTACGTATACATGAAATTATTAAAACTTTAAGAACAAACTTAGTATCGAGTTGAAAGAGAGATAAGGTTCCTCCATATAATGAAAACTCTACATAGAATTATGGTTCTTAGTTTGTTAGGTGAAAGCTTTCTTGCATCTATTAAAAAATAACTAAATTTGCTTTCATAATAATATTGTTAATTGTTTTTGAAATTGATAAAAATTGTTATTAAATAAATTATATTTCGTCATAAAGTTAAATTAATTTAATTTATATTTATTATTTTTAGGTTTGTAGTTGTTCTAATGAAAGATTTCATTGTGCAAAAGTAGCTTCATGCACACAATGTAAGCTTTAATATGAGCTCTGCATAAGAAAAACTTTGCACAATTAAACATGTTTCTACATCTAGCACAAGTTCTTTAAATTCTTATTTGCTTTGAGAAAACAAATTGTACATGTCTAACTAAATTACTTACAAACACTGATTTACCATTGATTATTGCAAAATGAAATATGGAGTTTTTGCAGAATGCTTTGAAAAACAAAACCCTTAGTTTAATGTATTATTATTATTATTATGAGATATTGCTTTCAAGTTAAGAAAAATGATTTATTGTGTCATAAGTCCCTCATGTTTTTTACAAAGTGATAAAATTTATTATTAAACGAATATGATTTTGTCATAGTCAATGTTCCATTCTGCAAAGCTTTCACTCTGGGAAATAAGCGTACTCTGCACAATGAAAACTTTCATTCTAAACCACGCATAATGAAAGGTCCACATAAATAAGCTCTGCAACTCTTGCTTTTGTAATGCATTCATAAATAAAGAGAACTGGGATAGAATAATCAATCTTTCTGCTTGAGAAGCCTTGAACAGTAATCAACATAGTTACAACAACTATAATTGTATTTAGATTCAAATTTTAATCACCATAGTCATGATTAAAATAAAAATTATAGATATCTATAACCAAAACTTTTTCCACACATTCATTTTCATTGTAAAGAGAACTAGAACAAAGTCGTTAGTCTTTGTGCTCCAGAAATATTAAGCAATAACCAACATAGTTACAGTAACAACATTTGTATTCAGATTCAAATGCTAATTACTATAGCTATGATTAAAATAAACATTACAAATGGAATAGATATCTTTGAACAAAAACTCCTACTAAATGTTTATTTTCATTGTCATCAATTTCAAATATTTACAAGAATATAAAAGCTCAAAAGAATAGTCTCATGAACTTATGTTCAATCAATGTCCTTGAAGAACAATACATAATCGAGAGGTATACAAGCTCACATGTAAAATATTATTTAATAATTCTTGATATAATCGATAAATAGTTTCAGCGTTAGGACAAAGTAAATAGAAATCCATTTTAATTATCATGAATTACATAACATTAGCTAATATATAAAAGTTGAAAGCAGATACTAGGAAATACATGTTCAATTAGTGTTTTCTTCACCACGTCCGAGAATTCAGGCCTATACAACATCCCATGCAAAATGTTATCTTAGAATTATTTACATAATTGGTCAACATACTAAGAAATAGAAGAGACAAGAACTAGAATAAAAACAAGGTTTGACTACAGACTCGGGGTCCAAAAAATAGCCTTTGTTGCATAAAGCATTTATCAAATGCTAATACTTAAATTGGAAAAGTAAATGCATTCATCCCAATGGGGACTATGATTGGGCTTTCGTCGACCGTAATCTCTAAAAGTAATCTGCAATAGAAAATAAGAAATTGGATTTAGGAATTAGATTATTTCATGATAATGGACCCAATAACATCAATAAGTAAACACTTTGAATAGAAAAACAAATGTTTCAAGGATTCAAAAGACTTACAATATGCAAAAGCATAGCCCGACATTTTTTAGTTGTCTGTCGTATGTGGGAATCATAATTTCTGCAACAAATTCCTTCACTTTAGCTTTCATGAATTCTTTCATCGGTGAGACAATAATGTCCTATTTAACATGTTCATTGAATATCTTCTCTTCAACTTCTTTGAATTCTTCTTGTAGTTGTGAATCCAAGGTAGAGTACTCTTCGTTAACACTAACAAAAGTAATTAGCCATTTACTAATTTCCTCTGGAGTAGCATAAGTTATATCAATGAACTCGGTTTCTTCAGTGTAATTGTTTTAGCTTCTCCAATTAAACCATCAACATGTCTTTCATAATCAATTTAGACTCATATGTAATGCACTAACCATTTAGATCCCAAACAATCACTACCACCTTGAGATATGCATCAACCCTTTTGTTTTCTATGCCTCCCCATTTAGAAATAATGTCATCTAATGTTGCAACTTTGATATGTCTCATTCGATCAGCATCTGACAATCCTTGATTCTATTTTTTCTAAATCATACAGTAAATCAAGCTTCGACTAAAAGTTAGTAATTCATTGTTTACAAATTCTCTATCTCCCTTGAGCTCAATTTTGACCAACTCAACAAAAGACTTATTTCTTTGCTTTAAATGTTGCAGATCAAAATTTGTTTGCCATGAAAATTCAATAACTTGTAATGTTTTGGATATATTACTAATAATATATGATTTCACTACATTAAGAAGATTTACAGGTTTATCAAATCTATGGGATGCTTGGGACTAGAAATTGCCAATGTTGGTCTGTGTATTGCTAGTATAATCTTCAATAAAGGACTTGGGATCAAAGCATCTTATGGCTCTTTTAATTTTGCCTTCAACTTCATATTTTCTACTTACCTTCGATTAATGGACTCTGCAAGAGGGTCACCACTAGCTATATGCAATTTCATGAGCCCTGGTGTTGCAACCCTAGACATATCAACATTCATTTTTGCTCGATAAACAACCTTTTTGTTGTGAACCTATACCCTTTCAATATTCAATCTTATACTTCTCCTGTCATATTTTTCATCTTGCAATATGACATGATGGTCCTTGAAAGTAATAACCTCTGTTGGGCCACTAATTTGTATTATTATTATCACTTCTTAACATCCATTTCATCCATTTCTAATGTTCTTTTATCACATTATTTATCATAATTTATTATATAATTCCATTTCATAATTATTTACGCTCTTTTGAATAAATAATATTTGTTCTCATTTATTTTAATAAATTAATGATTATTATCCATGATTTTTCCAATGATGGTTTATTAATGAATTCGTTATAACATCACTTACTATTTTAGCCTCCAAGATCTCTTCCAAATTACAGATTTGGTCTTTAGCTGATAATTAAATATTCCAACTCAAAAATTCGTTGGGATAACAAGAGACAGTTTTGCGTTGAACGTTTTGGGCAAATGGAGAAGGATCTTGAAAATCTAAAACATGGGTTTTGTGCAGAACAGGCCAAATTAGTTTACCTTCTAGTAGTTTTCCAAAATGTGGTCTTGATTGAGAGAAACGCAGGGTTCTTCGAATGACAGATTTACAGATTTTCTGTTGTAACACATATTTAATTAAATTTGGAAGTATTCAGTTGATCTAGAATTTAGAACTTTAACTAAATTAAGTTTTTTCAAAATGTGGAATTATAAAATCACTTAGTTTACTAATTTTAATGTAGATATTCACCATTTTTGGTGAAAAAATTATCATGTTAAACTATATAAAATAAATTTATATAAACTTGCAAAAGCAAATCTTTCACATCTTAATCTTGGATTCCTTACATTATCTCTTTTAATATTTGTTATGGTTTGTACTAAAAGCTAAGTTTGTTAAGGTTATCTTATGAAAATAATGTTGTGTATGTTACTATTATTAACTTTATGAAAAGAATGTTGTGTATGCTACTATTATAAACCCATTTAATTATAATCTGATATAGTAAATATCATGTATGTGATGACCACTGAAAAATATCTGATAAATTACTATGGATCACAAAAGCTTGAATTCAAATATTAAAACCCTGCTCGATAAGGCCTTGGTAACCAAAATTCATCATGTATGTGTTAAATTACAAATATTACTAAGACAAGGTTGGCACAATTTAAAAGTCTATCACCTTTGCAACACTAGTAATATGGTTGAAGATGAAAAACCCTCTTAAATCATCTAATTTATATTCATATTGGATTTGAATTTCAAAATATTTGTGGCACTACCAACCTTCTTGATATTTTAACTAAAAAAAATTATGATCATCTTGAAACACTTCTTTTAATGCTTTTTGAGCATACAATAAAATTCTAAAGAATTTTGAGTAATATATTTATGGCTTCTTATATACCATATTTGGTCTTAGTGGATGATAATCATCATTATCACCATCATCATTACATACTATTGTAGGAATTTTGAACCATTTTAGAGTTTATAGGAGAAAATATTTTTTTACGATCAAATTAAATGTTGAATGAGAGTAGTAGTATAATTTATTTATTATTTATTATTTGTACTTTTGTGTTAAAAACTAAGTTAATTAAGACATACTTAATGAATAATATATTAATATGCAAGATATATATTAAGTATAAAGTTATGTAATGACAAATTATCATAGTAATGTGTCCAATATATACCAGCATAATCCATCTTAAATATGGATTTAACATGAGCCTAGAGGGATCAAATTATATAAGACCAAACAAAAAATTTAACCATAAAAACCTAATTTTTTTTCTATATAGTTATATATGAAGTTGATATCTGCATAAATCAGTTAACATAGATCTTCAAATAGTTTATTTGAATCTTTCGCTAAAATATTTTTGAAAAGTAAAAGATTTAAACTTCTAATTCACACATTTTTTTTTACTTCTAATTACTTTACAACATATTCATTTTTTCTTTAATTATAGCCGATATTATTTTTCTATTTATAACATATTTTTTATTTTTTATTTTTTATTTAAAAGGGCACAGAATAGACAAACTTACACTTCCTGTCATACTAGGCTATAGAATGAGCCTAGCCTCTTGGCTCAATTATTAATCATTTTAATTATCAAAATCAATCATGAATTAAAATAGTAACAAAGTAATACAATTTGATTATTTTCAAATACAAGAGGAAAAAGAGAAAATTGACTAAACTATTTATTACAAATGTTTAGTTTTTATTTGTGGAGTGTTTAAGGATATTATATTGAAATGAACAATTGGCATTCATCTAAAACTTTTATTCATAACATTATTTCTATTATCATGAATATTTATATTTATGTATTAAATTTGACTCGTCAATAATAGATTTTGTAAAAAAAATCTTACTATTATTGACCATTTTAAATTGACACTTCTACTTTTCCTATGTTGAGTACGAATTTATTATACTAGTACAATGTTGGCACCACTTCAAAATCTATAAGAGGAAATATTTTTTAAGTCTAGTTGTGTTGTTCAATGATCAAAATCATTTTTTTATAAATTAGAGTGCAACAAAACAACAAATTTGATTTATATCAATTATAATAAGGAAAACTCACTTCAAACATTATTACAAGTGTCTAACATTTTTTCATTAAGTGTTTAAATGGTTTATATTAATAGAATACTAATTAGCTACTCCACTATTGTTTTAATAGACCAATTTTAGAAGATGTTGTTTTTAAGTGCATTATTGAATTTGATTATGCATATTAGATATGGTGAGAAGTCATGTTGGTCAAACAAAGCTTTGAAAACTTAAATATTTTATGGCATTGTCATGTCATTTGTATCAACACATGATTACATTGAAATACTAAATAATATAAAACTTCTCCAAAAATAATATGAAGAGAATATTTGATATACAACAAATATTGAAAAGTGTGTCTGAATGTATACTAATAGATCCTTCAAAAAAAAATTACATTCATGAATCATATAAACCTAATCTTAAGATATTCGCTCAAGTATGTCAAACAACTTCTACACCATATTTATTTATCTTGGTCTTCTTGCAATGTTCTTTCTTTGGCATCCATGCACACACTATGGTATTAATTGGAATAGAACCAAGTTTTGTGTCATCAGGATTTGGTATCCAATATTGCTCTAAAAAATTTCCATTGTATTTCCCTGAAATAGGTTTCCGCCAATCAACCTTTACATGAAGGTTCTCACTTTCATTATCCCTAAAGATATCTAAAATGGAATTTTCCATCCAAATCATCTTTCCTGCATCCTCATTTCCTGATCTAACAAGCAACATCGTTCCTTTCTCAACATCAATCATTGGATTGAATGTTGGCTTTGGCTTGTTGCATTTGGGTCCAACATATACTGGTTCATCTATTGTATTATCAAAATCTCCATCCATAATACTTGAGATTACATGGAGTGCATTACGATCAACATCAACAATGTGCCTTGTCTTGGGCTAGAAATCCTCAAAAGATGAATCAATTCCATCTATTATTCTATGATCATTATAGATTCCATCTAATGTATCAAGAACTCTTTCCCAATACACTACTTTATTTTTTTATTCTTCTATAACAATTGGTGAATCCTCATTCCCGATAGTGTCTTTCCACATTTTTATGTATGATGTTATCCATTCCTTTAGTTCTGTTAAATAGGCATCATTCTTTTTGGAAGCTAAGAAAGATGGGTTCTCTATGGGAATTATAGGTCGACCTTCATCATCTATATTCCATAACTCAATTGATTCTAACCACTCAATATCTCTAATGGATTCTTTGCACCTTAGTACTGGAATATCATTGAGTACAAGAAATTGGAAGTATTGAACATTAAGATGTCCAACTAGTGCATTTTTTCCCTCCTTGATGTGTCCATTAAGGAAACTTTTGAAGTCATAGACCTTATCAATAAGTGTAGGTGGAAACACTCGATTTTCTTCAATTATGTGATATGTATCCATCATTCAGGTAAAGATATATATCTTTACTTTTTAGGTTGGAAGACATTCTTCTGTAGGTTCCATCTATGTCTTCATAGGTGTGCCCCACAGGCAAGAATACAACCTCAATAATAATGAAGACACCAAGTGCAGTTAAAAGTTATTGAAACATGAAAAGATAGTGATTTTTATTATCACTTGTTGCATTGTCCAATTGTAACAACAAATGTGGAGGAAGAGGTTTAAAATCAACATTTTGACTCTTTGATCTTCCATGAAATATAAAATCATCCTTGAACACTTGACATTTTGAGTAAATAGAGGTGTCAAGTAATGCATTTGTAAGTGGGTTTCTTGAACTTCCACTCTCATAAATTAGATCACCAGACATATCAATTTGTGGGTCTTCAAGGTCCCTTTAGCACTTTGCAAGGGATGTAATAGTAAATTGTGATCCCATATGTACAAATGGTAGGGAGAAATGACCAAAACCTCTTGTCTTATGCCCATGTGTTAACATACCTGTCAATGACAAACCTAAATTTGTTCCTACAATAGATTTTGATTTGACACATAGCCTTCGGATTAAGTCTTTGTTTTATCCAATTTGTCATGGATAATGCTCAAATACTCCTTTGGAAACCACTTTGACATAATTCTATGGGCGTAGTAGCAATATCTTCCACACATAACAATCTTGTTATGTTTGTTCAGCCTACCTCGTGCCTTTTCTTCCAACTCTTTTGCAGTCGCTGACTTCATTTGTGCTTTCAACATAATACATTCACTACATTTATTGAAGTTGGTGTTGTTTGAAAATGCCACATCTTGAAACTTAGTATTCCAGTTCTTGTTCATTGTCGACTGTGATATTGATGGATAATTGAGCTTTTGAAGAGCCTCATTGATCTCTTTTAACAAATAATTTTGTGAGTAAGTCGAAGGAAGCAATCTTAAAGGAGCAGATGTTCCATCGTCTTCAACTTGACGTGTTTGGTTTGGTGAAAAATCTGAATTATCCATTACAATTTTGTGCAATATTTCTATGGTTGCCACGGTGTGTGCTTGTGCTTTTCATGTGTTGGTGTTACCATGAATAGCTTTGATCTGTCGATGTTGGAAATAATGTTGGTACTTATAGAATGTTCTTTGAGGAATCTTATGTATATTATACCATGCTTTCTTACAAATAATATTCCCATTAAATCTCATGTCCTTTACATTTCTAGCAATAGGTGCTAGGCCATGGCCATGGCTCCTAGACATGACTGTGTTTGACATGAGTGAATTCAAGACAAATTCCCTAATACCATTTTTATTTATTTGTCTCATACCCCTTCTAGCACCTACAATAGCCTTCCTATCCATATGTTGAAGACAATCTTTTCTACAACATACATTTGCAGCCAAAAGTCGAATTTCTTTCTCTTCATCTATTTTTGTTTGACATTTTGCAATTTTTTTTGTAGCCATAACTCATTTAATCCTTTTATATGGCCTTGTTACATGCATATCAATCGAGTTTCTATATTTTTCATTACAAAGATACCCATCACATTTGTTTAATGGATTTGTGTCCTCTATAACATCCCATATCACCATTTCCTTGGGTGGCTCCTTGAATTTTTCCTTAACCCTTAATATCACACCTTTGTTGTCCACCAACTTATTTATTGGCCATCTAACCAAACAATGTATAGACTAATCTTGAATTTTGCATATTTCATAATTTCCATCTATCACTTCCAATAAAACGCCAAATTCCATTTCACCTAGTGTTTCACCTTCAACAATGTCATCCTTGCGGACATTAACTAGCATTCCTTTGGCAATGCACATGCTTGTTCCCATGAATTCATGTGTAAGAGAAACCTTTGTACATATGAATATAACCCTATCTTGGGGAATATTTATGGCATGATCATGACAGTGAGGTTGCAAATTTGATTCTGGCCAAATCTCATAAGATTCCAATGCACCCCCTAGTGTATGCTCAAATCATGTTGGATGTTGTAGAGCAACATCATATTTTAACACCACCTCAATTTTAACCACTATGCATCCTTTCTTTACCATCTTTCCGTGCACTTTATTCCTAAGATCCATATTGAATATGGAACCCTCACCCAACTTCACTCCATGTTGTAGAAGATCTACCTTGTCTCCAATAGAAAATGTAGAAGAAACATTTGCACCTATAAACGAATGTAAATAAGGTTAGTATTTACTCAAAAAAAAGTATTATACTATCAATAATATTTGAACACATGCTTCAATATTTTGATTTACCTATGTTGTGCCTCAAATCCATCATCTTCCATGGATGTATGTCCCCTTCATCAACATCCTCCTCAATCAAATGTGGTTGAGTGACATCAATTATCAAAATTGCAACATAACATGCATTAACCCTTTCTTCGGCATAATAAAGTTCTAGACTCTGTAGATTCGACCATTCCTAGCCCAATGACTTGATCATTAATAAGGAGATCAACATAGTCCCCTTTTGCAAAAATTATATTTTCCATTCTAGCTTGTACCAATTCTGTAACAACAATTAAATCATAAATTGTAATTAAAAGGTTGAACAATGTAAAGTGTGATTTTATATTTTTCGCAAAAGCACACAACTTTCAAAAAATTAATATAGATGCAATAATTTAAATAGTATGGTAGTCATATTGTATGTAATGAAACATTGTTCCCCACCATCTAGTGCCTACTACCAAAAAGTACTTTACATGCCAATTACACAAAAAATATATATGAAGACCATGCAATTAGAGATGTAGATAGTATTATAGAATGACAAATATCAACTCATATCAAACCACCAAGTTCCTATTTAAATTCAGAAATGACACTTGTAGTCTTAATGCATGTGTATGAATAATGATCATAAGAAATTTGTAGAAGTTGAAGAACCAAAACATGGTCCTTTGGAAAATCTAAGAAATTCCAAGATTGATGCTACATAAGATGTATAAAAGCCCCATGAAAAGGAGAAATTATATTTTCACTTAGTGAGGATGTTTGACGTTTGAACTTGATAATCAAAAGCCAAACTAGAGGTTCTCTTCCAAATAAAAGTTTTGGTACTGTAAATACTAGATAATTCTCATTTTTATTCTAAAAGTAAAGAAATTGCATTTTACAAATCTTTAGTTCCAATGTTAGCACTCCCTACCTATACACATCTATGGACATACTATTTAGGATGAATACAAAGGGATGTTAACTTTAGGTCCTCAAAAAGTGTAGATTTGAGTTTTCCTACATTTTTATGTTGATGAGGAAGAGTCTTATCTTATGCATCCAAACATTAGTGAAATTGTTTTTGGAAGTTCATAACTATACAACAAAATAGGGAGAAAAACAATTCATGTTAAAAAATTGTGCTTGATACTTTAAAGTTGCATACATGTGCATTGGAAGCAAAATATAGTTTACCTCAATAATACATTTATTCATAAACTTCAAAATTATACAAAGATCACATTATTCTCCATGGATCAAATAATTATGATTGGATTATTGTGGCTGTGCCAAAAGGAAAGCTATACCATTATCTTTCCTTCCAACTCAAGCACAAATGTAGTGCCAACAACAACACATATCTATATACAATTCTTTTGCACTATCATTGATCTCCATAAATTGTTCCAAATTCAATAAAAGGGCACATCAAAAGCTATAATTCTAACCATTGTGATTATTGAGACAATGTCACCCCTAGAGCATTGGTTGCTTAAGTGTAATGTTGTCTAGAAGAAAGCTAGTAATCACTAGGTATCCTTCTTGCATAATCACAAATGCACTGCCAAGAACAATATCAGAGCACCAACCTTAGTGAGGGTGAAATCTTGATAGTTTTCCTTTTGGAACAAGAACAAAGAAGTCTAGTGCATTCTATAATTCCTTTTAACACAAATACAAGCACATTTCCAACAATAATGTTGCATTGCGAAAAAAAATCTAAAGGATGCGAGATTTACTTCTATCACAAACACAAACACATTTTCAACAATAACATTGCAAGATGAAGGAAATTTAACACATTATAAGCTTCCTTCTAGCATAACAACAAACATATTTCTAATAACAACATTACACTATGAAGGAAATATAATGTGTGCTACCTTTCCTTCTATCACAAGTAGAAGCCCATTTCGAACAACAACATTGCACCTCAAACGAAAGTTAACAATCAATATCGTTCCTTCTACTACAAACATAAGCATATTGCTAGAAGCAACGTTACATGGTCAAATAAATCTAACACATGCTAGATTTCCTTCTAGCACAAACACAAGCACATTTCTAAATCTACCACATGCTAAATCTCCTTCTAGCGTAAATAGAAGCATGTTACTCACAAAAACATTGCAAAGTAAAATAAATCTTACACATTCTAGAGTTTCTTCTAGCACAAACACAATCACATTGTCAGAAACAACATTACAGGGTGGAAGATATCTAACCTATGCTTGATTTACTTCTAGCATATTGCAAACAATAACATTGTAGGGCAAATGAAATCCAATGCATGATAGAATTCCTTCTAGCACAAACACAAGTATATTTCCAACAATATTGCATTGCAAAAGAAATCCAATGCAGGTTATATTTCATTCTAGCACAAATACAAGCACGTTGCCAACAACAATATTGCATTGTGAAACAAATCTATTGCATACTAGATTTTATTCTAGTACAAACACAAGCACGTTGCTAACAACAATATTGCATTGCAAAATAAATTTAGTGCATGCTAGAATTCCTCCCACCATACACAAACATATTGGCAACATCAACATTGTAGGGTAAAATAAATCTATATCATGCTAGATTTTCTTATATCACAAACATAAGAATATTTCCAATCACAATATTGCAAGGTGAATTAGATCTAACATGCTATTTGTACTTATATCTCAAACACAAACATGTCACCAATAACAACATTGCAAGTTGAATGAAATCTAACACATGCTAGATTTCCTTCTATCGCAAACACAAGCACATAACAATATTTTAGGGTGAAATAAACATGCCATATATTAAATTTTCTTCTAGCACAAACAAGCATATTATCAAAAAAACTTTATGTAAGACAAAAGAAATCTGGTGTGTGGTAGATTTCCTTCTAGCACAAACACAAACACATAACATTGTAGGGGTTAAGAATCTAGCGCATGCCAAATTTTGTTATAGCATGAACACAAACATATTACCAACAACATTCTAGGGCAAAAGAAATATAGCACATGCTAGATTTCCTTTTAGCACAATCACAAGCACATTTCCAATAACATCATTGTGGTGAAGGAAATATGGCGCATACTAGATTTCCTTCTAGCACAAACAATTGAATTGCCAACAACAACATTGCAAGGAGAAAGAAATCTGGTGCACACTAGATTTCCTTCTAACGCATATACAACCATGTTGTCAATAGACTCATAGAAGGGTGAAATAACTCTAATGTATGCTAGATTTCCTTCTAGCACAAACACAAACACATTACAACATTTCTAGATAAAAGAAATCTAGCACATGGTAGATTTACTTCTAGCACAAACAAAAGCATATTGTCAACAACCACATTGCAGTGAAAAATAAATGTAGTGTATGCTAGATTTCTTTCGAGCCAAAATTGAAGCATGTTGCCAATAACAACATTGCTAGGTGAAGAAAAGCTAACACGTGCTAGCTTTATGCATAGCACAAACACAAGCACACAACAACATTGTAGGGTGAAAGAAATCTAGCATGTTAGATTTGCTTCTAGCATAAACAAAAGCATATTGCCAACGACAACATTGCATGGAAAAAGATATTTAGAACAACTTCCATCACAAATAGAAGCACATTTCCAATAACAACATCACAAGGTAAAATAAATTTAATGCATGTTAGTTTTACATGTAGCACAAATACAAGCATGCTATCAACAACAACATTTCATGCCAAAAGAAACCTAGTGCATGCTATATTTCCTTCTAACACAAACACAAGCACATTTCCAAGGTGAAGGAAATCTAACACGTGCTAGATTTCCTTCTATAATAAACAACCAAATTGACAACAACAATATTGTAGAGAAAAAAAAATCTAGCACAACTTCTAGCCCAAACACAAGCACACTTCCAATAGCATTGCCAACGTGAAGGAAATCTAACACGTGCTAGATTTCCTTCTATCATAAAGAACCAAATAGAAACAACAATGTTGCAGAGCAAAAGAATTCTAACACGTGCTAGATTTACGCATAGCACAAATGCAAGCACACAACAACATTGTAGGGTGAAAGAAATCTAGCATGTTAGATTTGCTTCCAGCATAAACAAAAGCATATGCCAACAACAACATTGCATGGAAAAGGATATCTAGAACAACTTCTATCACAAACACAGGCACATTTCCAATAACAACATCGCAAGGTAAAATAAATTTAATGCATGTTAGCTTTACATGTAGCACAAATACAAGCATACTACCAACAACAACATTTCATGCCAAAAGAAACCTAGCACATGTTATATTTCCTTCTAACACAAACACAAGCACATTGCCAAGGTGAAGGAAATCTAACACGTGCTAGATTTCCTTTTATAATAAACAACCAAATTGACAACAACAATATTGTAGAGCAAAATAAATCTAGCACAACTTCTATCCCAAACACAAGCACAATTCCAAGGTGAAGGAAATCTAACACGTGCTAGATTTCGTTCTATCATAAACAACCAAAAAGACAACAACAATATTGCGGAGCAAAAGAAATCTAGCATAGTTTGTAGCCCAAACACGAGAATATTTCCAATAACAACATTGCAAGGTGAAATAAATTTAACAAGTGTTAGCTTTACATGTAGCACAAATACAAGCAGACTACCAACAACAACATTGCATGCCAAAAGAAATCTAGTGCATGTTATATTTCGTTTTAACACAAATATAAGCACATTGCTAGTAAGAACATCCCAAGGTGAAGGAACTTAACACATGTTAGATTTCCTTCTATCATAAACAACCAGATTACCAACAATAACATTGCATTGTGAAAGTTCCTTCTAGCATGTCAATAAAAATATTGCAATGTGAAAAAAATGTAAGGTATGCTAGGGTTGGAAATATTGAGAGGGGGGTTGAATCAATATTTCTTTACAATTGTTATATTATGCCAGTTAAAATCACCAGTTAAACCAAAACACAAGATGTGCAACAAGAAAATAATTTTATTAATGAATTTGAGGACTCTAAAAACCAAGCTCCAACTTGTACAACAAAGTCTTTAACTCCTTCAAGGCTTCAACCCTGAATGACAACTCTAATATTCAACTACAAATCCAAGCTCCAACCTTGTATGACGACTCCAATTGTCTAGGGATCCAACCCTCTCAGTTTGCTTAAATCCCTTAAGGTGAATTCAATATTGCTTCAAGCCTCCATCAAAAACTTCAAATACTTCTAAAAAATGTATCCAAGATAGGTTTGCAAAGTGCTCTCAAATCTACCTCTACAAAAACTTCATGTCTGCTTTAGGAAAACTTTTATGGTTGCACCAACAAAACATGTCTTCAAGTGTTGATCTTCAACTATGCTCCAAGGATGACTGCTCCAACAAAACAAGTATTTAAGTGCTGGTCTTCAACTATACTCCAAGGGTGATTGCTTCAACAAAACAACTCTTCAAGTGTTGGTCTTCAACTATGCTTCAAGAGTGACTGTTGTTTCAACAAAGACTTGAAGAATGCTCAATTAATGTCATCATGAATGCACTCTACTATCAACTCAAAAGATACTCAAAGTATGTTATCATTTTATCATTCGATGAAGGTGTCTCCTAGGCTATTTATGTGTGCTTTAAATAATGTTCTTCAATCTGCAAGAATTACTTTACTATTGTTTCAAATCTGACATGATATGTTGATCAAGCCTCTCAAGGTGTAATATTCCTAATGGAAAAATTAATAGTGATAACCCAACATATATTTTTCAGCAAATGCCCATAAAACATAAATGCTCCAAACACACCAAAATGGGAAAATTGTATTATAAGGTCTTGTTGGAGTACAATATAAAATAGGAAATGTGCACCTAGGCTTACACAAGGTAAGATACAAGCCTCAGGTAGATGATTTATCAATGCCAAACTGCTGCCGGAATTTTCCCACTAGAAGGTTGCATTGGCCTTGTGATTTTTGCATTGTTGGTTGTGTTGATGCCCTGATTTGACCCCTCCTAACTGCTCATAAATTTCTAATAAATTAGTCATGGAATCCTTGTCAAAAACCCAGAAAAACCCAGAAAGGGTTTGCCCTGGTTTTGATGCTCCAAAAATGGCCCCAAATTCCTTGACCCTCCTCTAAGTGCAGAAAAACTAAAACTGTAACTAATGCTAATGCTGGAATGACTATCCCAAAATTGCTGGAAAATTCTTCTCAATTGCACCCCAAACCAACCCCAAGAAACCCAGATCTCAAAACCCCTTCACAAGCCACCCTGCAATTGTGCCTCCACAATGATTGTGCAGTTTCTGGGTATGATGACATAGTCTCTCCTCTGAAAAATCAATTTGATGTTTTATGTCAAATTCTACCCTTACAAATCTTGCTCTTTTTTCCTAGAATTGACCAAAAATTACTTCGACAATGCTACAACTCCCAAGTCCAGTTCTTCCTCCTCAACTCTCTGCGTGGCCTCCTAAACTGCGTCTCAGTTGGCCCAAAAACCGTACCACATGCGTGGCCCTCTCTCCAACTCCTGAAACTGATGAAGAATCCTTCCTAGGGTGGTACTCAGAGTCCACCCAAGAAAGGTTGAGCTTCCTCCTTGTGAAAATCTTGTGTTGAACAACACTATGTAACTCTGCTAAACAGCTAAAGCAACACTTCAATTGTCAAATTATCAAAAGGCCTCAAATGTTGCTTCCTCTCTCATATTTATAATTTTCTGTTCATTTCCTCCATGTGGGCCCCTCACTAGGAAATTCAAACCTCTTCCCTTGGCCATACGATTTCTCTCTCCTCAAGGAGTGCATATTAGTTGGGGAGGTGGCCCCCACATTCCACTAAGACAAACATTTCGACCCCCTTGTCCTATGTTTCCTCTCCAAAATTATCTTAGGCCCCCAAAATTCGCAAAATGGAAAATTTGTGGTACTATTGAAAAAATTATTTAGGAAGGGACACTACAGTTCTCCCCTCCCAAATGTTGCTTATCCCCAAGCAACTATAAAACTGGGCACTGCAAACTCTACTCATTTTCCCACGTGGCATCCTCAACTGGCAAGTCTTTCCACTTTACCAAGTGCTCCCGGATGACCATGTTTCTTAGCTTCCTCTCCCTGGTCTCCAATATGGTCTCGGGTGTCAATATCAAGTGTCCCTCTTCATCCAACATAGGCAACTCATTGACTTTCGTAACCTGCTTCCCCAACGCCTTTTTCAGGAAAGAGACATGACATATGTTGTGAATTCTACTCTCCGAGGGTAACTCCAGCTCGTAAGCTACCTCTCCAACTCTCTCGGTCACCCTGTACGACCCATAGAAGCGTTGCTTGAGCTTCTCTGCCCCTTTCTTCTTGAGTGAAGATTGTTGGTAAGGCTACAAACGTAGGTAGGCCATGTCCCCTACTTCGAAATATCTCTCCACCCTATGCTTATCAGTGTACATCTTTTGTTGATTTTGTGCTACCTACAAGTTATCCTTAAGAACCTTGAGAATATCTTGGCTCTCTTGGACCCAATCCTTTGCCCCGGGGCCCTGCTATCTCCAAATATCATGTCAGAAAAAGAAAGTGCATCATAACCATAAAGTGTTCGAAAGGGAGACATACCAATTGACATGTGGTAAGTAGTGTTGTAGCAGAACTCTCCCAGGTGTAGCCACTTCACACACGCCCTATGTTGTCCCATGCCATAATTGTGCAGGTAACCCTCTAGCCATTTGTTCACTATCTCAGTCTTCCCATACGTCTGTGGGTGATAGTTGGTGTTGGGTGTAAGCTTGGTTCCCACTAGCCAGAACAACTACTAGAAGGCCCCCATGAATCTACGGTCCCTGTCACTGACTATGTTCTTTGGGAGCCCATGCAATCGAAACATCTCCTGAAAGAACAACTCGTCCACCTGTGAGGTTGAATATCTTGATGGGATCGCAAAGAAATGGGAAAATTTAGTCAAGTGATCTACCACCACATAGATGCAATCTCTCCCTTGTATCGTTGGAAGTCCAGTGATGAAGTCCATGGACACACTCTCCCACTTCCTCTCTAGAATGGGAAGAGACTATAATAGTCGAGATGGGTGTGACAACTCTAGCTTGTTCCTATGACAGGTTATGCACTCTTGTACGTGCCTCAGCTCGTCCCCCTTAAGCCCACACCAAGAGAAATGCTCACGGATGGTACAGTAAGTCTTGAGAAAACCTGGATGTCTTGCAAGTGGGGAGTCGTGAGTTGCCTGCATAACCTTCTCTCTGACTTGGGATCCCGATACTAAGTATATTTGGTCTTTGTAGTAGATCACATCATCCATCACCTGGAATCTATCATCCACATGTGTGTCATCTAGTATCTCACAGGCATGTGTGTCCTTGGAATACTCAACCGAGAGTTGGGCCTTCCAATCACGTGCAACTACGAGCCTCCGGGAAAGTGCATCTGCCACTATGTTGTCCTTTCCCTTTACGTACTTGATCTCAAAGTCGTAAGCCTAGAGCTTACTCACCCACTTATGTTGCCTCTCCTGCAATGTATGTTGCTCCAGGAAGAATCGATGATTGTTATGATCAGTCTTCACCTTTAACCAGTTCCCCACCAGTTACTATCTAAATTTGGCCAAGGCTTGCAACAAGGCCAACATCTCATTGTCATAAATGAAGTCGCTCATGGGGTAGCAACTTTCTACTCTCAAAGGCTATGGGGTGGCCTCCCTACGTCAACATGGCCCCAACTCCCTCACCTAAAGCATCACACTCCAATACAAACGTTCGAGTGAAATCAGGCAAAGCAAAAATAGAACAGTTGCTCATAACCTTCTTGCGACACTAAAATGCCTCAAGTGCTACATGTGTCCACTCAAAATCCCACTTCTTCCTTAAGTTTGTAAGGTGTGCTGCAAGCTTTGAGAATCCTCTCACAAATCTCCTGTAGTACGTACAAATTCCCGGGAACCCCGTTAGCTTAGTTACATTCCTGGGTGTTGGCCAATACAAAATGGCCCTGATCTTCTCCTGGTGTACCTTCACTCTGTCCTCTGGGCCAATCACATGCCCAAGGTACAACATCTATGTCAATCCAAACTCACATTTGGACATCTTCGCATACAATTGTTGCTCCTCTAGTATGATAAGTACAACCTCCAAATGTTGAAGGTGCTCCTCCCATGTCCGGCTATAGATGAGTATGTTGTCAAAGAAGACAAGGACAAAGTGTCGCAACTGCCCAAGAAATATGTGGTTCATACAAGACTAAATGTAGCCAGAGCGTTGGTTAGCCCAAAGGGCATCACCAAGAACTCAAAATGCTTGTAGTGGCAACGAAAGGCAATCTTGGGGATGCCATGCTCCCTCACCTAGATCTGGTGGTACCCGTAGCACAGATCTATCTTAGAGAAGTATTTCGCAGCTCTAAGCTCATCCATCAACTCATCAATGCACAAAATAGGGTACTTTTTCTTCAATGTCTTCTTATTAAGGGCCCTTTAGTCAATGCACATGCGTAGTGTACCATCCTTCTTCTTCACCAAAACCACGCAAGAAGCGAAGGGACTTGAACTGGGACTAATGTGCTCTAATCTTAGCAGCTCCTAAATGGCCCTCTCAATCTCATCTCGATAGGATTTGGGATACCTTTACGAGGTCATGATAACTGCATGCACTCCCTCCTCCAACTCGATAGTGTGTTCGAACCCTTGGCTTCGTGGCCTGCCTAGAGGGATATCCCAAAAAAACCCCTGATGCCTCTCAAATAGGGCTCGTATGTGCATTGGCCGTGGTTGGGCCCCTATCTCCGAAATTCTCAGCTCGACTACCCACTCTATGTCCCCATATCGTAGATCTACCTCCATCCAATGTGTTGAAACTGTCTAGGGTGGGTAAGAGTGCATCCCCCTAAAAAATACTAGCTTCCCATCTAGCCCCATAAACTCCATCTCTAACTTTTGCCAGTTAGTGGTGACACCCCCCAATGAGTATAACCACTAGACACCCAACACCACGTTGGTCTCTGGGACACTAAAAAAAGGTGATCAATAACTGAGTAGTTCCCCATCACCACAGCCAACCCGGGAGCGTACTTCGTGCACTACATGGTTCGGTCTCCTGGCACCAACAAGAACCCCTCAAATGTCTCTGTGTGGATGCCCTTACGCTCTACCATCTGGGAATCAATAAAGTTGTGGGTGGCCCCACTGTCTACCCGAAATGAAACTCATTGCCCTTGTACCATCCCCCTAATCTTGACTGTCAAATTCTTCAAAACTCCCAGAAGTGAAGCAAGAACTCCCCCTGATGGGGAAAACGGTCCCCCTCTAGGTGGTAGTGGTGGTGGTGGTGCTCCCCCTGATGATGGTCCTCCCTCATCTCCCGGATCAGCTCGAACCTCAAACTCCTCATCCAACTCACTATCTGAATACACCTCAATGTAGTGGACCTTGCCCTTGGTGCACTTGTGCCCAAGTGCCCAGGGTTCTTGGCACATAAAGCACAACTTCCTCCTCCCAAGGTCCCTCTGGGTCTCCTCGTCCATCTTACCACGTCCTCCATCCATCTAGGGTGGTCTAGTGTCTCGGTTCTCGTGTGGTGTAGTGGGTCTAGTGGGGACAAAGGATCAAGTCTTGGGCACAACGTCAATCATATCTCAGATCCTGGAGATAGCATCTGTCAAATATGTGGGCTTGTACGCCCTCACCCAACCACCCAATGGCTCTGCTAGCCCTTCGGAAATAGCATGATCAACCAAGCCTCTAAAATGTTAGTCACCATCATTGGCAGTCCCTGAAACTCCATAATGTATGCCTTTGCACTGCCAGTTTGTCTCAGATGGGCTAACTCCCTAAAATGTAACTCTGGTCTTTCCTCTCAAACCTCTCCAATAGCCTCTAGGTGAACTCTATGTAAGAAGTGATGTGAATATGTCGCAACATGATTAGCCCATGGTACCACCACTCTTGGGTATCCCCTTCCAAATGAAGGGTAGCAAACCAAATAGCATCGCTCTCCCACATGGGGTTCAGGTGGAAGTATGTATCTAGCTTCTGAACCCAAGCCCTGGCATCCAATTGTTCCAGTGCAAGAACTACAGTGAAGCTCACGGGAATTATCGTTAATGTATTTTGCATAATTTTGTGTAATCAATGTTTAAAATAGTACTGATAACGGGTAAACCCACAGTCCCCATGTTCCTATGCATATAAAAATGCACCTCCAACCTTTAATCCAATACCAATTCTCAGCCTGGCCAATTTCTCAATAATTTACTTGTGGGACTGGAAATTTAACTAATGTGGAAGCTCCTCTTCTTTCTATACTTGGGGTTTCATCCTGATAACAACCCCTCCTCATTAAAGTGAACTCAACATTTCACTCCATGCATTATATACCCCATATAATGGTCAACAAGCTTTTATTAATCCAAATACTATTCGGACCCACATTTCCTTAAGATACATATATATATTGGCCATATTATTTCACTCTTCCCCGGAGTTCACTAACCAACCTTGTATGTTCAACCTTACAAACTTTGACTTTAATCCATAGCAAACCCCGTAACATATCACAGTTCCCAAGTTCGGATTAGTTGATTTAATACTGATGCATTCAAATATAAATCAATAATATCATAAGAACCTTCGCACATTTTTACACACCACATATGTACATTCGTTCTTATATAACCCCGACTTGATTAAAACCCAACCGCCAAACAACAAAACAACATTGGGCCCGCAATAGATTGCCTTGCAGTAAGTGTCGAACGGATCCGATGGTTCGACTTTCATCGCGCTTCCGCGAACGATTCCAACGATAGTCGCCCTATGAAGGTGCACGTCATTTAATTCTCCAAGTTCACACGATGGACTGGGCCCCAGCGCTTAAACTGCCCTTCTCATCCAACAGTCACAGGCTTATCGCTCCAGCTTTGGTGATCCAATGATCATAATGAAGTTTCGCGTTTTTTTTTTTTCTTTCGAGGGTTAACACCCAAAAAAAACGCGATATAAATGGTTTTCGAAAACCACTTAAATCCACGTGTCAGACAAAGACATATATCGCATTTTTTTGAGCGGGTTCTCTTACCACTTTTCAATAACGCGAGACCACCGGTTTTCTCCTCCAAACCGCCTTTACTATTCAACCCTCACGGTTCCGGTTCCCGCTTCTTCAAGGTTCCGCTCCTCCTTCGCTTCGGTCCACCTTTCTGCCTCTAACTTTAATATAACCCCACGGCCTTACTTCCTACGCAAACTTGCGTTCCAACGCTGAGGTTGTCTTCGAAAGCTAACTCCTTATCAACCAGACGTTAAAACAATAGCTCCGTGCCTCTCAAGTGATGAGAATTCACCATAATCTCGCTATTATCCTTCAGTGTGACCTCAACCAACCCTGTCTCAACCAATACATGGGTTCCCTCCATTATATACCGAACCTCACCTCCGAGCTCTATTATAGAGTTTCTTCCTTCGCGTAACAGGTACATCTGAGCTCTATTACAGAGTTTTCTTCCTTCGCACAACAGATTTCACCTATCTGTTACGAAATTAGTCACACAGGGTCCCAATTCATAATACTCTACCACGGTATCGTCGTTTATCTATCAAGGGCGTACAGGAACACCATTCAATCATTCAAGGCACAATATCAACCTTGGCTAGCATCAACTCTCCTATTATATGTGGGAAATCATTCAAGCCCAATTTACAGAATATATATTCCACATTGCCACATAGTTGTTTATTGAATGCAAACCCATTCACACAGGATTGGGTCAATCAAAGCATTTTCGCACAGAAACTAAATCAACCTATCCGCATACATCCAGGAACAATTTCCTTCATTCTTATAGACAATGAAATTACTTACAAAACTACTTGCTTTGGCCAGATATTCAGGTCTGTGGCCTTCTACCTCATTTCTCTGCCTCTCTAAATTCTACAGGTCTTTCCCTCCCTATGAATGCCATTGAGGCTTACAATTATACAAGAAAATAACAAATCGACTCAGTTCCTCTAAAAGCTCAACAAAACTCTTCAGATTCCCGAATTCCTAAAATTAGCCTGACAAACTGAAACTAAATTGACTTCTCCTGTCCTCTAATCATTCGAGGGCAGTTACAATTCTCTCTACATTTACTCAAACTTAATAAAAACCTACTGACTTCATTACAAAAGAACCTGATTCTCTTGAAGCTAAAAAACCCCTAAGTCTAACAAAATGCATGAAATTTGCTTTGGCCTAATGCCCCTGCATCAAACTCCCAAGGTTAAAATGAATCATGATCTCCTGATCATGTGCTCTTAAAACTCTGCCTCCTGGATCCCATCCTTTGTTCTGCAACTGTTCATCTGTTGCAGTATTCCTTTTCTGCAATCCTTCAGGTTTCCATACTTCGTTCTGCAACTTGCTTCCCGCTATGCTTTCACAGTCTGTGACTGTTTTTCTCTTGTTGTTGTTGTTTCTCTGCCTTCTTGCTGTCGTCTTCTTCTTAGACAACCTTTCCATCAGCTTTCTCATAATATCAATTTCCCTGTCTAATATGTCTTCTGACTGCTGGGTACTGCTCCATCCTGATTGTTGAACTTCTACTTGTTCAGTTCTTACTGCTGCCCTAGCTCCTACTCCTACTTCCACCCTATCATCCATACCCTCTTGTTTTTTGCAACAGTAAAACTCTTCCTGATTGTCATCCATGACAATTTCTTTACTCTCTGTTTTTAGCAATTCTCTGGACTGGTATTTAAATTTCCAATCACTATCATCATCTCTTTTCCTATCTTCTTGGACCAAACATCCTTTAGTCCTTCCATCAACACCTGCAATCATAAAACAACCACCAAATTCATGAAATCCTTGTGTCTCTTCCTCCTCTGGCAACACTTCAATCTGTTGCTCTGACATTTCCTCCAGCAACACTTTAATCTGCTGCTTTATCATTTCACTCCCTTCTCTAAATGTTTTCAGCAAACAATTTAGCCATCTATTTTCAAGTATTGCATCAACACGCTGCAAACTTGTTTCAGCATGTTCTTCTTCTTCTTCCTTGACAATCTTCTGTAATTGTCTTCCATCTGCTTGATTGATTCTGGCAATCCAATCAAGTGCTCCAAGTATTGTGTCTTCATCTCCTATCAGAATAAAATTTTTGATTCTCCATTGCTATGGCAGTCCCAAAAATCTGCCCTACAATCTTCTCTCTGTCCATCAAGAAAATCTACTCCTTCTTGTCATTATCAGTAACAACAAGTCCCTTTACATGAGGCATGATAGTCTCACTTTCCTTCAACTGCAACAGTTCATCTTCGTCCAAGACAACTCCAACAGATGGATTGTCTTCTATAATATCTGTCAACACAGCCAAATCATCAATTTCAACACCACAAGACCCAATGGCCTCAATTGATGATTCAATCACCAATTCTTCTTCTTGCAGTCCTAAGTCCTTTCCAAGACTCAGACAATATTCCTTGTCATTATTCTCTTGCATCCTCACATTCTGCAAACCCCAATTCTGAAATTGAGGTTCTCCTTCCTACATTGACTCCTGGGTTTTCAGCATAAGCTCCAGCAACTTGATTTCTTCATTCCATGTATCCACCATTTCCACAGAATCATTTTCCTTCTCTTTTAATTGACTTCCCAATGGTGTCAATTTATCTTCAGCATCAACAGAATCTACATTCATAAAACAATTTTCAAAACAGAAGTCATAAGGTCTCAATGCCTTTTCTTCTGCCAGCATTTCAGTATGCTGTCATGAATTTTCCTCCACCATCAACACATCAGTACGCTGATCCAAACTTCCCAAAGAATTCTCTGAAGAATTCCCAAGACTGCCAACTAGTCTTCTTTCCACTCCATCTGCTCCCAAGATGTTTTCCTGCTCACTGTAGTGAAATCTGCCTTCTGCAATCTCCCTTTCATACTCTGAATTCTCCAGCAAATATTCCAACAATGAAATTTCTCTGTGGCATTGCTGGAGTATTTCATCATCATTCACTATCCTTGCATGCATACACAAACCTTTAGTTTGTGGACCAGGAGCTCCAACAGCCTCAACTGGTATTTCACATATCAGTTCTTCAAACTGATCCTCTCCTTCTTCATCCACAAGGATTTCTCCCTGTGCTGCAACAGCTTCACTCACAAATGTATCACTCTTCCTTCAGTCAAGAGGCATTCTCCAACACTGCATTTTCCTTAAGAGTATTCATCTTCTAAGGGATGCTTCTTCACACTTGTGACAGCTTCACAAGATTGCTCATCAGCCTCTGCAAAACCTGTAATCACATCACAATTATCAGTTACAAAAATACAAGGTTCTACATCATCCAGCTGATCTGGATTTTTCCAACAACTCAAGAAACCATCACTAATTTCCTCTTCAGCAAGACAATCTTCTTGTTGTCTCAAACCTCCACTAGGGTTCATAAGATCTCCTGCAGATCTCCATTCTTCATTAGTACTCTGTTCTGCTTCACAAACAGAACCTTCTCTTCCCAACTCAGCTGCTCTGAGTTCTACACATTCCAACTGTACATTCCTCCTCTGTTCAAGCTTTCTCAGCTTTTCTGCAGACATACAAGAATCATCACAAGTAAATTCATTTGACCCCTTGGTCTCACTTGAAGTTTCAGTCTTTAAGTCCTTCTCCAAATACTCAATCACTCTGAGTATTTCCTTCTTCTATTGAGCATTTATCATTTGCTCTCTCTTCTTCTGTAGCCCATGCAACTTTACTTCCTTCTTCATGAGCCAACCAACTCTCTGGCTTTCCTCTACCATCATCTTTTCCAGTTTTTCAACCTGTTTTGAGATCTCAACTACCTCTTTCCAATACTCTGCATCAGTCAACTGTTGCCTTATGCCATTTGTCTTGGCATCTTCCTCTTTTCTGCTGTGGCCTCTCTCAGAACCTCTGTTGTCTCTTCTATGACTTTTGGAATTCATCTTCTCCTCCATCATGAGTTTCTCACTCATCAGCTGCACCAAACCTCTACAACAGCAAGCCCTCTTGCTGCAACTTACCTCACCAATCCTTTCCTCAGGATCTGGGCTCTTAGCAAGTACTGGTTCACTCTTTCTGGAACCTCTTGAGCACTCTCTTCTGCTCTTTCTAGGCTTCACTCTGCAAATTTTCTCAAGAACACATTTGTTCTTCTTTCATCCAACCTCTGTTGGGAATCCTCCAGGTTCTGCCACACTTCTTCTTCACCTTAGAATCCTCTGTTGGACTCTTTCATCACTACTCTCAAAGTTGTGATCTACTTTTGCTGAGAGCTCTTCAATTGCCTGCAATCTAAGTTCTGCAAACAATACTTTAAACCAGAGTTAAACACTGCTCATTAACGCACCTTCAAGATTCTGTATAATCTTGCTTCTTCTTTCACCTGCACTGCACCTCTGTATGCTGCAATCTTCAAGACACTTTGTCTTCAACTTCAGATTCTACAAATATGAGTTATCAACCTTCACTGTATGGTTATTCAAATCTGCAATCTTCTCCCCATCCAACCTTTAGTTGAATACCAGGCTCACTGCCATCAAAACTCTGTCTACACTTTCTGCAACCATAACTCTGCAACTATAAATCTCAAATCAGATTTAAAGCTAATTTACCTGCAAGATTCCTCCACGATCTTGTTCTTCTGCAACTCTCTGTTCACTGCAACTCTGTGTACCTTCACTACACACCTCCTCAAACCTGCAGTCACTCTTAAACAGATTTAAAACTTCAAAAATTCCTCACTGCCTCTACCAAGCATGTATTCCAAAATTAATCTTCAAAAGAGCTATTCTAGCTCTGATACCACTTCAGAACGGGTAAACCCACAGTCCCCATGTTCCTGTGCATATAAAAATGCACCTCCAACCTTTAATCCAATACCAATTCTCAGCCTGGCCAATTTCTTAATAATTTACTTGTGGGACTGGCAATTTAACTAATGTGGAAGTTCCTCTTCCTTCTATACTTGGGGTTTCATCCTGATAACAACCCCTCCTCATTAAAGTGAAATCAACATTTCACTCCACGCATTATATACCCCATATAATGGTCAACATGCTTTTATTAATCCGAATACTATTCGGACCCACATTTCCTTAAGATACATATATATATTGGCCATATTATTTCACTCTTCCCCAGAGTTCACTAACCAACCTTGTATGTTCAACCTTACAAACTTTGACTTTAATCCAGAGCAAACCCCGTAACATATCACAGTTCCCAAGTTCGGATTAGTTGATTTAATACCGATGCATTCAGATATAAATCAATAATATCATAAGAACCTTCGCACATTTTTACACACCACATATGTACATTCGTTCTTATATAACCCTGACTTGATTAAAACCCAACCACCAAACAACAAAACAACATTGGGCCCACAATAGATTACCTTGCAGTAAGTGTCGAACAGATCTGACGGTTCAACTTTCGTCGCGCTTTCGCGAACGAATCCAACGACAGTCGCGCTACGAAGGTGCACGTTGTTTAATTCTCCAAGTTCACGCGATGGACTGGCCCCAGTGCTTAAACTGCCCTTCTCATCCAACAGTCGCAGGCTTATTGCTCCAGCTTTGGTGATCCAACGATCATAATGAAGTTTCGCATTTTTTTCTTCTGAGGGTTAACACCCAAAAAAAAACGCGATATAAATGGTTTTCGAAAGCCACTTAAATCCACGTGTCAAACAAAGACATATATCGCGTTTTTTTTAGCGGGTTCTCTTACCACTTTTCAATAACGTGAGACCACCGGTTTTCTCCTCCAAACCGCCTTTACTATTCAACCCTCACGGTTCCGGTTCCCGCTTCTTCAAGGTTCCGCTCCTCCTTCGCTTCGGTCCACCTTTCTGCTTCTAACTATAATATAACCCCACGGCCTTACTTCCTACGTAGACTTGCGTTCCAACGCTGAGGTTGTCTTCGGAAGCTAACTCCTTATCAACCAGGCGTTAAAACAATAGCTTCGTGCCTCTCAGGTGATGAGAATTCACCATAATCTCGCTATTATCCTTTAGTGTGACCTCAACCAACCCTGTCTCAACCAATACATGGGTTCCCTCCATTATATACCGAACCTCACCTCCGAGCTCTATTATAGAGTTTCTTCCTTCACGCAACAAGTACATCTGAGCTCTATTATAGAGTTTCCTTCCTTTGCACAACAGATTTCACCTATCTATTACGAAATTAGTCACATAGGGTCCCAATTCATAATAATCTACCACAGTATCGTCGTTTATCTATCAAGGGCGTATAGGAACACCATTCAATCATTCAAGGCACAATATCGACCTTGGCTAGCATCGACTCTCCTATTATATGTGGGAAATCATTCAAGCCAAATTTACATAATATATATTCCACATTGCCACATAGTTGTTTATTGAATGCAAACCCATTCACACAGGATTAAGTCAATCAAAGAATTTTCGCACAGAAACTAAATCAACCTATCCGCATACATCCAAGAACAATTTCCTTCATTCTTATAGACAATGAAATTACTTACAAAACTACTTGCTTTGGCCATATCTTCAGGTCTGTGGCCTTCTACCTCATTTCTCTGCCTCTCTAAATTCTACAGGTCTCTCCCTCCCTATGAATGCCATTGAGGCTTACAATTATACAAGAAAATAACAAATCAACTTGGTTCCTCTAACAGCTCAACAAAACTGTTCAGATTCCCGAATTCCTAAAATTAGCCTGACAAACTGAAACTGAACTGACTTCTCCTGTCCTCTAATCATTCGAGGGCAGTTACAATTCTCTCTACATTTAATCAAACTTAATAAAAACCTACTGACTTCATTACAAAAGAACCTAATTCTCTTGAAGCTAAAAAACCCCTAAGTCTAACAAAATGCATGAAATTTGTTTTGGCCTAATGCCCCTGCATCAAGTACTCTTGTGGGTATAGAAGAGAGCCTTTGGAAATATGTCAAAACTTATAATTCCATTTTGAACTTTATCCTCCCTTTTTTTGAAGGGATAATCAGTGCTCCAGATGTCAAAAATATGTTGAGCCCTCTTGCTCTTTGCAGTATGGGTAAAGCCACAACCTTTTTACTTTAATATACAACATAATTGTGACTATGAAATAATGTGTGTTAATGTTGCAGACCTTAATTAATAAGGACCAACAATAGAACATTGATAGAGCTCATAAAGGTATCTAGAACCTGAATCCTTCAAAGACCTTGGTCCTGACGTCATATTGTTGCATAAAACTAACAAAACTTATGTTCCCCAAGGAGATCTGGGAATTAGGTTGATGAAAAAAATCATAACTCCAAAGTTTTTGGACACATTGAATTAACCAAGACATTGACAAATTCACATCACACAAATATTGTCACAAGTTGCACCCCTATGTAAAGATCCCATAATGGATTCGTGAAACAAGGAGGCCTGTGAGAAATGCGCAAAGGTTGTGGAGAAGTTGTCGTTCATATTGCTCAGTGCTGGAACTCATATCTCAAAGCTCGTGGTTTCGACATGAGTATTTCAATTCCACATTTGATGACCACACTTTGTTTCCGAAGTTGAATCATTACCAGCACGCCTTGTGCCAAAGCTGTTACCATCACGCCTTGTGCCAGAGTTGGCTCTCGACGTGAGTCCACAAAAAAACATGGGGGTACTCATTGCACTTGGTCAAGATGAGGTTGGATGGTCGCAAATGAGGTGAAAGGATGGAGAAGGGATTGGAGTAAATCATTAGGATTGTGATTAGCGTATTCTCAAAGTGTTTCCCTTTGGATTTGATTTGGTGAGAACTTAGAAGTCAACCTTTTAGAGCATGATGAAGGAAAACTAAGGTATAAATGAGTTCAGCCACCAATAGTATCATGTTTAAAACTTAAGTATTGAAGAAGGAAGCCACAATTCGTATCCATTTTGAAGGGATACGATAATTACAATTCTTTGACTTTTAAAATTTAGAAAAAATGCATATTTTCTTTTGTATCAGGGAGATGTTTAGTCCCAATTTTTTTATGTACCCAAAATTTTCCTACTCATACTGTATCCGTATACAAATTCAACCTCGGTTACTATGTCTTCAACATGGCATCATCATAATGGAAGTGATCTCATTCAAGCCTTGTCCTTTAATTTGCAATCTCTATTGAGAGGACTGAAAATTCTCTGCTCCATAGACATTTGCCCAACTAAAGGTTTGAAACTCTTCTTCTTTCTTTGTCTACTATAGATGAAACTCGTTATCAAACCTTGCTACAACAGAATATTTTCTTCCAGTGCCATCATTATATTCTTATAATTTTTGAAGCCCTAAAACTTCTTATATTCACATACAATTTCCCTTCACCATTTTAATCATCTTACTCGAGTCTCTTTCCGGGATTCCATAAACATGGTTTCCATGTCTCTGTTTAAACAAATTTTCAGCACCAACACTAGAAATTGGATGCATTTTCCAAGAGTTGTTGCCAATGAAAAAACAAACAAGAATTACCAACTTTGCATGGTTGCAAATAAATCCCCATCCCATCTTTCCCTTCTGTATTTTGAGGCTCCATCAAACTTAAGCTTGAAGAAGCCTCTACATATTCTCATCAATATAATAACCCTTTAAAGTGGGGTTTCTTGAGATCTGTCGTTTAATACTGAATGGTGCATATCTTGATATTTGTCTTTCAATACTGAATGTTGCATTACCAAAAAACATTGTTAGCAACACTGCTTCATTTCGATTTTCAAGCCTCAATGCCAGACGGTATTTAACAAAAGAGCCATTTATCATTGCTTTTTTGGCCAGTTGTAGGCAAACACAAGTCTCAATGTTTCATAGTTTGAGAGGTGCTTCTGAGATGATTAATGTAGCAGCAACAATGCTTTTACTCTGTAACATTGACTGAATTTCAATGCATTAATTGCTGGTATATGCCTTATCAATGCATACATTTTAGAGAACAAATCTAGCATCACAATTAGGCCTTTGTGCATTTATTTCAATCAATGTCAGCAAGGATCGGTTGCATATCCTTACTGGTATTTGCTTCTCTCCATGCAAACCTTTAAATACATCCCACAAGCCAATCACAATTTCAAAGCATCATCTTTTCAAGCCAAAAGGCATCATCACACACACACAGATATATATATATATATACTGCAATCCATCCTGACCCAACCAACCCCTATAATTTATTATGAACTCAAATTCAGATAAAAAATGTTACAAGGGACAACTTAACCGGTAGAAGTTTATTGAAAATCATAGCTTGTCTTTATGAATTCCATGCAATCCTCCACATAAAATTTACCAAATAGTATGTCTATCATAATGTATTCCATAATGATTCTGAGTCCAGGCTAAACATATCCGTACCAAATCCAAGCAGAAGGTGGCAATCACCACACACTCGAAGGTTCTTAATTATCTAAATAGTTGTCCCACGGGATGTCTTAATAAGCCCAAAATAAATGGCCAGCTTCTCACTGTGGTGGCAAGGAAATTGTTCCTTATGCTCCTCTTCAACATCGTTCAGTACAAATCTTATGTCAGGTACATAACCTGTTGCATTCATCTCCCTAGACAATCTATACAACTCTTCAATCTATCCCTATAATATTCTCCTCTTTCAAGCATTCTACAACATTTTCACAGGTAAGTCCAGCCTCTGGAATGTTGTTAGCTTCCAGGATATTGAAGCATTACTCTTCTTCAAAGCCCTGGCTTTGATGATGGCAGCAGAGGTAGATACCAGTGGGCATAATAGAAAACCTATGACCAGAACCAACTTTCTCTACAATCTAGCTCTAGCTTCTAAAAGTCTGCAGAGGTTAGTCTACAACGAAGGTTGAAATCTTTCCCATTAATTGGAAAAATGACAGCATGGAAGATTCAAAAGAACAAGGTGAGAATAGGCAAGGACTCGTAGATTTGCTGTAAAGACAATTTCAAACTGTGTAAGGAGCTAATAAGAGATCTCTATCTCTTAGCGATTTATTCCATGGAAAATGCGGCAACAAATGATGGTAGGAATATTTGATCTCATGGCTTGAAGTTAGCATGGGATTTGAAATTTCAAGGAGTAAAAACTGAGGAAAGGAACCATAGCTTAAATTCTAGTGAAATTAAACTTTTTGAACAAGATAAGCTAATTTAAATGGTCAAAAAATGAGGGGTCTGACGAATATATTTCCTTAGTAGAATACATGCTAAAGATGGAAGAAGAAATGATGAGGGAAAGATCCCTGTGGTGTCACTTAGTCTGAAATTTAGAAATTCCTCTTAAAGATAAATCTTTCTCTGGTTAACTTTCGACAACAAAATTTTAATTTGGGATAATTTCCAGAAGATAAGCATGCAGGAATATATATTTTTTGTAAGATAAATGAGGAATCCGTGGATGACTTGTTTGTTTCCTGTTTTTGGAGCTTGCCTATGGATAGCCTGTAATATATTGATTTATTGAGAAGCACAAATAGGGTATAGTTCCAGTACAGATGGGCACAGAGATGCTAGCAATGATGAGAAAGCTGACAGGTGACTGATTGATCCCAGATCAAATCAGCGTGGCAGCCCAGTGCGAATATATAAATGGGGGTGGGTACTTTTCACCTTCATTCAGTAGAATTTCCAGGAGCAATCAATCATATATTAAATTATAAAAGGATGCATTAAGTAGCCATCTGAGGTCTGAGGCTGGAGAAACCATACCATTGTTTCCTTTTCCAATTGGTTCATTGATCAAAGCATGATTCTGGAGGTGGTTCCGTAGGAGAAATAAATGGTGCAGAGGACTCTCACTAAATTTTTTTATTAAATGGGGCAGAGGACTCAGTACTTTACAATCTTTTTGTGATTTAAGGTATTTAGTTATCTAGAAACATAAAGATCTTCCTAGATCTAGAGTTGAGACCAACACAAGTAGCCCATAAAATTAGGAATACTTGCAGTGGAAATTGATCTTCCTCGAAAGAGTAATCAGCCAAAATTATAAACGAAACAGTAACATAGCTACGACTAAGCCTGGGTGATTTTCGATGGAGCCTGTCAAGAAGTTCCAGGTTTGTGTGGGTTGTTGTCATTCTATTTGTGGATTGACATCACCATTTCATGCTAAATTTAGCATTGGTAATTTGCACAATAATCAAACAGAAATTTATGCTATGTGGCTCCTCTAGAAAACAACAGCAGATAGGGTATAAAAAAGTTGCAAGTGTTTTGAGACTCAAAGTTGATGGCGGATTGGTCTAATAATAAGTGCACAACAGATAATTTGTTAGTCGACCCTAGGGGAGATTTGATGGTCTATCTTTTGCACATATCTTTAAAGATTTTAATACTCTGGAAAATTAGTTATTAAAAAAAGCTTTGTTACTATAGGATGGGTCCCTTACTGAACAAGAGTTCAGGAGGAGGGATATAATTATCAGCTTCTGAAAGTTTGTTGTTCTGATGTAGGGTTCAAAACCCCTAGAATTTGTTTCATATGTCTCTATGTTGCTACTGCAGTACTTGTAGACTTTTGGCTGCATGTAGAAAGAGAATATCTAATTTTATGAAGGCTTCCTTCAAGGAGACTAGGCAGATTGTTTATAGATTGTCATAGAATAGAATTAGGGATAGTTTTAGGACTGTTTTAAAGACCGTTATTTTTGGAGCCTGAAAAGGAAGAATGATTTATATTCTAATTTCACACAATAACTTTATTAATGTCCAGACTACAAAATTAAATCAATGGGACTAAAACAGGACATCCACTGTAACTACATAATGGAAGTTCCTATAGCTACAATATCAACAACAGAAAAAGAGCTAAGTACATAGATAGAATTAAGAAAAACATAATGAATGCAGAAGAACAGTCACAAAAAGAGTGTTGATCAAAGCATTCCCCAGTGGAAACCCCAAAAGTTAAAATTTCCAAATATTACCTTAGCTTAGGGTCTAACAACTAGAGAAAATATATTGAGTGAAACATTACGAAATAGTTCTCACAAAATATGGGTTTAACTATAAAAGGAATAATTCTTCAAACATTGTAAACCATTAATGGAACTTGGCAGAGATGAGATAATTACAAATAACTGCGAGTTTTTTATTTTGATACTAAAGAATTGGTGTATCAACTTGTCAACATTTGGGTAAGAATTAGTAATCCCTTGTTCAATAGAAATTCAAAAAGCTTAGATTTTTGGACTTCACAAGAATATTTCCTGGCATAGAGAGGTAGGACATGACAAACATAGACAATAGCAAAACATAACTTACATAGAAGCCCAGTTACAAACTGGAAGGCAACTAGATTTTGCTGATTGAAAGGAACAAGGTAAGAATAGGGGAAGAGCCCTCGATTAGTTGTAAAGGCAATTCCAAACTGTGTAAGAAGCTAATAAGAGATCTCCATCTCTTTGGGATTTTTTCAATGGAGATATAAGGACATCAACAATATAATTCTTCACAAAACCAAAATAAGTAGGGTTGATTGTTCATTGAAACCATGTAATAAGTGATTAAAATCTTTCGGTGACCAAATCTATTCTGATGTGATTTTCACCGAAAGATTTTAATCACATTTTATGGATCACAGAAGCAAAATTCCTAACCATGTAATAAGTCCACTAGTACAAAATTGTTTGCAATATCAACGATTTAAGAAACCAGATCCAACTGCAATAATGATATGTTAATAAAAACTAGGTAGGCCATATTAATCTAATATCTATTGTGTTATTCTCGCTTACTGTATTGGAGTCTAACTGTACTGAAGATTATCCACAGGCTTAAAGAATTGGAGCCCGGTTATCTTTCCTATGGGTACCTGCAGCCCAAAATGTAGACCCGCAGGAAAAACATCTCTGCTTCCAAAAAAACATCCCCACTTCGCGCAACATTGGTCTCAACATCAAAGCAATTCAACGTTGATTTCATGGACTTGATTTATGCTAAGAAATCCCACCAACATCAACAATCAAATAGGAATTATGGTCATCGTCGTGGCTTTCCTGGAGCCTCCCAAGGGTTTTCATGTAATGAACGTGTTTCAAAGCAACACCTGTTCCAGAAAACCAATTGGTAAGGAGGCTTTAAAAATCCACTTGTCATTTTATTGCATATTTTATTTCAAATTTACACCAAAAACATCACTATAATTTTCTAGAGTTACATAATCGTAATATTCTTATACTATGTTCCTGCATAAAGGGAATCAACGGGATTACTTTTATTATCATAATATCAAATGTATGTAATACAAAGGTCTCTGTCACTATATCCCTGCTATCCACAACATCAACTAATGTTTGTTGAGGAGCATCTTCAACCACTTCCTTACCAATACAAGACATGTTGAAGCCATATACATTTTCCCAAAACGATAGACTAGTTCTCTATAGACATGTTAGCTATGTTTGGAAGGATTGCTCCACCATGTTTCAACCAATGATCACAAGCATAAATAACTGAGCTGAGCATTGATTCATAAAGCAGGCAGTATCCCATCCACTCACTCACTATCACATCTACACTTTGACTTTCAATTTCCATGCATTTATCAATATCTTCTATCATGTTGTGGACTACAGTAATAACTCCACACGAGTTCTGATTTTTGGCATTCTCACTTTCTTCTTTGAGCATGTTATTTGCTTTTGCAGCCTGACAAGCTACAGATGCCATCTTCTCACTTGCTTCGACTGCAATTAGTTTTGCAGCTCCTGCCTTAGTTGCAAATAAACTTAAATCCATGTTCCACATCCAACATCCATAACCACAACTCGCTTAAAAAGAGAAGGATTGTTCAAAATAGCTCCCATGTATGCATCCATTCGTACCTGATCACTAAGCATTTCCCCGTGAATTGCAAACCAACTATAAGCACCATAGTAACTCTCATTGATGCTCTTAATTTACTTTTCTGCCACATTTTCAAAAATTACTGTGGATCTTTTATCCTTTGTCTTCACAAGAAAAGATTGTTGAGAAGTTTGCTCTGCTATGATGACACCATTGGAATTATTATTATTTGAATTGAGATCATACACTTTTTTTCTATTATTAGCTGCACCAGTACCTATAGCTTTAGCAGCTGACTCTTTGGTGCTAAGATTAGTTAGAGCTAAATCTGAGAGTTCAACCTAGATAGTATTGACTAAGTCATTAAAGTGAATGTGGCTCTTATTACACGCTTTCTTTAGGCCATGCCAAGAAACATGTGCAGGCCTCTTCCCTGACGTGCCAAGAAATATATCTATCTCCAGCACCTGTAGTGCATTACCTTGGGTATTTGGCTACACCTCATCTCTTAGCCTACATCCAGCGATTTTAAGTCCCAATTACTGGGAAAGCAAGGTTTACCATGAAAGGCGGAACATAAAGAATGCTCATTATGGCACCTTTTTCCTCGACATACCACATAATGCAACCAGATTCAGACCCAGAATGACTAAAACGGTGCATAGGATACACCCACTCAAATATAAATTCTAGATTCAGATCCAGAATGAATGAAATGGTGCATAAGATACACCCACTCAAATCTACATTCTTTGCGCAGCGAACACTCAAGGGTATTTATTCCAAAATAGTTAATCAACAAGTTTCTCTAAAATAATACCATCATTTCACATTTTAAGTCAGATTACTCAGAATTACGAGAGTTTATGTGAACTAATCAACAACAATTTATGTTTTTCTTAAGCGTTCACATGACAGCAACACAAATGTGTGTACATGTATGTTTCTTCGTTTATTTATAGTAGATTTATTACCTAGATCAGGCAGTTGAACATCTGATGTGTCTTTTCCACTTCAAAAGCACCACCTATATAGCTCAACATTGTATCAATCGAGGTTCTAATTCCAAATATTTGACGTAAAACAGAACACTTCTCAATTTTGTAGTCTCTTATTTTATGCATCCCTGAAATTGGTTTCTGGTGGGTCTGGAGCGCATTTCTGGAACCTGGAAACCACCTTGCAATCGTTTCTGGGATGTTATGCATCTTTTACAGTAAAAATAATATTTTTAAAAATGTCCCAAAAAGTTCCCACCAACCCTAACATATCAAAACAAAAGCCTCGATGGTGAAAAAGCTATCACAAAAGAGAGGAAATACCTATGTACTTACAAAATAGAGAAACAAACCAGCCAAATAAAGCACTTTAACAGGGCTTATTGGGCAGCTTTTCCACAACAGGAGGAAAAATGTAACATTTCCACAATTCGGGCTTTTGCTAATAATTCTCTTCCTTTGCTCATATACCCTACAATAATGTGAGTGAGTGGAAAACATATCATATCCCTACTTCGGTAATATAGAGTCTCCTTAACACCAAGTCAGCTAGCCTATACCATCTTTTAATGTTTTGACCATTACATCACGTTAAGGACACCATCAGGTCCCTTATCACTCAAACATTGAAGATGCGGGACCTATGTAGCATCTTAGACCTTTAAAAAGGACCAAAATCAGTGAATTTAGCACCCTCAGTGTAAATGACCTAAGTTTCACCTGCCACTAGTTGCCACCAGGACCATTTGTTTTGCTTCCATCCCAGTGTAGCCCACACTGGTAAAGCATCAAAACGTTTCAACTACCACCAGTTGCCACCAAGGCCACTGTTTTTTCTTCCAGTGAAGATGCAGAACGTATGCAGCGGGCTTAGAACTTTAAAAAATGGCCAAAATCAGTGAATTCAGCCCCCTGAGTGTCAATACCCTCAGTTTCACCCACCACCAAGGTCGCTGGTTTTGCATCCAAGCCAGTGTGGCCCGCACTAGACAAGCCTAAGAAAATTTCACCTACCACCAGCTGCCACCAAGGTCACTGGTTTTTATTCCAAAACAGTGTGACCCAGACTAGACAAGCCTCAAAACTGACATGGCAGTGTGTAGGCAACCAAAGCAGCAAATAACACACAAGGTTGCCTTTCTTTCAAGATTTTTGGCAGGAGGCACTTTATAAGGTTGCATGGAGGATGGAGGGGCCTCCCAAGCCCAAAACTCTATAAACTCTAAACTTAGGGAATCCATTAAGCACCCTTTGGAGAGAGAAACATTTTGATATTTGTTGCAGAAAGAACCTTTAACTGCAAGGTTGTGCGGAAAAATTGTTGTGAGAACTTAAGTGATTGACCCTCTTTGACCCTTGCCAAAGGAAGGAATATTGTTGGTTGAAAGGCAAGGACTTGTAGAAGTCCAAGAGCAAACCAAAAACTGAAGAAAGAGGATTTAGGAAGCCACCTCTCCATAGGTAAAATCTGATTTGTACCTCTCTTTCTTTATCAATATAATCTCTGCTTTCCTCCCTGTGATGCATTACCTTGGGTATTTGGTTGCACCTCATCCTTCAGTATACGTCCAGTGATGTTGGGATTATTGAATTTTCATTTATAGACAATTCAGGTACAGTTTAAGCTCTTCATGATGGCTGCTGAATCTCATTCAAATTGAAGATTGGTTGTACATAACCTTATATAGAATCAACACTTCTATTACCTATTGCAATATGAGCCTGAGCATATTTTCATTTGAAAGCAGTTTTATAAAAACTCTTCCCTGTGATGCCCTTGTTGCAGTTTAACTCAGGCTTCAAAAATGCATTTCGAAAGCTCCTCAGACTTCAAAAATGCATTTAGAAAGCTCAATGTTCAACCAATTTATTCAAAATTTAAATTAGTCATTAATTTAACATAGTGAAGACATGTTTGAAAAATAGGGAGAATCAAAGCCGTGTAGATTGTTATTCTGAATTGCAGATTTAAATGCTAGAAAATGAATGATTACTATTACAATTTTGTAACAAATACGTGGAGATGTAAGTAAAGCCAATGCAATCTCTTGTAACAACTTAAAAGTTAAAAAAGTACATCTGCAGATACTTTTGTAGAATGGCATAGCTTTTCAATAATAGGTAGTTGGGAAACTCTAAAATTGATAGATGACGTGGATGTAATTGTAGATTCATAGTAGACTGTAAACAATGATGCATGGAGGGAACTTTAAGTCTTACACATTTCCATTCAAATGTAAGTCCACATCTTTGACAATACTATTTTACGTAGCAGATCCTAATCCTGACTGTTATGCATATTTGCTTAATATTTTTTCAAAATTATAAAGTGAATACATAAAAACTGTTGTATTTGACATTCATAACAAAATTATGTTGTGAAGCAGGCATGTTATTCCTTTGGTAGAAGGATTATGTTCAACTTCCACAAGTTGTTATATCTATATTATAGTACTATACCAGACTAACAATCAGGATAGCAATTAGTAGAACTATCATTAGATAATACTAGGCCCTTGTTAATATTTAATAGATCAAGCAACATGGTAAGGTTAACATCTTACAAAACTTGATGAGCTGATAGGCAGTTTCTATTTCCAGGTATAAGCAGGCAACTTTTTGCTTTGAAGAGCTAATACTTGCTCAACCATCATATCCATTCTTTCACTTATCATTTGCTGAGGTATGTGTTTCACTGGTAATTTGTCATAGCATTTGCCAAAAAAGCTTTAATTTTCTAATCCATGAATAAGGAATCTTGGGAAAACTGAAGCTTAAGCACATTGCAAGGAAAAAATGTTCTGGAAATTGTAGATAAATATCTGCAAGACCTGTTAAGCAAGCATATGTACTTTATTGATCAACAATCTTAAATAGGCATCCAATCAGCTTTAAGGTATCCAATCTCCTTAAATAGGTACACAGTAATCGAATATCTAAGGAGTATAAGAGACAGATTCAGTCCTTCATAATATATCTATCAGCCTCCTTGCATCCAACTAAATTTTCAAAATGCCAACATACAGATTAAGCACTCCTTCCGAGGGTGAACATAAATACAGAATTGTGTCCAGGCATCATTTCTTTGAATAAAACACAAATGAGGACTGAGAGCATATTAGAAATATGCAGAATGCATCAAAAATGTATTTGGAGCAAGCCAAACATCTTTCAAACCATAAGATAGTACTTCTCAACTTTCAGGGTCCAGTACCAAAAAATGAGAGAGAAAAGATTTTCATTGCTATCAGAAACACAAGTACCTGCTAATGTCAAAAAAACTTTGGGTAACAATAAGTCCTCTACTCCAACTGCTTCACGTGATGTTAGCAAAATAAGTGAATAGCGGTTAAACCTTTTATCAAGCAGAGTCATGAAAATTCATCTGATGTCGTAAGATATGATTAGCCTCCTCTTCATAGTAATCTCCACATGAAAGGATTGAGTCCACATCCAACGAAATATTCTGATTCTGACATATGTGAAGATGATTTACATGCCACTCAACTAATGGAAGGTGGGAATAATTTCCCTGATATGCCATAAAATTTATTTCCTGGGGTATTCATGGGTATAAAACAAGAAAATGTGAAGTACATGGATGTCATCGATGTAGCTCAAACAGTTGTTGAGTCAGATATTTATGCAACAACAGTTGTATAATTTGTTGTCTATCTTACACAAGTGAATCTGGGAATACAAACGTGAATAAAAAAAATCAGATAACTCAAGAGAAATTATGTCTAAAGGTGAAGATGAGCTTCAGGCATCATTTTTAATGATCAAAATGAAGAGGAATATGAGTGAATGGATTGGAAGTTGTTATATAAATATCACATCTAGAATGAATTTCCATTCATTTCGCATTTAAATTTTAGGGTGAGAAATGGGGAAAATGTCGTTTCCAGTTGTAGTTCGGGCAGTTTTGAGGTCAGATGATGATAGGCCTCGTGTAAATATTTTCCAACCAACAATATCATGGGGGAATATAGTATGAAACCAATGCTATTTTTGAGGATAATATTGAACCTCAATTGAAGAGGATAATACAGTATATATGGAAGGTGTAATCTGATTCACTATTGAATCTACTTTTAAATACTCATCTTAGTTTTTCTTATTGACGGATGTGACCGCTTGCAAATACCATTTCCGCTACTGCTCCTGCTGAAAGGGGTTCTCCAGAATATTTCATTAAGACACTTATGTGGGGTTCTGTTCCGGTAAGCATCTTCCAGACATGGAACTTGGACCTATTTCCATTTTCCCTTGGCAAGGATTTAGTTATTTTTGCTTGGGATAAGAAGCTTACCCCTTCCGTTTAAGCCAGCTTGATTGAAAGGGTTGGGTCAACTCACCTCTTAGCACACTACACAAAAAAAATTTGTAACTCTGTTCTAGAGAGGATCTCTTAGGCTACAAATGAGTGTGAGCTTCAGATAAGGTAAGGGAGCAAGGGGAGTTGTGCAGCGATGGTGAACTAGGGTTTTCTAGGTCTTAAGTTTTTTTCTGTCTCTAACATGTTATAAGGACTCATAGTGTCCTTCGAGTAGCTGCAAGACTATCACATTGGTGTTTTCTGCCAGAGCTCTCGATGTCTGAACCATTAGGGGAGGCCACAGCGGCCCCCCTCCCATCCTTGTCTCCTTCTGCGGCGGCAAAAGCTGCAGCTAAACCTCCTAAGGTACCCTCGACATCAGTTCACGTGAACCCTTTGGATGTCGTGCCTCCTACTCAGCATGCGATGGATGGCCTAAAGGAGAATGCTTCAGTTTCCTCCACCTGTATTCCGAAGGCAGTCGAGCAGCCCAAGATTCTCTTACCTGCGCACCGGATTATTTCTAAAATCAAATATATGAGGGACCATGCCCTGATTGGAAAATTTATTGGCTTCTGGCCAACGGAGAAAGCCCTTTGAGGTTGGATAGAGGCCAAATGGAAACCAAAGGGGCACATCAACCTCCAATTGAAGTCTAAGAGCTTCTTCAACATTATCTTCACTTGCTTGGAAGATAAAAATAGGGTAATGGATGGTGGGCCTTACTTCTTCCACTATGTTGGGCTTTATCTCTGGAACTGGGTGGAACGTTTCAACCCTGATAAAGAAGACTTCAATTGGGCCCCTGTTTGGGTAAGACTCTACTCTGCCAGAGCTCTCGATGTCTGAACCATTAGGGGAGGCCACAGTGGCCCCCCTCCCATCCTTGTCTCCTTCTGCGGCGGCAAAAGCTGCAGCTAAACCTCCTAAGGTACCCTCGGCATCGGTTCACGTGAACCCTTTGAATGTCGTGCCTCCTACTCAGCAAGCGATGGATGGCCTAAAGGAGAATGCTTCAGTTTCCTCCACCTGTATTCCGAAGGCGGTCGAGCGGCCCAAGATTCTCTTACCTGCGCACCAGATTATTTCTAAAATCAAATATATGAGGGACCATGCCCTGATTGGAAAATTTATTGGCTTCTGGCCTATGGAGAAAGCCCTTTGAGGTTGGATAGAGGCCAAATGGAAACCGAAGGGGCACATCGACCTCCAATTGGGGTCTAAGAGCTTCTTCAACATTATCTTCACTTGCTTGGAAGATAAAAATAGGGTAATGGATGGTGGGCCTTACTTCTTCAACTCTGTTGGGCTTTATCTCTGGAACTGGGTGGAACGTTTCAACCCTGATAAAGAAGACTTCAATTGGACCCCTGTTTGGGTAAGACTCTACTCTCTCCCCAAGGATTATTGGGATGAACATACATTGAAGGATATAGGAAATAGCTTAGGCAAGTTCATCAAGATTGTTGATGAAATAAGAATCAACAAAGATACGGCCTATGCTAGGATCTGTGTGTATATGCATATCGCGAAGATGCTACCTGACTCTATAATTCTATTGCATGACGACTTTGAATGGATTCAGACAATAGATTATGAACATTCGTCGATGTCACAACCATGGGTATCTCTTTAGAGATTTCCCTCTAAATCAAAGTTCAAAGGATCCAAAAAGCTTTGATTCAAAGGATGTTGAGGGGTTTACCAAGGTTACAGGGAGAAGACGACAATCCAAGAAGACTAATGGAGCCCCAGCCCAACAGCTAGCAAAGACAAACAATATTTTTGATGCTCGGCTTCTCTTGCTTCTAACGCTCCGTCTTCGTCGGCACTGATGGAACCTCCATCCAAGAAACCCCATGCGGTCCTTCAGAAAGAAAGTCCGCAAATTGTTTCTAATGCTCCAACTACTTCTTTGCCGATGGTATCCCAAGAGAAGCCCAAAGATACAACACCTATGCAATAGAATAACACTGTGGTTGTGGATTCTAATGAGATACTGAAGAACAAGGGGAAGCATACTGCAGCAGAGACGGAAGCCCCTATGGATGAGGAACCAGAAATCATTGATTATGGAGATCTGGATATTCTCAGTTTAGAAAATGCATGTCACCGCAAGGATTTTACCTCTATTCTGCAATGGCAACTCCAATGTTTGGAGGAGGTCCTCGCGAGAGCTCAGCATCTCCCAACTTTGGGAATCCAAAGGGCTAAGCCAAGACGGCGGGAAAAAAATTGTTAGAGAAACCAAGAAAAGAGGGTGCCGCACAGATTTACAGAGACTTGTCGTTCTGGGAAGAGAACTGGTCGAATCAGGGTTATACCCAACATTGACCAGGTTCTACTCCGTCCAACCCCCTAGTTCTTAATGAAGATCATCTCCTGGAATATTGGAGGGCTCAACAGCCCCTCCAAGCACCGTCTTATCAAAAAAAGGTTAGATGAAGATAAACCCTCTATATTCTTTATGCAGGAAACAAAATGTACTAGTTCCTCCCTAGATACTATTATGATTCGCCTACGGAAAGGTTGTAGAACTATTGCGGTTGATGCTAATGGAGCCTCTTGGGGATTAGCAATAATCTAGAATCCACAGTTAATCCATCTGGATGAGTTTCAAGCTTCTCGAAACTTTATCCAAGCTTCTTTTCATCTTATGGGCATGAACACTAGAGGGAATATTACAAATGTCTATTCGCCTAAGTAAATATTGAATAAAATCCAACTTTTGGATTCGCTGGAGTCCCTCAAACCAACCCTCAGTCATCACTTTTGGCTTCTAGGAGGAGATTTCAATATGATTGCGAATCTTGAGGAAAAAAAGGGGGGCAAAGGCTGTTTAGATATGGACAGTCTCAAATTTAAAGATTTCATCCTAAACAACAATCTTATGGATTTACAGACTACTAATGGCATTTATATCTAGAACAACAAGCGGGGCGGCCATCAGCAAATCTCTTCAAGATTAGATAGGTTCCTTATTTCAAATAACTTCTCTCACTTTGGAGGGGATATTGCAAGTACCATTCTCCCTGCTGCGGGATTGGACCACTGGCCTATTCAGCTTCACTGGACCCGTCCGGGATACTCTTAGGGGAGGCCCTTCAAATTTGAACAATTCTAGTTCACCTGCCTTGGCTTTAAAGATCTGGTCAACACTTGGTGGACAAGCTTTGCCCCCTATAATACCACAAAAATGCATCAATTCCAGATAAAGCTCAAAAGCTCTTAAAGCAAAAATTAAGGACTAGAATCAGCATGTGTTTGGGAACATCAATCAGAAAGGAAAAAATCTAGCTCTGAACATGTCAAATCTTCAACAGAAAATTATTGAGGAAGGCAGGTCGGAGGAAATGGATGTCCTTGAAGCTTGCCTCACTCAACTTTTGGTAGAAAATCAGCATCAGGAAAAAATTTTGTGGAGGCAGAAATCTCGTATAAATTGGCTCAAGGAAGGTGAACATAATACAAAATTCTTCCACAAATCTACCGTTCAGCACCGTATGCACAACCGAATTTATGTGATAAAGGACAGTGATGGAGATAGAGGAAGAACTTCTAACATTCTTAAGGATACTCTCAAGGAGCCCAATCTCTCCAGAGAAGATGCCATCAACGAAATCACTCAGTATATCCCAAGAATCATCTCAGAGGAGCACAAACAAGTTCTTCTTCGCCCTACCACCCTCTTCGAGGTTGAATCTGCGGTTTTTCAACTGAAAAATGGTAAGGCGTCGTGGTCGGATGGTTTCACTTCTAATTTCTTCCACCAATTCTAGAACATGATCAAGCTAGAGATACGGGAAATTGTGGAGGAATCTCACAATACTAAATGGATTCTCCCAGCTCTCAATGCTACTTTCCTTTCCCTGGCTCCTAAGGAAGATAATGCGTCCTCTCCAAGTAAGTATAGACCTATCGCCCTTTGCAATGTAATATACAAAATCATTTCAAAAATCATTTCTAATAGGCTCAAACCTCTTCTTCCCTTCCTTATCTCGCCTGAACAAACTGGTTATGTGGAAGGAAGACAAATTTTGGATGGAATTCTCCTCACCCACGAGATAATTCACTCTTTAAAGATCACAAAGAAACTTGGAATGCTCCTAAAGATAGACTTATCTAAAGCCTTTAAAAAGCTTAGTTGGCAATATATTAGGAAGGTTCTTCGAGCTTTTGGCTTCGGAGAACCCTGGATAAGATGGATTATGTCTCTTATATCTTCTACCTTCTTCTCCATCCTAGTCAATGGCTACCCTTCATAAACTTTTATGCCCACCAAAGGCATTAGGCAAGGGGATCCTTTATCCCCCTTCCTCTTTGTCATCATGGTGGAGGGTCTTGTCCGTTCTTTGAAAGAAGTTGAGCATTCTACTTCCCTCAAAGGTATTTCCTTGCATAATGAAAAGCCTCATACTCACCAACAATTTGTGGATGATAATATGCTCATGGGATACCCTTGAATCCAAGAAGCTCACTCTTTCAATTCTATTCTGGACACATTCTCCCTTGCCTCTAGTACTACAATTAACTTTGGTAAATCCCAGATCTTCTTTTTCAACACACCGGCTTTAACTCAAAGGAACATTGCTCATATTTTGGGTTTCTCTATTGCCTCTCTTCCCTCCAAATATTTGGGAGCTACCCTAACTGATTCTGCCATCAAGCATTCTTCCTGGAAAGAATTGCTTGACAAAATTGATCAACGGCACAGCTCCTGAACTTATAGCTCTTTGAATATGGCAAGTCGTATTGTGTTAATCAAATTTGTTTTGCAGTCGATGGCCCTCTATATTTTCTTTGTTCTAGCTGCTCCGAAATGGGTCTTAAAGCTATGAGGCATCTGCAAATAAATTTCCTCTGGGGAGGTAACAAAGAGAAGAGGAAATGGGTGTTAGTTGAATGGACTTATGTTTGCACTACCAAATATCAATTAGGATTGGGGCTCAGGGATCTGGAAGTCAGCAACAAAATTATGAATGCTCGCCTTTGGTGGAATTGGGTATCTAATTAGAACTCGCCTTAGGCTAAATTTTAGACCTCAAAGTATGTGCAGGACTAGAATCCTAATGATTTGATTCGCTATGATCTGAACCATAGGGGCTCACCTATTTGGAATCCTGCTCGGCAACATAAGCATCTCATACAACTTCACAGTTTCTGGGAAATTCGTAATGGGAAGTCAACGAGATTTTGGGAAGATTCCTGGCAACAATTGCCCAATCTCGCGTCCCTCTTCAATTTTCCTTCCTAGATAAATGTGTTGCAGCAGAGAACTCACAATACTGTCAATCATTTCTGCGTTCATTCGCCCCCTCTAAATTACCAGAATTGGAGTCACCCCAGCTCCTAGCTCTCAAACTGGGGTATGGAAAATCCTTCGGCCGCATGGGAGGAACTGACGAAACAAAGAATAAAGGTTCAAGAGGACTCCGATATCATCAAATGGGGATACATGCCTAAAGGTTCCTTCTCTACGGCAAAGGCCTATACTATCTTGTCTAGGTCGAATCAGATAACTCCTGACCTCATATGGCACAATATCTGGAAGGCCAATCTTTGGCCCAAAGTGGCTTTCTTCCTATGGCTCCTCAGCAAAAAAAAAAATCTCACTTGGGACAATCTCATCAAGAGGGGATTCATCGGGCCCTCACGTTGCCATCTCTGTCAGTCCACGCCGGAATCTATTGACCATTTGCTAAATAATTTCCCTTTTGTCATTTTTTTGTGGGATCGAGTCACTAGCCTATGCAGAAGATTAGATCGTTCTCACGGGGACATTGTTGGCACAATTCGGAACTAGAAGGTTGACCCCTTCTCCAGCAAAATCATTAATAGACTTTGGGAGATCATTCTAGGGTTTCTTGTCTGGGACATTTGGAAGGAAGGAAATCAGAGAATCTTTAAGGATCATAGTAGCTCAGTGGAGGTGGTTTGGGTTAAATTTCGTCACCACATCCAAGAAACTTTATATCTTCTCCAATGGACAGATTATGATCTCCCAACCTCTGTTGCTGAAAAACACATTTGGAATAATTGGGATTTGAGTATCAAGAAGCTCAATATGGCTCCTTTAGCGAGAAATGGAAACGTTGACAGCCCTGACTCTTGGGAGGCACCTCTATCCGGCAGTTTCAAACTCAATTTTGATAGGGCTTCAAAAGGCAACCCAGGGGAAGTAGGTTTTGGAGGGGTTTTTAGGGACTCTCATGGGAATATTCTCCATATTTATTTTGGTAACATAGGCTGGGATAGAAACAACGCGGCGGAGCTCGAAGGTATTCTTCATGGTATCCATATTGCCAAGGATCTTGATCTATTTCCTCTCCAGGTGGAAGGACACTCAAGGGTCGTCATTAATATGGCTATTCTCATTCTTCATGGCTCCAATTTGTCCAAGGTGTCCACCAATTGGAGCCTTGGTGCCGATCTTAGAATGTTGGCTAATGAGTTAAGAGATATCAATGCTATGACCTTTCTTCATGTTCACAAGAAGGCTAATGCTCTGGCAGATTACTTGGCCAATAAAGGGGTAACCTCGGATCTCAGTTTTCATCTCCTCCCTTATGAAAACATTAATGACAATGACCTCTATTCTTCTTGCACTCAAGTGGCTCATCAGGACCTGCAACCCCTAGATGTGGGTGCTTCAATGCATTAATAGAGGGCTCTTAATGCCTTGGCCCTTCATGGTTTTGACGACGGGGAATAAGAGGAGGCAGGTGGCACGGCTGCAGCCCTTGCAGCATAGGTACCTCCTCTCCTATAATATTCCTTGGAACGATTGTGTTAACCCTCCACCTCTTTCAAGGTATGAGCATTCATTACTCACCACCCTCGTCATTATGAACAAGCTTGTTCTCCATCGGCGTCTTCATTTGCATTGGATGTGTGTGAGAATTTGCAGAGATTTGGTTTGAAAGCATCCTTGGTCTGAGTTTGTGTTTCATTGTGTTATTTGGTTTGATTTCGCCATGCCGAGACAGCGTATGATTTTGAGGCGGGGGGTTTGTCATGGTTTTAGTGGTGGTCGTGATGGTCATGGGAAGAAAGCAATTGAGATCTCCATAGGGAATTTAAGGGAGGACATCTTGTGCCATATCCGACAGGTGACAGATGATCTAGAGGCTCAAGGTATTGACCAGGATATTTCTTTAGAGGGTCATTACTGGCATGCTAAAAACCTTCTAGCGCGTGCATTATGGGAAAAACAGTATCAATAGGAGGTTATGTGTTTCTTAATTCTCCTTGCCAGTCACTCCCTGGTCCAATCAAGGCATTCCATTAACATTCTGGCCAGCAATGTTGCGGTAGCCTTTCCAATTGGCAGTTGTCTGGATTCTCTGATCCGGCTCTCCCTCCTAAGCTTCTCCCTCCAGCGGCGAAGGTGGATGAGCTTTTGTCTAAGTGTAAGAAGCTCAAGAGGAAAGCTCTCAAGATCTTGGAAGCCCAAAAGACTACTCGACCTAGTGCGAAGCTTCCAGTCTGAAAAGGTAAGGTTCTTCTGGTTCATTTGCCATCCTCCTCCAACAAACCTGAGGACTCTCTTCAAGGTGGTTGTCTGATCATTAATGAATAGTCATATGGGGATTTTCATGCGGAAGTGTCTACCCGGAATTCCGGTGGGAAAATTGACACGTCTAAGAAGTCAACCAGGAAAGTCATACGGCTCAATGCGCCCTCGTCGTTGAAAGTTGTTGTTGCCGGCCTCCCGAACCTAAATGCTGGTGTGGAAGAACTCCCAGACCTGAATGAAATCTCGAATGCTGAGCAGATTTGTTCTGCTTCTTCAAGTGTTTGTCATTTTATGCTATAGCTGTGAACAATCTTTATATTTGCATTTATAGGTATATTTCGATATGGCTTAGAGACCCTGTTTTCTCTTCTTTATTTTATGCCGGCTGGTTTCCCAATTTTGGGCAGCGTTTACATGGACAGGTTATGATTTTGGGTTGTTGGTTTCCCCATAGCAGGCAGCAATCCAACAATATGCTTATGATGGGATATCGAACAGGGATTGGCTATTTCCTCCAGGCCACCCTGTTCGATCTGAATTGTATCACTACTTTTGTACTATATGCCTTTACTATTAATAGAAGTTGTCATAATTACAAACAAACAAACAAAAGGATCTCTTAGGCTACGTAGAACTGGAAATCCAACAACTATAGCACTTATTGTTGTCTAAGCTGGCTCATTCACCTTGATGTGTATGAAAAATTTATCAACAGAAAAGAAAAGAAAAGAAAAAAAAACAAAACAAACATATATATAATGCAGTTTCAAGAGTTCCCAAACCAATGGTATCTGACATATTAAGTAGAGATGTTTTCTTCTAATAGCATCTAATTCCCATTAAACATGGTATCAACATGATGATTATGAGCCTTAATTCCCATTAAACATGGTATCAACATGATGATTATGAACCTTAATTCCCTATTTAATCCATTTCCCTCATCCCATTACTTCTATAAACATCACCATTACCACTACAAATGCACTCACAATGTAAGTCTCCAACAAATATTTATATAGATAAAAGATATGCTCAAGCAAAGAAAAGTTATACCTGCGTTTGTTCTTGCGAACTATTTGGTGGGTAGCAAAGAATTGAACCTACAGAACCTGTTGGTGGTCAGGGGACATGATAAAAATTGTGTGAACGCGGTCTAGGACTGCAAGCATCCTCCAGTTCCCCTTCTTCTAAATAACCATAACAATTGAGGCGAGCCTACCTTTTACGGGATCCATTATTTGTAGCTTTTTTTCAACAGAAACATGCATTACAGGTGATAGGATAGCCATTTGACCTATTTCTTCATTTCTTCTTCATTATTAAGAATATGTTACAAGTTTAAAAATTGTTTTTCCTGCTCACATAAAAGAACAAAACGATTGTCTTCTTCCCATTAAAATATGACTGATATAGATCACACAAATAGTCATGTTTTAAACAAAATTTCATAATTTCTAATCAAATGATGCCACTAAATAAAGTCCAAACTTATTTTGATATGACTTGCTACAGAAGCATGTAACAACTAATATAAGATTAACAGAAACATAGTCAAAGATGAAATTTACATGTCGGAGTCCACATCCATTTCCTCGGCATCTGATTTTTTTGCTTTGGGAGTCACGGAAGCCTGGGTCCAGTCCAATACGAGGCCCTTTTTGGGTGTCTGGCATTTTTAGGGACGAATGGATCATCACAATCTGTGCCAGATCATCTGGGCGATGACCTTGTATGGTCTTAGGACATTTAATTTCCTTGCATTTTTTTCACTGATTTGGGGCGGGAAAGCACATGCTGTCTTCAACAACGCTCATGCCTTCGGCTTCATCTTCATCCATGGAATCCTGAACATACAGCCTGAGCACCTCATTGAGCTTGTCTAGAAGTATTTTCAAGTTGTGTAGAGACATGGAATTGGGGATGGCCATCACCTTTAGTATGGGGAAATTTGTGCAGACTTCCTCTGTAAAATGAAATCACTACAATTGAGGCACCAGGAATCCAATTTCTTAAATTCAACCAAAAATGTATCAAATCAGACATAACACTTCATAGTTGCACCCTTCCTCCTCTTCCCCTGGACAACTACTACAATGTGTGGGAAATAAACGAGGAAAAAAAAAAAAATTATATTTAAAGCCTTGGATCCAGTGAAACGTGAAATGGAACTTCAACTAAATGTGTATGTGGTTTGAATTCTGTTAAAAGAAATGTGATGCTCTTCTTTTGGTATAAATAATTATTATTAATTACTAAATAATACTTTCTTTTTTCTTTCTAATAATATCAAAATAATTTGTAATCTTGTGAAAATTATTGGGTTTATAAAACATTATAATTATTATTAATTTATAAAACTGACTGACTTTTCTATGCCATAAAATATTATTGGGGGATTTGGGTTGATTTTTCAATCTAATCATGTGACATCAAAGATAAATAATAATGACATCAAAATAAACTTTCTATGATTAAAAAGTAGAGCTAAGTAGTAATGTCATGGGATTGATGATAATTTCTAGTGAAATGTTTGGTTTGAAAAGGATAACTTGTTTGTGGAGATTTTTCGTGATGTTCAATACAGGGAGTCAACATGGGAAAGGTGATAGTTTGGCTCTCACATGTTTTAGAAAATTGATATTTCTTTGTCTATAAACATTAGAGGTGGAAAAATATACTAGGCTCTAGAGCTAAGCTTGTTCTTTGTCTGTGGAGCTTGTAAGGCAAGAAAAATTTGCATACAAGTACAGTCCCAAGTGGTTGATGAATTTACCTTTAAAATGTAGTTGGAGGGAAATATGGGTCTCTTTGCCTCGTCACTCTTTTCAATCACCGTTTTGTTTCTGTATGCAACAAATAAATGAAAAGCTCCATCGCCCGCTCCTCCTCCGGTCTATTTTATATTCAATCTTATTTTTATGGTCAAATATTTCTATTATTCACCTTTTTTTCATGATTTGCCGCTCTTTTTTATTCTCCATCTTTAAAAAATATATATATATATATTTCAATAGCTCATTTCTAAAATTAATTAATTATTTTCTTAATACTCCATATTAATTATGTTTGAATGCTTTGAAAAAACAAATTAATCATTTAAAATATATTTAAGTTTAAAATATTTCTTTATAAAAATTATATTTAAGTTTAAAATAAAATAAAAATTCTTAATATTTCTTTATAAAAATTATATTTGTATTAGGAAATGACACTCTTTAAAATGTCATTGTCATAGTTTACTAAACTTATTTTTTCAATTATGAGGGGATATAAAGTTTTGACAATATCAGGGTTTAATTTTTTCATTTCTCCTTTGCAAAAGAAGGGGATACAATAGGATAAATGCTGAGAAGATGGTTATTGATGATTGGACTTTTCTATTGAATTTTATATGTCGACAACCTATTTGCACAATATATTTAACTTCCACTCTAACAGTCTTATGTCTTTTTAACTATAAATGTTATGGTTTACCCGTCGCTTGGACCTCACATCCTTTAATTTGCAACTTTTGGGTATGTGGTAGGCTATTATTGCATGAAAAAACAATTGGAGACTATTTCTCGAGCATTTTTTAGGCTCGTGTCAAAATACATCACGCTAACATCATATGTCATGTCACCAATCCTATCAGTTTCCCTATCAAGTGCTAGGTTTATAAGTGTAGTCACTTGTTTATTATGTCATCAACCCTATTAGTCGCTAGCTTAAGCACCTATCACATAGTCTAATTCATTACATGTTCGATCATCCAACAGTGCAGTTATTTATGATACTAGCTTATGCATCGATAAAGTGGTTTCCCCGGGGGTTCCTTGGTGGTTCAACATCCTCAAACTTCTACAACCATAGGCTACATCTTTTGTGAGTGAAGCTTAAGCACTAACATTATTGGAAGACATTCCTAGTAGGTTTAGCCAACCATTGCTCAAGCTCAATTCCTTTCATTGATGAATGAATACATGTTGCCTCTTGATCTTCCTTCCTTATCATCTTCTTCAAATTTAATGGTTTACTAAATATTCACTCTCATCAAATGGCTAGATATGATAAGATGCAACCTTCCACCTTTAGGAACACAAAGATTATCTAGCTTGTAAAGCAACCCACTATGGAGAATATAATTAATTTAATTGTGACCTTCTTCGACATGAATTTGGTCATGTAGATACTAAAACAACTCTTTAAAGTCCCCATCTCCTGTGTATTCATGATTGCCAACAATTAGAGGAATACAAACAACAAAGAAAAAATAAAACAAAAATTTCCCTTTCAATCAATTTGAGCTACATTTAGATCTACATATGTTATAACTTACGACGTTTCCTTTGAAACATCTATTGCAATTTCTAGTATATGTCATGTGCCACCCTTTCATAAAGGGAATCCTCCTATAAACCTCCTCAATTGTTCATAAATCATGCCAAAGCACATGAGATGATGAGTCATGCCTCCAAATGTGAAAACTTTCCTTAAGGATTGTGACAAGTATTATTAAATAGAAAATAATGTATGAAAATATGTAGAATCCTTACCCAAAGGTAAGATTTGCAACACAACACACTCCTCTTAGCTTAGACACTAATCATAAATCAAGAACTTACGCTTTCAAATTCACTTTCGCGATATCATGCCCAAGATGCACATCTTGGACAAGATCATCAAAGCCACTGTTCTTTATGGTTTAAAGGTTTGAGGACCTCGTTTGCTTCATGTAAAGGATACCCTTGCCCTGATGATGGAAGAAGGTTGAACTGATGTTGAGAAAATTGTTGGGGTTTTTAGGGAGAAACACTCTTGTGAACAAGGAGCTATGATTTAGAAGGAGTCTTAGAAACCAAGGAAGAGGAAACTCAATCGTAGTGTTAAGAAGAAGAACATAGTCCTCCTTTCTCGGGTGTTAAGAGTCGACATCACCGTTTAGAAGACTAAGGAAATCTCCAAAAAATCCTGGTGGGGCAAGTAACAAGTCAAAAATTCAGGTACTTAACCTGAATAACGTGGGTGGACAAGGAAATATCACCTATTGTAAAATTTCCTCCAGAGGTGTCTCTCCTAGCTCGAGGTTGGATTCATTTGTGCTTCCATGATGCGGTCGACGCCCATAAGGTACAAGATATGGTTTGGAAAATTGATTATTTACAATTATTATTATACATTGTATATTATTATTTACAGTTAAGAAAATATGTATACAAAATTGATGAACATAAATTAAAAACATTCTTTAGTTCACCAGGATAGGAGTTATTGATCATTGTTTCAGAGAGCTACATTTAAAACTAGATTTGTTATTTTGGATGTTTTTGGAAATTATCATTTTGTATAATAGATGTAAATTCTAATCAAGCCATGAGAATGGAATATTTATGGAATCTTCTTGTTTGATCAGTAATAATGTCCCAAATTTCATTTATTGAGACTTGCAATTTTGAGAACCCTAAAGGATTTAGGAAACACCCCCTTATCCCTCCAATAATAAAAGAAAAAACTCATTAACCTATATTCAACCTTTTGGTCACAACTTCCACTATAACCAATTCCAATTCCAATGCTTGTTAGATTTTGGAGTGCACACTTAGAAATGAACAATTGATAATAGAGAGAGTATGAAACTTTATTTTTTAATGATGTTGTAGCAATGATGTAAAATTTTTCATGTACATCATGTCATTTATAGTACCCTTCAGAAGGGATGGTGGTTAAACCAAAAAAACATTAATTACATGTTAAACAATAAACATTGAAAGTGCCGCATGATGTCAATGCTAAAAATATAGTCATACAATAACTAACACGTCATCATAAAAAATATAAAATTCAAATGCATTATTCGAAGATACAAGGATGATGGCAGGCTGCCACATACAGGGTTGTTGTTTGTCGACATTCGATTAAAGAAGATGATGATCATTTGTCATACATTTTTTGTCATACGCTTTTTTTATATATGAAACCTTTCGAGCAGTGGTCATTTTATTTTTCCTCTTTTCCAAAAAGTAGAGCACCAACGCTCGGGGTGGTAATAACACTCCTCCTATGGAGGTGCATCTACTCTTTCAGTGGATTCAATCCCTCAACCGATTTCATTACATATGCAAAGTGGATTCAATCTCTCAACCACTATAACTTTGGCACCTGATATTTTATATGAATAAACAATACCTTTGATATTAAACGAATACTAAGCTATTCAAATGTCTAAGAATGGGAAGGGGAAGGAATCGGATACCACAGATGTCCAGGAACGAAATGGGGGAAGGAAATGGATACCAAGTAAAATATATGTGATCAAAAATAATCAAAACAAAGGAAAAATGAATTCATTTCGAATTAGTGACCACTATGGATTGCTTTAACAAAACATTTTGTGAGCATAAACAAATTATTCTCAAATAGTCTCTTCAATTCATGGGATAATCTTATGGTATTTATAGATGGATTGGAGAAATATAATCAATTTAAGTTTTGATTGTATTTAACCCAAATTTTGTAAGAAAAAAAAACTAGAAGGAATGTTGAATTTTCCTATGGAGTTTAGGAATTGAATTGTTCTTGAGAAGTTATTCAAAAGAGTGTAAATATTCTAGCCAGCCTAAATATGAAAATATGCTAGTAGAAAAAGGAAACATAAATAAATTATTAGTTGGAAGTGCCACCAGAAACATTCACACTAAAATGTAGTGCAAGTTATACAAAGCTTCCAAAGAAGAACAAAAAATTCTCTTTTCATGCTTTCCAAAGTTGTGGAAGAAGATGCAACGATTTTCTTGACTTTCTCATGTTACTTTATTGTAATGGAGGAAAAAGATTTACTTGTGAACTTGGGTGTCTCTTTGCACATGACATTTCATAGAATGTTTTGTGTACACTGAGGAAAGAGATGGATTTTATTTTTCAATTCTGAAATTTGCATAAGTAGATAGAACATTTTATATTCCTTCCAGTGCCATAATTTCTATCCACCACTAATATTTAAATGGGATGTCACATATCTCCTGTACAGGTATGATTTCCTTGCTAGATTTGACATGCATGGTATTGCATGTGGTTCTTTGTTGTCTTGGCATGGGGTTTTCAAGGTGTGACAATGTATTCAACCTAGCCTTGCCATTTCCGGATAGCCATGGTGTTGTGGTGTTCTCATGTTTTGGTTTAGCTAGATTACTGGATGGATTTGAAGCTGAGTGAGGTGGATCTCCGAATGATTATAGAACTGGTTTATTTTTTGCCTCGGTTTAGGGCCTAGTGACCCCTAATTCAGATTGTGGGTTGTGGTAAAGCCTGAGAGGTGGTGGTTTACTGTCTATTTTAGGCTAGTAGGAATCTCGGGTTTGGGATTAGGGTAATTCCATGAGAGTATGTCTTGATTTAGGGCCTACTGACCCCTGATTCGGACTGTGGGTTGTGGTAAAGCCTAAGATACTAGGAGACAGGAAAATTCCTCATGGTTTAGGTGGAGAGAATCTAGTGATATCCATGCTTGTGTTGGCCTAGTGATCGGGTGTATATCACGATAAAGCCTGGTTTATGATTAATGAGGGTGAGGTGGTTTAGCCTCGGGATGCCCTATTTGGTTTTTCAGTTTGAGTCCCACAAATATGGCACGGGGGTGATTGGCTGAAGTAGATTTGGCTCAACCAATCTATGGTTGGGTGGAATGTGGGAGTCCCATCTCCGGTTGGTTTTTACACTCATTAATGGGAAGCTCATTCCTTTTGTATTTGGTATGCAAATGTACTCGTTATTATGTGGATTTCGTTGATGTTATATCCATGGTATTTTTGTTGCTATTATGTTGGTTATAAGCTTGTATTTTATCAATGATGATGTATGGCTATATCTATGTTTTTTCCTGTAAATGAATGTACAATGTATCTATGGTCAAATAGGTTTTATTGCAGCGTATGATGTAAGGGAGCAATTCTTCTTAGCGATACTCAGATAAGTATTAGACCCCTATGTTTAATTATGTTGTTTACACTTGTAGATGCAATGTTTGTGACATGTTTGACGAAATGCCTATCATGGCTGGGTGGGGTCAGATGAGTTGTTAATGATGTGATTTCTTCCATGTATTTGTTTTAATGTTATTTATCCTCTCCTGAATTTACAGGAAGTTTTGGGCAGTGACCTGGGCTCAGGGGCTGAAAATGTGGCACAAATCCCAAAGCTGCAGGCACATAACTAACATTTTGGGGCCTTAGCCGCTACCTGGACAAGGAAATTCCGCGGCTATGGGTCTAAAACCACTCCCTTGCCCTTACATGCCCGTGGCTAACCCTTAAATGGGTTAAAAATCAGTTCCCCCTCAGGGAACAGGGCCCTGGAAGGTTGGGTTACCTCCTAGGGATGTTAATGATGCAGTGTAAGGTCTGTTTGTCATGTTTTTGTCAGTTCCACTTCCTAAAAGTTATCTAGGAGGTATAATATCATATTAGTAGCCTCTCATCGCATGTTTACCCCGGTTGGGCGGTTACTTGGGGAGATGTCAGAAGAGAGTGTTACATTATTTTATTGTTTGTGGCTGAAGTGCATGGAGGGCCCCATGGACTTGTCACGAGATCGTTGGGTGAGTGCAAAAAATGGTTGTAACACCCCCTATTTGACCCTTGTCTTTTAATCATCATGTACATGTCAAATAGGTTGGTGAGTCTGAAACTAATTAAGGCTGACATGCTTCTATGTGTATCTAAATTTTAGGCCAGTGGGACGAGTTATGAATAAGGTTAAGGTTGGTGTGCCTGTGTAATGGATTTAAAGACCATGATTATTAGGTTGGTGCGTCGAGAGTTGCTTCTAAGGCAATACGCCACATGTATGTGTGTTTATGTGTTGGGGTCGGTGTGCCCACATGTATGTGTTTTTTATGCTACGTGGCTGGAAAACACGATGCAGTAAACATGTTTAATGTATGCATATTAATAAACCCATAATATCTACAAGCAAACATAAACAAAAGAGTATGGGGACCATGACTCCATGGCTAGAAAATGTAGGGAATTCAGATGGATTATTTAATAATTAGCTATGAATAGTTATGGAAAAGTCAGTGAGCTTATGCAAGGGTTTTGGATTTGATTGGAGATTTTTAGTCAGTTAGTCTTGTGCTTGGAATTTGGAGTTTGAAAAAGTTATGGAGACCAGTTGGTGAGCCATGGAAGGCATACATCACAAAGGGATTGGCCATCTTGAAGAATGGTGTGCCACTTGGGTTTTGGAACTGACCAACGAGCCAAACTAGTTATGGCCTGGAGGGTGCTTGGAGTCATAGAGCAACATGACCATTGGGTTGGCACTGTAATAACCCTAGTCATATTGCAAAGTATATTTATGGTCTAGGTTTCCTTGGTCTTGAGTGTCTCGAAATGACCCTGGCCATCTTGTGAAGTATGTGAATATTGTCTCAATCAAGATGCAGTGATATATATAATGTAACCCTTGCAACTATGCCCTTCCTTCCTGTAAACTAGTAGTAATATCATTTATGATTTTTCCATGCTAACAACTGAGTGACTGACAAAATGTGTTACTGGTGAGAGTTCTTTAGGAAGCAAGTCAAACTTTAGCCGAGCCTATACATACTCTTTGTTTATGGAAAGTTCAATTTCAAGTTGGTCATCATCAAATGCATTAACTGGAATCATCATTGGATCACATCAATGATCAATGTTTTGAACAATTATGGTGTGATGTCAAAAATACTGTCCACATTCAACAAAAACACCAGTAACATAGATTTTATCAAGCCTCTCAATGCATATGGCTCATTCACCTTTTGACCTCAATGAAAATTCTTCCAACGACTAGAAGGACACAAGCATGAAATGACATTGTAGGGTAAAGGAAATCTAGTGTGTGTTGGATTTACTTCTGGCCAAAACACAAGCATATTGCAAACAACAACAATTCAATGCAACAAAAAATTAATGCATGTTATATCAATGCTTAACTTGACTTCCATAGTAATGTTCCACATTTGAATGGACTTCCCAAAATATTGCATTATGTTTATATAATGGTTCATGCATCTCTAGTAAAAACTAAAAGCTAGATGCCAAAGGTGTTTATGAAATGTTACTTATGAATGCATAGATAATATTGGTGTACTTCATATATTCTCATTGCAATACTGAATGTTGAATGTAACTCTTCAATGGTCCATGAATTGAGTTTTAACTTGTTGAGGTACTGCGTTAGGAGCTTAAAAATCCCTCACCTTTTCGAGCTTTTAAGTTATAATTAAAACTAATTAGCTATATACTCTCCAACTAAAATAAGTCAGGTGGGAGTAATGAAGTGTGTAGGTACGAGCGACAAATATCTCCCTGCAAGGAGATCGATGGTGCAAACACGTTCATCACACTTACATGTGCTATGCCTTTAACCCATTGTCGGATCCCCGATGAATTTAAACCCCGATCGACTTGTCGTGGGTTATCCGTTCGATGCCTAATCCCTTGGTTAAGCCTCATCATCGCCCCTAAACTAGCACGAGGTTTATATGCAGCCTTTCCGCTCGACAGATCTCAACCGTTGGCATCAGATCAATCAAAAGGTCACTAAATCATATCACACAGAAACCGGCATGACTGTTACACCCTCCCTTCCGACCCGATGTCATCCTAGCCATTGATATTTCATAGATCTATGATGGTCGTACCGAAACCTATACACGATATAACCATGTGCCTTCGTGGGATGAGTGGGTCTCCCTCTCCTCGATTGGTGAATTTTCCAATGGCCGATTAATACTTGTCTGTGAAATTTAATTTTCCTCGTAATCACCAATTTTACCTCAACGTCGCCAACCTTTCACCATTCCTTCGTTCGACCCTTATTTCTGCATGTCCTCAGGGGAAGCGCATCCATGGGTAGGAGCAAGCATGGAGTAGGTCTCATGCTGAAGGACTCACCTCCTTCATTCGATAAGTCATCCTATCTCTCCTTCTTCTTATCGGTTCGATAATTTAATCACATGAAGATATAATGTCTGAGTATTTAGGGAAAGAAGCACTGGTTGATGAGATGGTTGAGGTTCAAGACACGAAAGTGTGTCTCACAGACGTCCATACCCTCAAGAGGACTCTTACCCTCTCTACTGTTGTGTTTGACAATGACATGTGTTTATTGAAATCTGGGATTATGCATGCAACTTTCCCTCCTGTCCACTTTGACCCTACCTCAATTCGATTATTGGTCGAGTAGTATGACCTTGAACATACGTGCCATGATACATTATGTGTCTTTATCCGATCTCTAGGATGAAAGGGAAACCAAAATCAAAGCTAGACAACCCCAAGAAGAGTTTTTCATCCCCTCACAAATGGCCTTGAGCCCTGGGTTGGACGAAACTAGAGGTCCCGAACAATGCACAATTGGAGTATGGATTAAGGCCTCTTAATCGCTAGATGACTGCCCTATCAAATTGTTAACTTTTCTTTCTAAAGACCTGATAGGCCTGAAACTGAGGCATGGTGACCTTTCAATCTAACTTCCAAATGTGAATGGATAAAATCCTTGTGCTAGCCCAAATTTGTTGAAACCCCCCTCCTCCAATGCATAATCCACCAACTCCTCCTCCTTCATGCGGGTCTGATAGTAAGAAACCAAACATATCATCTGACATATTTGATGAGTAGTTATGTGTCTTCAAAGGGTTTATCACGACGACAATCTATGTACTTTTTTTTACGAAACAGTGTATGCTTATATTAATGCAAAAAGGATCCGAGGCTTATGCTCAGGTGAGTTGTACAATCAGGACCCAATATGTAGGGGTGTTTCCAAACAAGAAAACTTCACCTACTCTATTTCTTACATTCAGGTCTAGCAATTTTCCCAATGACTAGCAAACCTTCTAATGAAAACAAATTGCTGCAACAAGAGACAAAAATACATGGAGGCTAAGGCAGAGGGGTCCCATGATTCCCCCTTATCGCGGGGGAGGGATCCCTCATGCAAAGAGACAAAAATGTTGGCCTCAAGGTCCACTTCATGTTATTTTTTCCATAGGACATGAAAGAACTGAAGTTTGTCAAATGACCCAGATCAACTTCTTAATAAGATTGAACAATCGTTGCAAGCGGAGGTCTTTAGGGACCAATTTTGCCACAATCACGGCCAATGAGATTTTGTGAATCTCCAATGACTCAAGCCTCCTTGATACCATGTGTTTGCAGAGCCGAGGCTTCCATTTTGAGCTTGAGTTGTCCCAAACGAGGGGAGCTAGTCTCTCCCACTCGGACGTCCTTGAAAGATCGGCGGCCCAAAGATATTTGAAAGATCCCCATTTTTGGATCCTTTTGAAACCCATAATCATAGTGATCATACTTATCTCGAGGATAGATAGGTTCCAAGAGTAGATGAAGCATTTTCTTGTATTAAGTTCACTCCCGGACTCAAGGCGGTACCTTTCCAGCTCCGGTTTGAAGCGGGAGGTCTGAGACGACGGAAGCACCCCCAAGGAGAATGGAGTCATCAACAAATAGAGTGTGATTTATATCTCGACTCCCCTGGTGATCCGAAGACCCATAAGCTCTTGCTCGATTTGTCTTTTCTCCAGAGCATAAAACTAAGGATAGAGGCTTGAATAATGAAGAGAAGAGGGGATAAATGACATCCCTGCTTTGTCCCACGACTAGCCTTAAAGAAGTACAAGCATGCCCATTGACGAGAGGAGCAATCAATGGTTCCATAATGCGAGCCTTGACCCAACTTATAAAGTAGAAATCAAACCTAAATTGTTGCATGACCCCAAATAGAAATTTGTGCATAACTGTCATCAAATGCACTAGCCGATGTCCAACTTGATAGCCATACCTTTTTTCTCTTCTTTGGATGCTTGAATGGATCACTTCACGAAATAGAATGAAATTATATTAGTTATCCGTCTACCTTTGAAAAAATCCCCCTTTATTGTCGTGAATGATATCGGAAGAAGGGCCTTTCGATCATGTTGGCCATGACTTTAGTGATAATCTTGTGGCCAATATCGCATAGAGAAATTGGCTCGAATATGTTGAAAGAGTTTGCACCTTTCTCTTTGGAATATGATTTAAAAATGTAATATAAAGAATAAAATCCCTTCAATTCCACTTTCTTATTTATAAATACTATGAATACATATGCATACAGAATAAGATTAAAAATAAAGAGTAAATAATCTCCTACAAATTTGAATAATCTTACAATCACATTATAATAAAAGTCTTAAAGGGTTTTAGAATATTATTTCCAATAACATTATTTTTCAAATTATAATAAAAATATTAAAAGGTTTTTCACATTATATTCAAATTATATTTTCATTTTCCCACGGTATGATAAAAATATTAAAAGTTTTTTTTTCACATTATATTCGAATTATATTTTCATTTTCCCACGGTATGGCCAAATATAATTTCATTTTCCCAGTGGCATGGCCAAGAAAGATTCACTGGAAAACTAGGTGAATAAGCCTATAACATTTGATTAACACGATTAAAAACAAAATAGAGTTCCCACTCATTGTAAATTGACAGATTTTCTCCCAAAATAGCGATGAACAATTGAGTATATCTAGCCAGCAGGGAGCCGGGTTGTAGGAAATAGGCAGAACGAATGAAATGATATTGCTTCTCACTTGCTCCATTGAGTCTATAGCAACAGTTGATGTTGGTGTGGAAGAAGAAACGACTGTTGCTGGAACAGAATCTGAATCACACTCTTCCCACAGGTATGCTAGGTATGCTGACAATACAAAAAGTAACATGCGGCCATATAGTGATGCACCTACCAAGGCGTCAATGATGCAAAATAACAAATCAAGATTGGCGAGGTATAGCCAAGGAGGATTGGTTGGAAAACCAATTTTACAGAACACTTCAAAGTTTACAGAACAAAGGGTTTTCTCTGGCATTCCTCGGCCAAATAGAGGCAATGCGGTTGTGTACATGACAACGTGACCACAGATCGAGTCACAGAGGTATAAATTGAGAAATGAGAAATCATCCCATTCTAGAAACCTTACAGAGGATGGAGTCTCAACATGTAGGATAACCTTATGAATGATAAACATTATACTCATATATAATAAAGGCAACGATTCAGAAATACTCGAGTATCTTGTTTATTTAGTGGTCAAATGGATTCTAGTTCGAGTAAGGGACTCCCTCACATAAAATAAGACAAATAAAGAGGGGAATTGGATGGATCAACAACAACTACTGAGACAGAGAATTTATCAAAGAAAGGATGAATGCGAACAGGAGCAGAATGTGTGCTTTTGTGAATGTTTTAACCAATTGCAAAGGCTAGAAGGAGTAGATGATAAGTGAAGGAGTGCAGAAGACAATGTAACAGGTGCAACAAAAGAAGTTTTCTCCAGAATTTTCAATATAGTCAGGGTGACTACTCCACAGCAACCAAGATGACCATTTACTAGAAATAAGGTATGACAACAAAAAGAGAAACGGTAAGAATGAAATTATTACAATTCTATTATCGATAATATTGATATTCAATGCCCATAATTTTTTACACCTCACGCTTAAAAAATAATAAGAAATACAGGGAGACACTCTGTTATAGCTCAAAAGTACTATTAGAATCACTAGCAAAACTCAATCTCATGCTTAAAAGCATTAAAAAATATAAAACATATCCTGCCAGAAAACCTGAAGAATGTACCAAGTACTTCCCAGTGGTTTCTTGGAGTAGCAAAGTGAAGGCACAAAGCAGGGGGGAAAAGGTGAAGCTTCTAGTAGGAGTGTGAGTAGTGAAATTTGCTAGGACGTGAGGCACCTCTAGATCATAGCTTAGACAATTGTCCATTGTGGTTCATTATATTTTTGGCCCTTCTGTACAACGATTTTTGAAGCCCTCTTTGTACAAATATTTTGTAGAAGGATGGCAACAATTAGGGTTTGTGCTTGTACATTGACTTTAGATTTCTTTTTATCACTGTCATGGTTTTGCTTGACAATGGGAGTGTGATGACCTTTTCTTGCATTCACTACTTTTAATGGTTGCATTTTTGTATGTTGGATTAGGGTTTTCGGCATCAAATTCCTAGAACATCCAATTTCGAAGTGTTGAGGAATTCTTGTGCTCCTTTGTAGTACATCTTAAGTGATTTTGGGTGTGGGAATAGCCTTTACAACACCATAAAATATGTTATTATTAGGTGGAATGCCTTCCTTACAGAGCCCTAAAGTCATTTGTACTTTGTCAGAAGTTTTGTGGCCTAGTGAGATCCCTTCATGATTTGTGTTGCAACCACAGACATCATGGCTGAAGGAAGCAACTACCATTAAGTCCCTCATCTTAAAGAGATTATTTGCTATCATCTTGTACTGTCTTCAACTATTCTTTCAATCTTCCATGTTCCATTTTCAGGAACGATTTGACTTGTGTCCTTCATTTGGTTATGGATTTAGCATTGTTGATTGTAGTTTATTAATGTGCTACCCTGCAGACTCTACTTAGTTAAGGGTGAGATCCGGATTTATGCAGGAACACAACAGAATAAACATATAAACATAAATACAGAGATGCAGCGGAAATAACACTTCATTTCATTAATATCAAAGAACTGAAATTTGCTTACAGACAGAATGGAAATAAAACTAGCTAGGGCGCTGGTAGCTATCTCTGAGAAGAGATGTGGCGGCTACAGGCCTCTGAACTAAGTTACAATGAGGCTCGAGGGCCTATTTATTATTTAGAAACAATGGGAAATCCTAAACAGCCAAAACCCTAACCCTAGGAGATGAAGCGCCAAAACTATGGGGCCCGTTTGGGTAAATTGGTGTTTCAACTTCCCAGGGGCGTAACTTTGGCATACGATCTCCGTTTGACGCGTACCATACCTCGTTAGAAAGATCTATCCGAGGACTACAAATTTGGAACGAGCAACATCGGTCCATGGACCCATGTTGCTCTCCGTTTTCCCCAAAAACGTCGTTTAGGGCCTCAAAACGGCTCCGGAAGTTTAGGACCCGAAAAACTGCTAAAAATAGTAAACTGTGCCGAAACTGAAAAACTGAAATAGACAATGGTGGAGCCCAAAGTGGAATAGGTGGGTGACCACCAATATCCACCTGGATCATTCCTCCCCCCTTAGGAAGCAATGGTCCCCATTGCGTTAAGTTCCTCCATGAGATGAGGAAATTTCTGCTGAACTTGGTCCCTGGTGAACCACTTTCCTTGGTGCAGGAGTTGGCCAGCTTTGACAACCCGATATAGCTGGATCTTCTGCTGGCGAGTGTTCTTGATTTGCATGTCCATGATGCAATCTGTGGTGGCCTGTTCCATGCAGTCTGGATTTAACTCAGTTGGTGTGAGTTGTTCTACAATGTCCGAGGTGTCCAGTAGAGGTGGGAAGTAAGGACGAAGGCGATCCACATTGAAGACTGGGTGCAGACCAAGG